>CM039679.1:315381262-315433762 GCA_022537955.1 Schmidtea mediterranea | reverse complement strand
GAAGTTAGTAAATATTTCATAAAAACCTTTGTAAATAATTTGCGTGTTTTGTTTTAAAATGTCCACGAGTAAAATTATATTTATAATTCATTCAGACAATATATACCATCAAAGTCAGGCAAGTACGGGATTAAATTTTTTTGGATTTGCGATGCGTTGAATTCGTACCCATTATAAGCAGAAATTTATGTAGGCAAGCAACAGAATGAGCCACGTGCGGTTGATTACGCATTAAATTTAGTTCATACATTATCTGCACCATATATCAATAAAGGACGAACTATAACTATGGATAACTTTTTTACAAGCTGTCCATTAGCAGAACAAATGTTACAGAAAAAAACAACAATAATTGGAACAATTCGCGCAAATAAACCAGATCTACCTAAAGAATTTACGAACAAGGCCGAAATTAAGAACCGAGTCGTGAATTCTTCCAAATTTTGCTTCGACGATCATTTGACGTTGGTAAGTTATGTTCCGAAGCCCAACAAGAATGTATTGTTACTATCCACTCTACACAATGATGATATTGTTGACCTCGATTCAAATAAACCCAATATCATATTGGACTATAATAAACTAAGGGAGGAGTTGACACTCTCTACAAATTAGTTCGTACCTATACCTGCAAAAGAAAGACCAAACGATGGCCAATGGTTTTATTTTTTAATATGATTGATATCACAGGTATAGCTGCTTATAACCTGTACAAATGTGCCAATCCACAACTATTCATTCAGCGGAAAAGCAATGAACGTAAAATCTTTTTGAAGGAGCTGGCTATGCAATTGGTGAAGGATCATATATTAAACCGAATATCGAACCCACGGGCAATGAAAAAAATGTTAAAATCGATGTTCAGCAAATAGGATATAATATAATAAACCTTAGACTGAGTTCAACAGACGAAGGAACAGCGGCGAATAGATCTGTCAGTAAGCGACCAAGATGTTATATTAAAAAAAAAATTTAAACAATACTTAAACATCAATTTATCACAATTTAGCATACTCAAACTATTTAAAAATATTCAAAACATTCGTAGTCATATCACTTTGCACATTAATCTTAGGATCCAATTACCTTATCAGCAATGACCTTATCACATATCACGCGTTCCCAATAATTATTAAAACTTTTCAATAAAATTTTAAAATCAGACATTCCTATTTCACTTTTACAGCCTGTATTGCGCTCACTAATATTGGTCAAACCCTTTAATCGACAATGCTCTAGAACTCGAGTACAGAGATGACGGGAAGTCTCTCCAATGTAAATGGCATTACACCCATTACATGCAAATTGATAAACAATCAGAACACAAATTAATTTTTGTTTGCCTGAATATGACAGTTAAACTGCTGAAATATATCGTACAGTGAGGGTTTGAATAGCGCTTTCTTTTCATAAAATCTTTATATTATTTGTTATACATAGTATTTAATGCTTTTTTCGGTAAATAAAAAACAAAAATAATAAAGTTTAAATGCCAAACGATCCAAGTGAATTTGTTTGGTTTTTATAGTAAAAAAAAGGTTTCAGAAATAAAACTTTTATATATCATTTTGATAAATTTTTATTTTCTGAAATATTATGGTAAATAGGCCAGATTTTGTTGTTATGATTCTGAGCCTGGAGTTTGCATCAAATTATATGATAGTGAAAACAGAAAGGAACTGTTGGTTTATATTAAAATGTTTTATAACAAAGCTTTTTAAGTGTATAATTTGTTTTTATAAATATTTTTATTATTAATATTGGTTATATATGTTTATACAAGAGTGAGTACCATATTCATCAGTATTCATTTTTTTCAAACTTGGTAAAATTGAAGGTTAAAATATTGTTTTATATATTGTTATATTTTCTTTTAAAAGATCAAATTTTATTAGATATTTCAAAAAGTTTGAACAATAATTTAATTTATATAATTAATATTTATTATGAGCAAATAAACACTTAAGCATTATATTAATAAATTCAAGTCATATTTAAGTACTTCATTTTTCTGTTAAAGTAATTTGTAAGTGTTTATTTCAATAAAACATATTTAAACTCAATAATAACTTTTAAGAATTAAAACAAAAAAAAATAAAATAAAAAATCAATAAAAATTAAAAAGTCTTAATTTGATATAAAATATAATAAATCATATAATGATCTTTAAGTTTTTATTTATGAATTATATAAAATTAATTATATATTTTCAAAATATTTTCATTGACGTATTTAATTGTTTTAATCAAATAATTTTGTATTGAATAAAATATTAAATATATTTTGAAAATATAAATCAAGAAAATATAAATAAAATATTTAATTAAAGTGATCAATTAAATGATTAATATTTTTTACAATTTAATAAATAACAAATTTAACTAAAGATTGTGTAAATATATGTTGTTGTTTTATGCGGTTAGTTGAATTCATTATTTGTGTATAAGAAATATATTCTTTACGAGGTTATTTAAAATATCACTAATAATAATTTGTAAATAATTATTTATAATAAACTAACTTAAATAAACTTGTTTTATAAATTTCTTTTTATTAAAATATTTTAATAATAATTAAAAATAAAAATTATCATTCATCCGAGTTTACTTGTGTTTCGAATTTAATTAACACAATGTCAAAAAATGGAAATATTTTTCAAATTTAATACATTTTATTCAAAATTTTCACTGAAAATATTTTTAGTATAACACTAAACTAAGTTTATTCCAATAATAAAGAAATTATAAAAAAATTAAAATTTTTTAAATATTTTAAAATTGTGTAACAGCCGGTTGGAAAATATTTTTATGAAAATTTCTAATTTTTCATACAGTTTATCAGTTCAATTGATTTAATCACGCATTTCTTTTCGGTGAATAATAAATTTATTTAATTGAAAATTTTTTCTTTTTATAAAATTAAAGATATTTTAAAAAATGTGACAATTTTACTTTAAAAATTACATTACATTTTTATTACAAATTTAGATATGTTTACTAATTTAAAAAATAATTTATCAATGTAATTGTAGTAAAAATAAATAAAATTTTATTAGAAAATTAAAAATTATCAAAGGTTTTATTATCCGGTTTCTCCGGGATAAATTCAAAGTAATTTTCTATTTATTATAATTAGTTTTATTCATCTTATAACATATTTATTTCTTATTCAAACTACGTAGAATTTTTGTAGTCTATTGTTAATATTCGGCTATGACTAACATGACAATTTCAATTACAGCTGTTCGTGCAAGAAGTACTCATCTGTCAATTTAGTAAGTTATAAGTTGAAAACAACACAACTGACCTAGAAATGGCGGTGTACTTTAATAAACGCGCACTTTATATCGCGCCGGTAATTACGGCATACATTAAAACCACGAGATGTTAATAATAGTGTTAATCATAAAAGCGCGCCGTAGGTTATTTTCGAGGTATTGCACACAATTTAAATTTACAAGTATTTTATATTTTTATTTATGTATATAAATATTACAGTTTTGGTGGATTAAATAAACAATATTTGAATTTTTAATTGATATAATTCTAAATTCGTTCGCGGTTTTAAACAGCGCGGTTGTGCGCGCACGAATATAAATGTATTCCGAAATGATTTTATAACAACCCCAATAATAGTTATTTTGAAAAGAAACGTTCAAATTTGTAGACAAGTTGATTTTGATAAATTTTGAATAAAGTCTTTTGGTGTTGGGTTTGCTTATTTATTTCTAAAGGAAACGAGGAATCAGAGAATAACCGATATATCTCTATTTAAAGTTTATCGTATAGCTCTACATTGTGTAACATCTAAGGAAATTTTTATTGGTTTACTAATTATTGATACAGGATACCAGCATACATACCAACAGCCAGACATTATAAATAACTTCTGATATAGTAACTAAAAATTTGGCTTATTTTTACTCAATAGATTAGTTTAATTAAATGTATAATATCTATATATTATTCTACCTTACAAGAATATTCAGAAAATTAAACAAAAGATTGAAATAAATTAAAATATGTTTGTATTAATTGAATTTTGCATAATTAAATTTTTTTCTCATTAAAATTCTTCAAATAATTTTAGAATCAATCTTTGAATTTATTTGCATATTTATTTAAAAAAATTAAAACTTAAATTGACATCAAATACGAATACTTTCATAAATTCATGAAATAATAACTCATTTTCCTCAGTTGAGAACATATTTTGATAGTTGAAAATGTGACTAACATAACTCTTCAAAACAGATAATTACATTTACACTGTAAAATAAATTTCATCAAAAATAAAAAAAAGTAGTAAGATTTAATTTTTTTAAATTATCACTGGAAATTATGTATTTGGAAAATAAACATTTTATTTTGTTTAAATTAAAATCCCATTACACAACAATATTTTTTAATGTATTTTTTGTTTAACTAAGTGTCAATATTTTTGAAATAAAATAGTTTATTGCTATTTGTTTTTATCAATCAAATTGACATATAGAATTATTTGTTTTGTTAGCACGAAAACAAATGAAATCTATTTATAACTCAGTTTTTAAATTCATAAATAACAATAGATTTTTTAAAATTAAAATCTGGTGTCAAATTATAATAAAATATATTTATTATGGGATTCTTTTGAAAAAAGTGGTTGTATTTATTCTCATAAAATAACTATTTACGGCTGGGCATACTGACAAATAAATGCAATTGTTAATAAAGTAAATTATATAAATTAAAATCTTTCATTTTTTACATCACTCATCTATTTTCATTTTCTCTCTCTTTATTTTTATCTATATACAAATCGTCTATTAGGATCTGAGCGCCTCCCGGTATAGCACTGATGAGAGCCCTTTGCTCAAAACTAGTATACTATTGGAAAATGTACTGGATATCACTTAATGTATAATATTTTCTACACAATTTGACTATGAATACCTTAAATAAATCTGATTCATAATCAAATTGTGTAGAAAATATTATGTCATTTATAAAGAAATCAGAGGTGAAAAACAAAAAAATCTCCTTATAATATATATATATATATATATATATATACAAATTTTATATGGGAAACTGATAAAATCTGAACGACTTAATACAACACTGGGACTACAATTCTACAATCTTTTCTTCTTTTCGTAATTCAGAATCATATATTAATCTCAAGTATTTTTTATTCAAAAAAGTAAGTGAATATTGTCACATGTGGATTATGCGGGCATATTTGGAATGGCGTTGAGTTTCCATTTTACACCTGTTTCAGTTGAATAAGAACTCTTATAATACAAGTTTACGAGTAAATCAAACTTGATAAGAAAAGAAATACCTTAAAATAATGAAAATTCATTGAAATTTATGGATCAACAATTTTAATGACTATTTAGCTTTTTAGGAATACAAATATTCGATTTTTCTGATTTCTTTTTTAAAATGTAAATAATTTTAATTTTCAACTAAAACTTATGATATATATAAATAAATTATATGGTAATATATAGAGTTTTTATTTATCTGGACATTTCCGCATTTTGTAACTTTGTATGCCCTTTTTACTATGTGTTGAGTTTTTGTGTAAAATTAATTTTTATTTGTTATTCATTTGAACAAATTACACCTTCTCACAGGTAAGTATGTGTGTCTATATGTGCATGTATGTGTGCATAATTATGCTTATTGGTGTGCAATGGATTTATTATTATCCTTCTTTAAAAGCTTAATTTCGAATATATTATCGTTTGTTTTACCACGTCAATGGTTGAATTATTTTTTTTTGAAATAGATTTTTTTAAATTTCTTATGTATATTTATTTGCGACTCACAACCGCACAGTTTTATAATTCCTAAAATGTTGTTAAAAAGAATGGAACATTTCCACCGGGACTCATTGAAGTCCTTCGTTGTCCAATAATTTATTCATATTCAAATTTATCATAATTTATGAAATTTCTCGTTTTTTCAGAGAAAATTAATTTTATTTATTAAATAATCTGATAATTCTAGCAAAACTTTTTATTTTATAATCGGTCTCGCATCTTTTTCGGATGATTTATTTTTGATTTGATTATGTGTTTTTGTTTTAAATGATTATATATTTCTAATTTTAGATTTCAGTTTTATAATCTTTTTGATTGGACTGATAATTAATTTTATTTTGTTTATTGTTGTTATAATTCGAACAAAGTCCAAATGCATTTATTCCAAATATAATTATTGAATGCAGACAAAGCTGTCAAGGGAATCATAAAATGAAAAATAAACACTAACAAATTATGAGCCATAAATACTAAGATTATTTATATTGAGTCTTTATAATATTTTGGAAACACAAAACTAATTTTAATTTATATAAAATAATATTTTCATTTACTATAATAACATAAACTGTAATTTACTATAATAATAATAATAATAATAATAATAATAATAATAATAATAATAATAATAATAATAATAATAATAATAATAATAATAATAATAATAATAGTAATAATAATAATAATAATAATAATAATAATAGTAATAAAAATAATAATAATAATAATAATAATAATAATAGTAATAATAATAATAATAATAATAATAATAATAATAATAAAAATAATAATTATTAATTTTTATAATTATTACTGTTATTTGAAACAAAATAAATTAACAGTCTTTACGATTTGTTTATTCGAATTGCATTTCTCATTAGGGAAAAACTGGATCTGTTTAATAACTCTGATTTGTTGAATAATTATCCTAGCAAATTGATAACTATTATTTCATTAATTGAATAAAAATTTGAAAAATAAATTAATTAAATTCTCAATAATAAAAATAATAAACTGCTTATATATAAATTTAAATTTACAATACTTTTAAAATTAGATAAAAAAATTTAATATGCCAATCTAATTAAATTCATACAAGTTATTAATTTTTTTGTTTAAATTTTTGATAATCGTCATTTTTCATAGATATGGCTTTATTTTGTTTGGCTTACATAATTATTTATTTTAATAATGTTTTTATAAATGATTCCGCTGTCGATAAGTTATTTTAAAGTTCGATAATAATAATAATAATAATAATAATAATAATAATAATAATAATAATAATAATAATAATAATAATAATAATAATAATAATAATAATAATATTAATAATAATAATAATAATAATAATAACAATAATAATAATAAATAAATAAATAATAAATGCCATCAGCTGAATGAATAAAACAAACAAATACATACATTGGAAATTGAGGCGGAAATAGCTATTTTTGTCATGAATATAATGAACCTAAATTTAATTTTACTAATTTTAATATTTGAATAATTAGATATTTGTTACCATAGCTTGCAAAATCTTAATATAAAAATATAAAACACAGAACTAGGGAAATTGCGAAATAGGTCTTGTCATTTAATAATGTGAAGACATTAGTTAAAGGTTATAAACATAATGTAGCACGATGGTGTGAAAACTTTAAAATTAATATTCTTCCAAGTAGTCCCTCAATATATATGGCACAGACGAGAAAAGGCTTTTTTCACATCTGTAATCGAATTCTTGAGTATTATCTATTGAAGGGTTTGACCAATAGTGAGCTGTATAAATAAAATAGCCATGTATAATTTTTTAATTTTTTAAAAAGTTTTGATAATTATTGGTTCTTGTGTTATATGTTAAGTATTCTTGATAAGGTCATTCGATTCATAGATTATTGTGAAAAATGTTTTGAACATGAATGTTTCGTTTTCAATGTTTTTAAAATTAAAAATTCGAAAAAGCCAAATAAAAGAAATATATTCTGTTATCATTATCTTTGTTAAATACTACATAGAGGAACAAAAATGATGTAATCGTTACGATTTAATGATTTAATTAAATAATCTCAATAAATTTGTTGCTGATTGAACGTTTATTTTAGGGGCTTGCGATTTAATCACCAAAGCCTCACATAAAATTCTTTCCCACTTATTACTGAAGTTTTTATATAATATTTTAAAATCTTTTAAATCAGTTGTGCCTTTGCTTATTTTCTATGCTCGATAATATTACTCACGCCTCTCAATTGTTTGATTTTTTAAAATTATGATAACTAAAATGATGTTATTTGTGTTTAAAATTTTAATATATTAAATACAAATATATCATTTACTTTAAGTAAAATATATAATATTGAATGTTTGTTAGACTTAAAATTAAATTTTTATTTATTAATTTAATAAATTTAAAGGTATTAAATTTTGTTTCAGTGAAATATAAAATTTTCAAGTTAACGTAAAATTTAAAAGCATATAAAATATAGTGAAATATTTAAAAAGTAATAATTTGTTCAAAATATATAAATTAAATACATTTTAATTTTTTTGGTTAATCTTAATCTTTTGGTTAATAATAATAATAATAATAATAATAATAATAATAATAATAATAATAATAATTTTGATTTTCCTATCGTTATTTATATTTTTAATTAAAATTCCAAATTTATCATAAATGCGTTGTTTAAATGGATTAAGTTCTGATTTAATGTCAACGTTTTATTTAAAATGTATCATTCTTTTGATGAGTAAGCTTTGATGTGGCAAAATTGAATTAGCGTATTTGTACAGTGATATTAAAAATTCCTATTTTATTTCATTAATTCATTTTTTTTCATTAGAATGTTTTTAAAAATGACTAAAAACAAACTGATATTTTCTACATTGACAAAGACATAAAACTAAAACCTTTATTTAATATTAATCGTAATTAGAGTAATAATAGTTTATATGGCAAAACTGTTGAATGTCAAAAGAACAGAAAAGTCTGCAGATTGACAATGATTTATTTACAGCCATGCTAAATATGTTTGAATAGACTTAGTTACAACGGTCAAACTTTCGGTTGTATATGCTTCAATATCTGATTCTTATCATATTCAATATAGTTGTCGGTGACACAGATTCTTCATTCTTGGAAATTAGAAATTGTCAGCTTGATAATATTTTCCCATTAATAATAAAATTGCAGTATTTTAGACAGGCAATCTTTTATATTTAAAATATTTGGACTCAGATCTCGAAGTATAAATGGACGAAAATAAAGAGGAGGATTTTTGAAGATTGAAAGTTACAGTTAAAAAAAAACTTTTTAAGAATAATTTCCAGCCTTAATGTGAATTTTTTTCTTTAAAGCTTGTAAATTTTTTTTTATTATTTTAATTAATATTTATTATTTGAATTTTAAATTGTTTTAAAGCATTTTCTATAAAAGGTAAAAATGATCAAATAACCAGTTTTTAATTATTCAACAATTAAATTTATTGGAAAAAGTTATTGCAAGAAGAAAAATAAATTCATACACACAAGCACATAGTTGGACATTAAATACACCAAGCCCCATTGAGATAAATTATCTCAAAAATGTCTATAAAATTATTTATTATAGGGGTTTTTTCAACTTCGGATGGCTACATGTTAAGTGTTTGCATGCATGTTTTATTATGGGTTGTGTTAATGTGCATTATTTTACTTCTCTATCACTTTTTGTGTCTCTATAGTGTAGGGTTTGTCTCATTGACGATTTTACAAGCAACCACAAAGTGAGTTGGTGTGTTTATATGCTGCTCATTTTAAATATTAAAACGAGTTACGAATGATGTTTTTAGATCACCAATTATATATGTTTTAGCTCGCCTGATACATATGGGATATTAAATTTATATTTACAAATCCAAACAAATTTGTAATTAATGAAATATTAATATAAAAATAATACAAAATTGGTACTTTTTATTTTATTTAACAACACAAATTTTCGATATTGCCTTTTTAAAAGCGTTAACAATTGATAAAGGAAATGCTAAAGATATGAGTTACAAAGGAAGATAAATTGACCAAAACTCGTAAAGAAAATGAAGGAATTTATAAAAGAAAATTTAAACAAATCAAAATGAAAAAAATTTAAAAGGTATTTATTATAAAGTATAAAGGAAGATTTTAATACAACTTTAACATATGAACATTCAATTTTTATTTAAAACTGTAAAAAAATGATTGAATAACTTCAAAACGTTCTGTCACCTCTTCACTCATTTGTATGGTATCCTTTGATGAAAATTGACTTTGATCATATTTAATAAGGGTAAAGAGCTGCCAAGTATTTTTAATTCAATTCAAACAAGGGATGATTAACATTTGAATATTGCCTTATTTTATGACACGTAGTTTTGACAGCTATTAATATAACAAATATTTTTTTTGTTTTAATTAATTTAGTAAGTGAAATACTATTTGATTGACTGAATTAAGAAAATAGAATAAATCCAGATTAATTTTTTAAATCACTTTTAATTCTTTAATTTTTCAATTTTCCTTATAAACTTACTTCTCAAATCCCCCGAACGAAACTCTTAGGAAATTAACTATATTTATTTTTTTTGGAATAATATTTTGTATTACACGTCGTTACAATATTGTTTTATTAAATAACAACATATGTGACATTGTTTTAATGTTTTCCGTAAATTTTGACAAAAATTGCTATCATGTATTTTATTTAAACAAAATAGTCTGTTTGTAAAAAATTTGATAACAGAATTTATCGAAAATATTTATGGTTAAAAAATTTATTATAAACTTATTTATTGGTATCAAACATAATAATTTCATTTATAAAAGAGTAAAATTACATTTAAATAAATTTTAATTTTAAATATGTATATTAAAAGAACTTTTTTCTGGTTTTCACCTCTAATTGCTTTTCATTTTGCAATGAAATAAAGAAATTTTTATTGTTTGACTATGAATCAGTAATGTTATAAATAAAAAATCGATATCATTGCTGATTCATATTCAAACAATAAAATATTCTTTGTGTAATATATATATATATATTCTTTTTTTGTTTACCTTTGATCTGTTTTTTGATGATAATTTATATATTTTCATTTTGACAAAAGTTTAAAAATTTTATATTAAACTAGACGAGCGATCAATGTTTATAAATTCAGAGTCTTGAAAATAATAATAATTAAATTATATTATTCTTTTATTTTGGAAATTGTCCCGGTATTTCAAATGATCGGTAATGTCATAAATTCTCTATATAGATCAGATAAGTAAAATCAAATTTTAAATTATTTTTCGAAAATTAGAATTCTTTTCAAAAGAATTAAATGTTTTTTTATATTTTTTTGCCTAAAACGTTCTTAAGTAAATGTGCAAAATATGAGTAATAAAATATCCATTATGCAGTTAGTAAAATTAAATATTTTCAAATCATTAGGTTTACTAAATTAGTACAGTAAAATAAATAATAAAAAAATGTTTTTGAGGATAATTTCTCTAAAAATTAATATAAAATCGAATAATTTAAACTAAACTAAAACCACATATAACAATTTTTAAACAATACAACAAATAATATTTTCTACAAAATCTGATTCATAGTCAAATTTTGTAGAAAATATTATCTCACTTATAAAGAAATCAGAGCTGAAAAACAAAAAAAGTCCTTATAATACAACAAATTATTATAAATTGCAAATATAAAATAAATATATGATATAAGTTCATAATTTCATTTGCATAAATGTCTTTTGAAGCTTGAATAACTTGAATATTACACCGAATGCTAATGGGTGGCCGTCATTTCAGAGAAATGGTGTTGTATAAATGTAAAATGTAAAGTCTTTATGATGCTCAATATAAAAGCGTTGATCTTCAAAATTTATAAAATGTAGTTTAGCCTAATCTTTTTATTTTAATATAATTATTAAATTTTATTATAATTATGATTTTTATTTTAAATATACTTATTATTTATTAATTTTATTATTATTAATGAAAAAACGTCAACTACATATTTTAATTAACATTCACTATATATTTCTACCGCTTTTCTATCTTCTTTGGAATAGAAATTACATTAACAAAATCTAAATGAAAATAAGAACGTATTTAAACAAATTAACCAATAAGTATCGAAAATATAAAATTATTTTAATTTAAAAAAATAAACATGTAATTTAATCTTTAAAATAGTTGTTATGGGTTCTCCATTGGTTCCCACAATGGCTTGTATTTTTTTATGTCTATTTTGGAAAATAAAATTTCATCTTACAATTTAACTAAACCAACTGTGTACAAAAGATATATTAATGATAAATTTTTGGAGTTTGAAAATTGTGAACATGTAAAACTTTTCTTGGATTTATGAACAGTCTACAACCGAATATTAAATTTACGTGTGAAGAGGAAAAAATGTAGTCAATTGCTTTTATGGAAATGGAAATATATAGAAAAGCGACTGATACTGGTATGTATACTACGCCAGTAGTATGATGTGAGCCGTCAGATACAAAACCCCTTTAAGATTACTTAATATTGTATAATATCTGACCTCTTTCCACGCTGTTACTACCTGGAGGTTGACATCTGTCCACTATGTTGCTGCCTATAATTGAACTTTGTCCACTGTTATCAAGCGACCGCACGATTATGTCACGTGTCCACTAGTCAGTCACTAACCAGAGACACACTTATTACAAACCGATTATGTCACGCAGTTGTGAAACAACACACCTTGATACTCTAATGTATACATATATCTACCAACTTCCACAAACCTACCTTCTAGAACCTTCCACTCAACAAACTTATGGATCCTTCCATTCACCCTACCATCTGCCACACACATATCTTCTGGAAACTAACTTTCTGAAACATTTCACATACACGCACGCATTCTAGAACATTCCTGAAAATACATATCACAAACACTAATCCACACAGATCCGCACCCATCTACCATTAAATCGTAGACTTAACAAAATCACTCACTAGTACTATTCATATTATTATACAGCTTATTTCATAAAAACGTAAGAGTATCTTTGATCTCGTTGATTTATATTACTTGCATGTGATATATTAAAAAATTATAATTACATGAAATTTTCAATTTATAATTTTTTATGTAATTATATATTTATAAAATAATCATTAAACATAATAAATTAGCATCAAACTCGTCTTAAAATAAATATTCGATCTTAAATTATTTAGCTTACTGGCTATTTTGTTAGTAATATATTACGTAATAATTCTATCAAAATAATCATAAAACTAACAATTTTTATGAAAATTTAAGTTTACAACAATTAGTATATTGATAGTTTATTTAATTAAAAATAAGAAAAAATTGTATCGTTTCTATAACAATCAAGATAAGAAAGATGCTTTATTTCAGTTCCTTCCAAAGTAATTCCCTTTGCTTTATTACTTTCAATTTCAAATTTTGGTCGTAAGAAAACCCATTCCTTATATCCAAGTCCTTTGCTCTCATATTTGAACTTTTCTTGAATACAAAGGATGACTAGGATCATAATTCGAAGTGTCCAAAAATTATCCTAAACCATTGTAGGTAAAAGAGTCCTTGATTAACAGTTTTTAATTTCAAAGAAGAAAGATGCATAAGTTCCAAAGTACAATATATATAATCATATATAATATATAATAATATATATAATAATATATATATAATATATATAATAATCGTAAAAACAATTTATAACACATAGTAAAAAGATAAACAATTTTTAAATATAAATCTATTTAATTAACAATAGCAATTGTAGCATTATCAATTCTCCATATTTGTGACATAACTTCATTTTGATCAATTTTATAACCTTAAATAGTAACAACTTTCCATTTCTTTGAATTCAATTTCTTCAAAAGCATCATGGTATCGAGTGTTTCTAGAATTATTATAGTTGTTTTCACTGCAACATAATTTCTTATTAATTTTACGTAAAATTTTATTGATTGAATCTGCTTCTTCCTACGTAATATTCACCTGAAGTTTTGAAAATTGAATTTGACTCAATTTAGCAGCTTTGGAAATTTTGTATTCTATTTCATTTACTAAGAAGTACATTCTATGACTGTGATAAATGTGAACAGGCTTCAAATTTACATCTTAGAGTATTTTTAGCTGTTTTGTTCTGATTGTTTACCAGTCCATGCATCTGAAAAATGAAAATAATTTACAAATTTCATTATTTATACTTGAAATAACATGTGTGCGTCCAATCAGAATCATTTTAATAAAAGGGTTACTATATAAAAAAAATTATGAAAACCAATAAAAAGCATACTAACATAAAACATATTAAGAATTTTGATATAAATTGGGGTGATGAAGTTTGTCAAATCTCAATAATCAATACAGCTCAAAATCCGATCATGTATGTTATAAAAGATGGAGAAAATAATGAGGTATCTGTTAAATTCTACTAACAAGAGCTACAAGTTATTCTTCCACCAACAATATTAGAATTGAAAAGATTTTGAAAACTAAAATGGCAAATAAAGATAAGCAATATTATATCAAGTGGCATGGATATCAAAACCCATCACGGATAGCTTCAAAAGATCTAGTAAAATGAATTTCTACATGATTTTACCGAGCAATAGTTGTCCAACAATTAATCCAAACAATCAAGCCAGTAAATTTATGGTCAATCTTCAAAACCCGATTTATTAAGTAGCTTTGCAAGAATTTACATTTGTGCATAGTACGTTCCCATTCTATAGTAAAGCAAAGATTGAATACAAAGAAATTGTATCAAAATCAGTTAGCAGTCTTTACTTTATTGAACCGGAAATAGAAGAAATGCTAATGAAAGAATTCAACGAGTATAGTTACATGTACATAACCAAAGGAGTTTTACATATTTATTGTAATTTCTACCCATTCCAAATATCATTTGAAGATACTCAAAGTGCAAAAAGAATGGGTGTATCTGAACCAATAATTACAAGTCCCAGTGAGACATTTCAAATAGTAGTTCCACCAAATACAGATATGAATAATGTAGTAAAAATAAAGTTAACATATAACTCTGTAATTCAATCAGTTTTCTCATTTCGTGATAATTTGTACTTGACAAATCTTATAGACTTGTATGGTTATAAAGTGTTCAACTGTCCTCATATTTTTGCATCTCTTCAAATAAAAGATAAAATATTCACATTCAGTATTCACGATAATATTACAGAGATTGTATTTGATAAAAACTTGGTTAGTTCACTCGGAATAGAGAAACAAACATATAATGTGAAACTATTTGAGAGTATTTATAAAGCAAAGTTATATGTAATCTCATCAACAAATGTTCATCTATAGTAACATTATTGAACCAATAATTGTTGGCGATTCGTTGGTTCCCTTATTGAAAGTAGTATGGATTAAAAAATATGAACAAGATGTAGTTGTACAAATTGTAGTGGATAATCCAATGTATTTATCACTTTCCAAGTCATGTATAAACAATATTGAAATTAATATTCGTGATGATAGTGGGAAACTTATCAACTTTCCAAAAGATTCAAAACACATTTTACATTACATTTTTGTAAATTAAATGATTAATCTAGATATAATTTCATTGTATAGTAGAAATAGTATATTTTATTGGTAAACAGTATGGGTCTGGGTGGTTACGGACAATTGGAAGATTTGCAATACCAATTCTTAAGCGTATAGGTAGTTTTGTAATGAAAACGGCAAACGATGTGATAATGAATGATAAGAAAATATTACCATCATTAAAATCAAATGTTTTGTCTGAAATTCGCAAAGCTTTACCGGCTGTATCAACAATGATACCTGGTGTTGCAAATATGTTTAAGAGTGAGGAAGCTCAGCCTGAATATACTGCATCCGGTGGGTCCATACCAAAACGTAGAAAATGAAAGGACATGGAACTATATTTCAAAAATGATTTGTGGTAAATCTGAATTATGTATTTTTGATCGTTCGTCACCTCAAGCAGTAATTGAATATGATGCATTTGAAGAAGTATTTCCGATGAATTCAATTACTGATAGTAGAAATGATGTTGAATTTTACATTAATGGTTCCCAAACTGAATATTTGGATTTGAGTGATATTTTATTAACTGTTCAAATTAAAGTTGTAAATTTGGTGAATATTTCAGATGTTAAGCCAAACAATTACATGTTTCATACACTTTTTAAAGATGCAATTCTTGGGTTTAATCATATTTAAATTGAGGGAGTTAATAATACTTATGCACACAAAGCAATGATTGAAACTATATTAAATTATAACGGTGATACTAAAAATATTTGCCTTACACCTATGGTGTATGGAAATTCTGTAGAAAGAAAAAGTTGGATAAAATACTCAAAGGTTTTTACAATCTTTTCCTCACTACAGTTTGATTTTATGGATCAACCAAAATATTTACTTCATGATGTCAATGTTCACATTAGATTGAAACGATTTTATTCTGCATTATCATTATTTTCAAAAACTGGGGAACGAACATGTCAATTAGTAGATGCTAAATTAATGATTCAAAGAGTTCGTGTTGAATCATCAGTATTAACCGGTCATCAACTTGGTCTTAATTCAAAACATTCGGTTTTATGAGTTTGTTAGCACATCATTAGACAATGCAGTTGAAACTCTTTCTAACTTTCTTTTGACAGATTCTGTATTCACTGGTTCAATAATGGGTTGTAAAGGTATCTTTCTTTATAATTTTGCAAAGAGTTTGGAAATCTTGGAAACAACTTTTGAATTAAAACCAATTTGGCTTGAAGTGACAGAATCACAATATTTGAGAGCTCAAAAGATTTGGAATGAGAATAATTGCAATACATTGTTAGATTATATGATGATATACTTGAAATTAGATGTCTTTCTTCTTGTGACTTTTTTCAACAATTTAGATCC
The DNA here is from genome assembly GCA_022537955.1 of Schmidtea mediterranea. Classification (NCBI taxonomy): domain Eukaryota; kingdom Metazoa; phylum Platyhelminthes; order Tricladida; family Dugesiidae; genus Schmidtea; species Schmidtea mediterranea. Next base: position 315,417,017 of record CM039679.1, on the reverse strand, counting down.
CTTAAATTTTTACGGTATACCTGGAATGAGTTAAGCTTCTGCTTTGATGACATTGAAAGAAAATATAATATTAAATTTTAAATTTAATATAAAAAGAATGATAATTTTTATATTTTTATGTTTTTTAAAAATTAATTTAAATTTTTATTTTTTTTAAATTAAAATAATTTTATATTTTGTGATACGATTTGATTACGATAATAATTGGTTAATTTGTTTAAATTTTCTTATTTTTATTTAAATTTTGTTAATGTGATTTCTAGCCTGAAGAATAATTATGACTTTGTATCTGTAAAGCTATCGATTTTTTTGATATTCATTTTTTCGGCTCAGTCTTTTTATTATTATTATTATTATTATTATTATTATTATTATTATTATTATTATTATTATTATTATTATTATTATTATTATTATTATTATTATTATTATTATTATTATTATTATTATTATTATTATTATTATTATTATTATTATTATTATTATTATTATTATTATTATTATTATTATTATTTGTTGATGTATTTTAATGAAGTTATAAATGTCATGCATCTACATAATAAATCATTTTATGTCAAATTCGTTCCAGTTGTTAATAAATAAGAATAATTCTAGATAACATTAACTAATTTCATTGTGAAAATAAAATATATATTTATAAATTCTGCATAAATCACAATAAATATATTAATTTGTTTTTATCTTTCTTTAAATGGAATTATATATATATATTCTATTTTATCTATTCTAGATCTATTTATTTTTGTTATTTCAAATTATCAAGTAGAATATTATTTTAGCTAATGAAGGTTAAATAACAAAAAATATAGTTGGTATAAAATGCTTTTAAAATAATATAAAAATATAAATGAATGTTAAATAAAACTGTAATGTCACGGAACTCAGTATTTATGCATATTTTTATTTTTGTTTTACTGCTTTCCCATTTTATTTCGCATGACACGTGATAATTTGATAAATTAATGTATCTTTTGAATACCAAATATCCAGTATTTACTTTTAGTGAAAATTAAAACAAAAGAGCGTACTAATAAATAGAAATCAAGTCTAACCCATTAATTTACAGTATAAACAAAAATTTAATTTAATTTAATTTTAATTAGAAACTCAAAGAATTTTATTCATCAAAATAAAATAAGAAATATTTTTAAAAGTAAGTTCAAATAAATTTAGTTAGTAAATTTTTTAATAAGTAATTTTTTTTATGTAAAAGTTATATTTTTCAAAAGTCAAATAAAAATTAATTAACTTAATTACGAATTGAAAAAGTGACATATTTTAAGGGAAGTTAAAAATGTAGATATATTCCAAATAATCTTCAAATGATTATTACTATGAGTGACTACTAGATGCCAAAATACAAAAATACAAACTAATTAATTAATTAAAAGTTGTTCACCTCATAAATCATCGAGAAATTGCAAATAGAAGTGTGTAATTTGACAGTTGTGAAATTAATTCTCTCAGAATGAAATTATTCACCAGATTTTCCAATAGTTTTCTTAGTCGACTTTTAAAAACGAAATCTGGTGAAATTATTGACGGAAACGTTTCATATATAAAATAAAGCAATTTCGGAAGGTAAAAGTGAATGCATAATATTTTTTACGGACTTATCTAAATGTATCTTGGCATTGTATAAAATTGTATAAAAAACCTGAAACTATCTTAATTTTCTTTTTATTACTATTTTTTATATTTATCTTTTAATACAATTTTATTTAAGGTACTTCTCAAAACAGGCTCTAGATTTCATAAGACACTACTAGGTATAGCCATGATAAAGTGCAACCTCACGGTAAATTAGATCCTTTGATGGATTGAGAGAAATATTATTTTCCATGTGTTAGAAGTTGCTAAAGCATTTTCTAAATTATCTTGAATAACATTTGCATTAAGAGAACTCATTTCCAAAAATCTATTTCTAATTCACTATTTTTTAATATTTAAACAAACTTTCAAACATTGAACCAAATTATTTAAAACAAATTTAGAGCCATTAGCTCGAAACTAGTATTCTATTGAGAAGTGTACTGGATATCACTTAATGTATCGTATATTCTTTGATTAGAATTAGACATAGTGATTAATAAAATATATTTATATATATTATAATTACTATTATTATGAGATAAACATCTAATTTTTAGCATTTATCTACTCAAAAAAAAATAATGACAGTCAAACGTTTAAAAAAAATTTCATTTCACAAAAACAGGAAAATGATTTAACCGTTAATATGTCATTTCCTACCAAAAATCAAATTTTTAGTTGATTAATGCCTAGTTACAAAGTCGAATCTAAAAAAAAACAATTACTCTACCAAACTGACTTTTGTTGTTTTAATGTGCTCTCTCAAATTGTTGTCCAATTATGCACGATTCTGAAATAAATTTCTCAAAATTTTTAAATGTTTTCATTTTGCTTTTTTTCTAGAATTAAAAGTTAAATTATTTATAAAGTTTTGTATTCCATTCTGGCGACATTTTGTTGATTATAATTATAATTTTAATAATCATTGCTAATTACAAACGAATTGTTTTATATTCAATTAACACATTGTGATCGGGCAGTTTTCGGCCGCGTACTAGTGCTGGTAACGGGTGATTTTTCGCGTAATTTCGCGCTAACGTAGACCTCTAGAAAAATTGCGATAACTTCAAAAATATTGGAACCCGCATTTTAACGTGACCCGCGCTCCACTAACAATCTATCAAAAACGTATAAATACGTGATACGCTCTCTAGCATTAATTTGCTAAACACGTATTAATACTTGATCCGATTACAATGTGTTAAAACAATGCTGAATATTGACGAATGAATAATCAAAATAATTTAATAATATCAATAATATTTCAAGTAAATGTTTAATAAATAAAATAGAATACTGATAAATAATTTAACATTAATTTAACATTTATATTAATTGCAATTATAGTTTGTTGAATTAAATATATTATCTAACATCCCTTTGTTCAAAGCTTTCAGCCATTTCACATTTTGGTTTGAAATCTTGTCGTTCATATCTTTACCTCTGTAGCTTTTCTTGTTAGTTTTATTCCTAAATTAATTTCTATCACACTTTTGCCTATAGCATTCTGAATGGTTGAGTTTATTGTCAATTCAATCTGTCATATAGTCTCTAGTCGACGTGAACTGTCTTTCTATCAATCCGTTTGCACTATCATTATATGGACTGGAATATTGTAATTTTATATCGTATTTTGTAACAAGCTCTTTAATCACTTGCGATTCGAAGGTTTTTCCAGGATCTAATAACATCACTCTAGAAGCACCAAATTCTAATATCTCTTCCTTCATTAGTACTCTTGCTGTAGCTAATTCATCTTGGGAATTTGAAACATAAATCACAGGTTTCCTTTTTTGACATATTTCACATGATGGAACAATTTCTTTTAAACATATTTGCCTCTTCTCCATGTCATATCCAGTCTTGATATCCTCTTGTCGATTGCTTTTTGGAATCCTCGTCTTTTCATTATAGATTTTTAATTTTAGATTTATCAGAGTGCATTTTCTGTTCGAACTGTTCTGAATATTTTCGAATTTCGTCAATTTTTATGTTCTCTTCCCTTCCTATATTCTTTTTCCATAGCCAGACTGCTTAAATATTTTATGTACGTTTGAAATTTGGCGGTAATTTGCTTCTTTGTTTTAATCATAAACGCTCTTGCTTTACGTACCACTGCACCTATCGTATTAAAGCTTGCATCAGTATCAAATATGAAATCTTTCCCAAACATGTGCACATATAAGTTCCGGCGTTACCTATAATGCATTTTTTGAATTCTTTAAACTCTTTCTAGCAATCATCTGACCATATTACCGTTTATTTATTGTTTCTACACATTGCTTCCAATCTTCTAGTTAACTTTGTATAATTTCTACTAAGTTTTCTATAACAGTTACATATTCTGAGGAAACTTCTCAATTTTTTATAAACTTTCGTCTTTTTTCTATACAGCCATTTGTCTATTTTTGATCCTTTTGGATTCCATCTACATTTTTCAACATGCCCTAGAACCTTCGTTTCATTCAACATTTTTCAGAATTCACTTTCAACCCGGCCAACTTAATTCTATCAAGAACTTTTTTCAATTTGCGTTAGGTTCTCTTCCTTACTTTTGCCAAACATTAAAATATCATCTAAATAAACGACTGCTTCCTTTCAACGGATGTCACCTGAGCCATTTGTCATTAATTTTTGAAAAGTAACTAATTCTGCTGTAATGCCAAACGGGAATCCATTAGAAACGGATTTTACTTTTACAATCCCCCAAGTTTGATTTGATAATATGCATTTCCGAAATCAATTGTACTATAATATTTTTAACCGTTCAAATTATCTTGCATCACCTCCATATTTGGCACTGAAAATGATTTCCTTTCAGTAATTTTATACAAGTTCCGAAAGTTAAAAATAACCAAATTTCTTTTTTCCTTTCTTCTAAAAGTATATTCGAGGTGAGGTCTATTGGGAGTCAGATTATTTTACATTTCCATTTTTCTCAGATCTCACATTGCTTTGATAATTTTGATTTCTAGATGTATTGGTTGTCTTTGTAGCTTGGCTAGAATAGTTCCACCAATCGTGTCTGTCGGATGTTTAACCAAACTGGTTTTTAAGGATATTCCATTCATTTTCTAGGAATATGCACTTATTCCTTTCAATTATTTTAATCAATTCATTATTTTCTTTTGGTTCTAAAATATCTAATAGTCACATATTATCGTTTATAATACCGATGACCGATTATTGCATTTCTGCTGAAGGAGCCTTGACTTTTGGGTATCCAAGCATGTCAGTTACGTCAGCATTCTCATCATGATACCGCATCAAATTTCTATTATCTGATTACATCATAGTAACGAATTGTCTTCTCCTAGAACTTTCTGATCTCTGATTCTCTGGTTTCTCTTGCCATAGTAAAAGGAAAGTACTTCTCTCGAGTCTCTCTATTGATCCTCTTTTATTGTAATAAGAACACGGTATAGATGAGCATTTTTCTATTTAGTGGTCTTTTTCTTTACATACCCTATAAAATCTCTGACAGCGATTTGAGGTTAGACATTCTCTACTAATATGTCCTTCTTGTCCTCAAAGAGTAACAAGTCAGCACTATTTTAATGAAAAGTTTTTGCTTCTTTAAACAACATTTGGAAATGTTTCTTTCTTTTGTAACTTGGCAATTGCCGACATTTCCACATTAATTGAATCTACTTTTTGAATAAGATAATCTAAACAAGATTTGAAATCAACTAATAAGCAAAAAGTACAAGCCTTAGTACTAAAAGAAAATTTTGAAACATAGTGAACATGATTTTGTGTTTGTTTTGCTGATTTTGAAGGGAAACACAGTTGAAAATAAATTTAAAATATTATTAATATATTATTGAATTTTTTGAATTGTTTTTAGAAATATTTGTTAGAATTTAAATTTATACAATTTTTTGAGTTTTTAAATAGAGAAATTATATTTTTTTTAATAGAATATAATTTTTAAAAAGTTAATGAATTAGTTTGTTTGATTAAGTAATTTAAAATCAGTATACTTTTAATTTCAATTCTACCTGATGATGACATTAAATCTGTCGATATGTTCGAGTGACGTTTTGCAATATTCAAATCAATTTATAAATATATTTTTTCAATATTAATTTAATTAGTTTAATGAACAGTTCTTTGATGAATCGTCCTTTAATGAATCTTTTTTGAATCATTTATAATAATTTTCTCTTCTCGGAAATAAAATTCAAAAGTACATTTACAGAAAGTTTAATCACTTTATTGTGAGATTTTAAAATAATTTTTTTTATTTTTAAATGATATAATTAAAACAAATTATAACAATCTCTGTAGACAACTAATCTTGTTAGAATTAATAGCAATAAATATCAAGCGTAAATAAATGTAACGGATCTTGCTATAGAGCAGGAACAAGATGGCTACTGATTTTATTTTTAGAAATAATTGCAGAAATTTAATAATTGAGGTGATACTTAATATGAAAATAACAAATATTAATATTATGTCACTTATAAAGAAATCAGAAGTGAAAAACAAAAAAAACTCCTTATAATATTAAATATATATTTGTATATTTCACTTCTTTTTATATTTCTTGTTATTCATTACCATATTAATTAAAATAATTAATTTAATTCAATAATTATTACAATTATTAACTAAACTTTGGTTTTTAGATGATTTAACTCATGAACTTAATTAAATATTTTTTTTAATTTTTTTAATTTAATTATTGAAAGAAAATCGATTACCTCAACAGTCAAGGATTCACTCGTTTTACTATAAGATTTTCTGAAAATAACCAAAAATAAACAATAATTTTTATTAATTTAGTTTCATTAAAACGAAAAACTGAAAATAAACATTTGCTGTTTTATCGGTTAAAAACTACACCAGATGCAATGAAAATTTTATTTAGTAATTTTCAGCTGAAATCCAAATGTTTACACAATTTTGCCATTTAGTAATTAAAATTTCAAAAAATATCCCATTAAGTGCAGGGAATTTTTTTCATTTATTTAATATTAAAATAAATATTAATTAAATGTATTTAAGTGATATTTTTATTAGCCTTCATTCTAGTTGTGATTTTTTTTTATAAAATTTCTTTATTTTTATTACTTAAAAATTTTCAGAATAGAAGGTGATAGGGTTAAAAATGAGATAATGACCGTAATATGGGCCCCAAAATTTCAAAAAATAAATATTACGTAAAAAATAAATAAATAATAAATAGAATCATAAAGTTTTCGTGCATTGAAATTTTATTATTAGAAATTTATAGTTTAAAGATTATTTAAAAATTTTATGAAAAAATGGAATTTATATTGAATGAAATTAATTTGGATGAGGCAGAAATGAGGCATTATCTCGAATATCTTATTATGAGAAAAAATGGAAAACATGGAATATACATTAGATTTGGTGACTATTCGAGATCCGCAATATGAAATACATCACTGCTCAACTGATCACTTTTATTCGAGATGTGGATAGTGAAATAAATGTAACTGGAGAATTTCTCAACTTTATAAGTTTAGAGGATGCAACTGCTGGGAAAGATACACAAGAAGCTATATTAGAATTCACACATTATCACGGTTTGAGCTTAGCAAATCTAATTGGGATCATCAAAGATGGAGGCAGTCTTAATGATAGGTAAAACTATGATCAGCAAAAAAGTTTTTTGTCACTGCGTTTTACATCTTGAAACTTTATGTAGCCGAAATGCGAATGTTCCTGAATTATAAGATTAACAATAGCTTATGGCAGTGTTTCTCATCTGGGACCCTAGGGCCTCAGCTGGGGCAATTTCGAAATTAATGGATTTTTAAAATTTGAAAAATCATAATTTTTCTCAAGTATATACGTCGTATTTTTTGGTTTATTGTGATAGAAACAATTTCTTTACTCTGAAGATATAGCTCTAACCAAGATCTATGTATTGTACTTACATCTTATCAATGCAATCTTTACCTTATAATTTTGATTTAAGCAATCTTCACACAATAAAACCAAATAAATTTTAAAGTTGTTATCTTTTCATTCTTTTTGTTTAATTTAATGATATCAGATTTATTATATCAAGGTATTAACATATAAGCAAAATTGAAATTTTTAAGTAGGGGCTTGTAAATTAATTTGTTAATTAATTCAAAAACTTGGACAATTTGACTTTTATACTCAATTATTGGGAACATAAAGCATAACATTATGAGAAGCACTGGCTTAGGCGTTTATGCCTCCTTAGCTAAATAAGCAGTTTCAAGGTGAAAGCAAAAAGACTACGAACTGTTATCAAAATATAAAAGCATTCATAGCAAAACTCAAACTTTATTAAAGTCGATTAATATGAAAAAATTCGGTTAACTTTCCATTATTACATAAATTTAATTGTGACCAAAATTTCGGGAGAATATCAGATAAGTAAATTTATGCTGCTACCAAGGAATCACCGTTTTATAATTTCAGGAGAGATTTTCATAAATATATATAAAGATTTATGAGAATTATAAGAACTTTTATGGTTTTCACCTCTGATTTTTTTCATTTTTCAATGACAAGAATCTTTTAATATTTGACTATGAATAAACAATGATATCGATGTTTTATTGATATTATTACTGATTTATAGTTAAATATTAAAAAAAATCTTAATGTCATTCAATTATGAGAATATATTTACGATTTTCTTATGTCCATTGGACATTGTTGTTGAATTAGTTCTAACAAATTTCTAGCTGGAATTAATCTTCTGAATTGAAATATATGTTTGAAGCCAATGATTAAGTTCAGTTTTAAAAAAAATAAGTCTGAAATGATAAACTTTCTAGTAAAAAAAACCTAGCGAGAAGTGTTCCAGCTGTAATGGAGAATCATTTATGTTTGCGAATCTTTTTTTTCAAAATTGAAGATTGTTAAAAAATAAGTCGTAATAGATTAACTGATGAAAATGTAATGAGCCAAATACGGCGTACAGTGTTGGACCAGTGCAACCTTCGGTTGGACAATACTGATTTAGACAAATGTATTTTTGAAATTTTACATCTATAAAAATAAATAACAGTTTTCAGATAATAGTTAGATGAAATTAAATAAATTATATAACATTCGATAGACAAATGTCGATTTTCAGATAACTTGGAAAAAAAATGTTATGTTGTTTTAATTTTTAAAAAAAGTTATTGTTTATTTTGATTAATGGATTGTATATAGCTCCAGTAAGTTTAATGTTTTATTATTACTATTTTTTATTATTATTATTATTAATTATAATTATTATAAATTTTATTATTAATTATTATTAGTATTATTTTCATTAGTATTATTATTAATTATAATTATTATAATAATTAAAAATAAAAGTTATTGTTTATTTTGATTAATGGATTGTATATAGCTCCAGTAAGTTTAATGTTTTATTATTATTATTAATTATAATTATTATAAATTTTATTATTAATTATTATTAGTATTATTTTCATTAGTATTATTATTAATTATAATTATTATAATAATTATTATTATTACCGGAAGTAAATTAATATTTATTTAATCGCTTTTTAATGATTGTATAATAATTATTAATTCTTACCAAACAACAGAATCATCAGGTCGCTTATAGATAAGCTGAACAAATAGAGATTTGTGGAGCGGTGCATGTGTTTATTTGTTCCAATAACGATACAAATGCAAAAATTTCCCATGACACCGGAAATTAAAATCAAAGAATATATAACTCCGAACGTGTAACGATACCAAGTCGGCACATATCTTGGACCAAATAAGTCTTGTAATACTTTGTCACGAATAAATTCGTAGAAATTTTCACAATAATTATCGATTAATGTGCTATTGAGAGTCATTATAGACTTTTCAATAAGTTATCACTTTCAATTAATGAGAATTTCCAAGAGTCTATGACTGCCAGTAAAAACAATTGCCCCCCCTCTGCCAGCTCGGATTGGTAGCCGTGTTCACTTTACTGGTAATTGGTTGGTTGATTTACTTCCACTGGTATTCCATGTCTACTATCACACATTAAAACAATTAAATGGAATTTATTGAAAAATGAAATCTGCACAATTACGCTCGTAGACCAAAAATATTCCTATTATCCAATGGCTCGTTGCTATTATTTGCGGATTCTCGATTTGTTCATTGAAATATTTATTAAATTAAAAAGATATTAATATGAAAAGAAACATTATATTTTTTTTTTATTTCTTTTGAAAATTAAATTATTGTCATTTGGATGGCTTAGAAAAAACTGACAAAAATATGACTTTCATTAATTGTAATAAAAATAATGCATCAATGACAAAACAAAAATAATAATTTACATCTCAACGGAAAAATATGAGAAAAAAACTTATTTAAAAAAACATTATAATAATTAATAATAATGTTGAAAACCGAGGTGGATAAATAGTCAACACAATAAATTTATTAAATTGATGGGCTAGGTGAGTGCTAATTTGCGATACTATATAGTTGTTGTTCCGCAAACCAAGCAGCATACAGTTGTATTGTTTCCTCTGGACAAACTTGACAGTGTGATCAAGTGGTTGGTCGCAAGAATTGAGTTTTGTTACCAACACTGAAATGGTTCGGACGCACTAAGGATCTAGCAAGGATTGACAAGTTCAACTTTTTTGGTCTCTTTGCTTTTCTCGTTTTGTCAGTTCATGTTTAGGATATCCATTCATGTGTAATGTCAATAGACAAAGCAAAATTTTATTGTACGATCATTAAAATAAGGATAAGAAATTAAATTTGCTTCGCGTTTCATTAAAATTATACCGTCGTTTCCAGAACACAACGAAGTCGATTATGCTCTCGCTCTGATCTGCCTGGCTTCGTTTGCTTGTGTCGTTCTTATTCATTTTATTCCTTGTTGTATACGCTTTTGTGTTGGTGCAAACACCATTTATGCCATATACTCGTTGATAAAAACCTGTTGAGGATACTTAAATAATCGAATAAAATAAATAATAAACATGTAAAATGATTGGGGAAAACAATGATAAGTGATTTAGATGTGGTTCTGGAACTTAATAAAAAGGGAATGAAAAAGAAATGTCGAATAACGAGAAGGGAATAAGAGAAAATCAATAAAAACAGACAATTGAATAAAAGAAGGTCATTTATAATAAACGAATGCAAATTAAGGAAAACAAAAACAAAAGCAAAGTTTGCACGTTATCTAGAAAGCCTTTTCAAGATAAGGGAAGTAATGTTGTTTGTGAATCCAGGAATTATTTATCTGGACAGCTGTCAGTGATTATAGAAGCCCAAATGGAATTAGCGGTAAAAGATATTGGAAGTTCTATTTGACATCAGTAAGTATTATTGAGTGACGGAGTATAAAAAGGAAGCTCAATTGGACTAAGAATTAAAAGGAGAAATTACGGAAAATTATTGAAAGAGCAGTTGGAATCAAGGATAAAAGAAGTTTGAAGCAGAAATTAGGAGATACGAGAACAAAAATAATGTGGGGTTAGTGGTTTCTGGCCTTGACCCCTTTGCATACAAGCCTTCCTTGCCCGCCAATGGTTACCCGTTTCTAGGCAAATTTGGAATTGCAACCATTGGTTATAAGACCGCCAAAAGTGAATTCTAACTCTAGAACTGCTAAGGCCCGGCCTCATGGTGGGTTCAACGCGCTACCGATAGAAGGTCTATGCGCAATTTTCAACGTGGGTCCCTTCTGCAAAATTCTGTGTCGATCATTATCTCATTTCTAGTTTATCAATTTTACAACGTAGAGTTAATAAATTCGCAAGATGAACAATTTTATTTTAAACAATACAAGTTATTGCTGAGTTCACTATTTTGGGTTCTTCTCCATCGTATGCAGCGAGCTACGCTTTTCCCGCTCCGCCTACACCGGTCGTCGTTGAGGTCGTTTAGCCGCTGCCGGTTTAGTGGTATGACTTGCATCCCGGTAGACTATCTGGGCTGGAGCAAATACTAGCTGGTAGGTCACGGCGTTACCCTCCTGGCAAGCTGACAGTGCTACCTCTGGACCAGCTATATTTCTTCCGCCAATCCTCGTTAAGCTGCGGTCAGTCTCTGATAAGTCGTTTTTGCTCGTGAAGGTTCGATTCATGTTGCCCTAATTTTCTGAATTTCTCGGCTCATCTGGTTTAGCTGAGTGTGAAGCTCCGCATTTTCTCTAAGGGATTTTACTAATTCTTTACTCAAAGTTCTGAGCAAATTCATATCTATAACAAAACCATTTATTAACAAATTTACTTACAATCAAAATTATTTCATAAAACTAGCTATTTGTAAGATTTCGTTCCGTCGGCTACATAGAGGCTTATTGGTTCTTAAAAATCCATCGGGTCGCGGTTAATTAAGGTGTTATGATTTCTATGACTGGTTTAACTTGTTAACGATTAGGAATTAATTATTAGTGTTATATTATTAAACTACAAAATGTAAAAATTCTAAAGTTTATTTCTAACTACATTATGACTCCTTCTGTGGCTTTCATCTTCTTTGCCTATTGAAGTTACGAGAACTCGATGGGTTTACCGGTCGGTTGCGAGCATATAAATGCTCTTGTCGTTGAGGAGACCTCGTGTTGCGAGCCAGAATATTTGATGAGATTAGCCGTCTTGGCACCACGACGTCCATCTCTTCTAGAGCCGCGTAGTCGAACTCATATGACACAGTAACATTTCAAAGTGACATGTTGATATCAAATGGAATTCTTTCATTGGTGTTATGTTGGTAGTATCGTGAAGCCAAATTGAAAACCTGGACCCAAAAATGCATAAGTAGCCTCAATTGACGTATTAATCCATCGTTATATATGTAGTCTGAGTCGATTTACAGTTGTTCGAGGGAGTATTAATTTACATGTTTATTTATTTTTAGAGGTCTTGTAGGTAACCTTTATCCAGTAGATCATTGGATTAAAACCTACATTACTGCGTGGCATTGAAGACAAAAAAGGATTTTCTTCTCTCAATAATAAATTTATTTGATCATAAAAATCTCTTATGACATAATGAGGGTTGCATCTGTAACCGCATAGCGTTCTCTCGTGATCAATTTTGAAATGGTCATGAGTCGATTCCCTGGATGGTTCTTGATTCGCTACCGGCCTCTGTGTTTCCTCATTTGAAGTCGATTAAAGCTAATCACAAATGAAAACTGTATACTCACTCTCCTTATCCAATCTCTCCAATATCTCCTTCTGTCCGGCTTCGTGCTGTCTGTCATAGTTAATCCGTCTCTTGTCTCCTTCGCTCGTTTTTGGAGTCATCGAGATTTCATTTTGGGTTTTCGTTCTTCTTTGTCCTGACCATTTTGGAATATGAAATGATCGGTTCCTCCATTGTCAATAATTTATATTTGTCCAGCTCCAGGGTGTAGGTGTGACATTTAATTGTACGAAATCAATAAATTTTCTTCTGAATGTTTGAACTGGTATTTAGAAATTGTTTTTAGATGATTTGTCAATTCGGCATGCATGAATTTATTATTTAGGATGACATCACCAGTTTTCTCTCTGCTGAGAAATCAACCAATCGATTCCATCTCTCTGGTAGTCAATTTTGGAACTCTCGTTAGAAATATATTAATTTAATCAATTTATTTGTCTGGGGAATATTTGCAGTAATCTCGTGGAAAGTTCTGATAGGTTATTGGAAATATTACGTCGCTTGGATTAAATAATTTATTTTATTAGATCTGGTCACAATGATATTTTGATTTCGAAAGTTCAGCGGAGTGTCGACGGTATTTTACTATCGGATTTGGACGATCCTCGTAAATTAATTATCTATTCTATTTCGTTGAACTTCTTATAGGGTATCAACCGGTGAATGATCACCTCAATTTTTCGTTAGATCTCTGTGGCAGGCGACAGAGCCACTCCTCATCCTAGTTGATTGATTGAGATACCTGTATTGGCTATCACGGAGTTTCTCGCCCTAATGAACTTAACATGATTTTTTATGTCGAAGATCATTAGTAATTTTGATTTCTTGTCTGATATGGTTTTATTGTGATTATATCCTATCGAATTTATGCTGATTATGACTAGGGTTGGTAATTTATTTTTCGTTTTCATTACGTGATTTATCTTATTTGATGGGTTTTACCTGGGTATTTATATGTAATATGATGTTGGATTTTAGTTGGGCTTGACGTAATCTTGTTCTTAGTAGAGAACTCGATAGTAATGTTCGTTCGGGGTATCTAAGTTTTATTTCTATAATATTGTACATAAACTTAATCCTCCCGATTACTCTTTGCGTTCATAGTTTATCTAGCGTTGATATTATTATTTAACCCCCTTTATAGCTTGTAAACGCCATCAATATTATTTTTATGCTTCTAAATTATATGGTTTCAAATTTGCTAAGATTTTATCTATTCATTTTATTACTTAATAGTGTCAGTTTATATCATTACGGGGTAATCCACCCATTATTTACCGAAAAAACTATAGAATTTGATTTAACTTTGATTTCAACCTTTTTGATCTAGGACTCTATAATTTTATCGTTGTTCATTTAGGCTTTTATTCAAGTATTTTATTTACTTAGTTTTATCGTTGCAACTATCTTCCGCTCTTTTTCCCACACTCACCTCCTTTATTTGATCTTAGGTTTAGACATGTTGATATTAGGATTTTATGAGTGCCCACTGGACTACTCGGTGTGAATAATTTTTAGCCGATGAGTTAATATCGATTTATGTCGAATTTTTGGGAGATGGATGACGAAAGGACAGCCAAAAGACTGCTCTTCTATCTTCCATCTACCCCTATAGGTTGTAAGAATTGACGTTTGGATTCTAGCGTTATGCACGGCAGAATCTTCACGGGCACGAGATATTGGTGGATGAACCTGAACTTACACATCTGGGGTTGTTATGTGGATTTTACAGACTTGTTATGTGTTTCGGCTGATGGCCGGGAAAATTTCGACAGCTATAATATTTTTTCATAGAAAACATATATTTTGAATCGCAATCGACACATAATGTTAATCTTCCAGCATTCCTTAGCATACGCAATAATTCTTTTCTCATACATACGCTCAAGTAGTGATTACTTAGAAGAATGCTTGAAGTGGTATTATGGAAAATTTTTCACTGATAGTTGATCCTTAGTTTGACTGATTAGTTTTGCGACAAAATGAATTTGCTTACTAAATGTGCATTAGTTAAAATTCTGTGAAAATGAATTGGTATATATACTTGTTTTGTGATCCTAACCTTGTGTGTTCTTTTTGATGTATTTAAACAAAATTTGAGCTTGATTTTATTTGTAATATCTAATTCTTATTTTTTCAATTTCTATATTAAATGAACAGTTCATTTTATTTACTTTTTTAATAGTATATTTCGTATTGAAAATATTCCATTTTATTCGTTAGTTGCTAACATTTAGGAATTGGTCATTTTTCGGTCAAATCTTTATGTTATCTTGTTATTTTTATGTTGGTTTTGTGCTAATCTTGATGTAAATTTGTTATTATTTTGATTTATTTTTATGTTTTTTTGATTTTATTTTTAATTGAGTTTTTCTCACATTTTAAGGTTGTTTATTTTATGTTTATGGGTCTGATTTTAAATCTGCATTGTTGTATTTGCGTGATATTTTCAATTCATTTAAACAAAATCCAGTCCTGGCCCAACACTCGGGGCTGTAAAATTGCGACCCGCAATTTCCATAAGATATACGTCTTAACAGATTCTACTTTTATACATTTATTTGGGTCTACGAGCTGCCTGGTCGTGATCTCAATACCCACATACATAAAACGTTTCTACGATGTAAATAATTAATTAGATTCAGATGGACTTATAGTCCGATTACTATACACAGAATCAAATTAATGTCAAACCAGTTTACTCAGTTTTACTTCAGTTAAAAAAAAATCAGTTATCAAATTTAGTCTATAAAAGATCATGATTCTCTTTGATGATGGCTTGGGTTACGCTTTCTAGATGATTCCCTTTTTTGTGATTTATTTGGCTTGGTTTGTTGATAGAGATGCACGATAGGCTCGATGTTTCTTTAAATTTTTAACATTACGAATTCGGTTGAGTATTTCTTCGGGTCTCTGAGTTGATGTATTCTGTCTTTGTCGATTTATTACTTTTAAGCAGGTAATAAGACAGCAGAAGAACCCCACTAGCGGAGAAAAAAATCTCACTTTATAAATTGCAAAATTAGTAAGTAGCCTTTGTTCTGGGAAATCTTAAAACCACACTACTTGCATTTTTACTTTAAATTTTCAAGCGACTACTGAAGGTGGAGGTCACTAACTGCAAAATTTCAAACTGCAAAATTTAAATTTGTAATTTTGTAAACTGTGCCGAAAATGCTTAAATACACACTACTTGAAGAAAAATTTTATAAATTGAAAGTTTTATAAATTTCAAAATTTATATTTTTAAAAATATGGTAATTCGAGAAAAAATTCTTTGTAAATTTTGTAACAAGGAAATTTCAAAAGCTCACAAAGCAAAACATGAAAAAACTAAAATACACCAAAAAATGTTTCACACTTCACACTTCACACCTTTACACTTCTGGAGGAGATTTACAAACTGTAAGTTCTAAACTTCCAGAATTTCCATAGACAAAATATCCATAAAACATCATCTTCCAAAATACAATTTGGAATGAAAACGCAATGAAAACAAAGATCACATTGGGAGGAGCGCAAGCGACTGTCTCTGAAGAAATACTAGCAAACTCAGACAATCAAAATACTACTTTAGCAACAGAATTACATCACCGAGAGGTTCTTGCAACAGAGTTGCATAAAGAATATAGAAAGCCTAAAAAGTATTTAAAAATAAAAGTTTTTAATAAAGATGATATTTGGTCAGCAGATTTAATTGAAACCGTAAATTCTAAAAATAATAAAAATTATAGATATATTCTAACAGTTATTGATTTGTATACTCGATATGCTTGGGTTTTACCATTAAAAAAAAACAGCAAATTCAATTAAAGAAGGATTTGAGTTTTTATTTGAAGAAACCCCAGATAGAATTCTAAAAAAATTATATGTTGATAATGGTAAAGAGTTTTATAATAAAATATTTGAAGAATTCAGACAAGAAAATGATATTGAAATTTATTCAACCTTTAATTCATCTAATAATAGATCAAATTATGCTTCACATAATCCTATAATTGAAAGATTTAATAGAACATTGAAAAATTGGATGTATAAAAAATTTACAGAACAAGGAAATAGAAATTGAATAGATGTATTACCAAAATTAATAATTAAATATAATAATAAAATTCATAGAACAATAGGAGTTTCACAAACAAAAGGAAGTGAGAATCCTGATTTAATCAAAGAAATTACCCATGAAAATAATTATGCTAATGAAGATTTACAAGAAAAACAAAAATTTAATATTGGCGATCGAGTTCGAATATTCAAATGGAAAAATTAATTTGAAAAAGGTTCAACACATAAATGGTCTAAAGAAATTTTTGTCATTTCAAAAATTAATAATACAAAACCAATAACTTGTGGAATTAAAGATTTAACCGGTGAAGAGATTCTAGGTAAATTTTATCAAAATGAACTCCAAAAGACCATTTTTTTTATTAATTTCTATTAAAAATGCTTGATGAAATTATCGATACACAGACTGTTGATAATTTAGAAAAAAAATAAGAAAAATAATAAAAAACAAACAAACCTGCATCTGTTGAATATAAGGGTGAAAAAATATACATTTGGAAAAAGAAAATTGCAGAAATTAAACAGATTGAAGGCGAACATAGTGGTGGAATTTTACCTTTGGCTGCTTTTATTACCTTTAATATATGGAGGAATTTCAGCAGCAGCTGGAGCAGCTGGAGGAATAACAACTGCTGTTAAAAATTATAAAGAATCAAAGAAATTAGATGCAGAGATTCAGAAGATTAACCAGAAATAACAAAACCAACAACAGATACAAAAAGAGCAAGTGGAATTTATTTAGATCCATATCAAGGTCATGGAATTTGTGATTTTATAAAATCTATTAATAAAGAGTCCTTCTAAAAATAAAAAATTAAAACAAGTTTTGAAAAAATCAAATAAAGGAAATATTCAAATAGAGGTTGATGGTGATGGAATTTTTCTTTATCCTTATAAAAAATAAATAATTTTTCATTATTAAAAATTTTACTATTAAAACTGTCTTCTTCAAGTGGAACTTCGTTTACACAGACTTGGAATAAAAATATTATGAATTTCAATCACAATCCTATTTTACCAAATTCTTTTAGAATGTTGATAATTGGAAGTTCTGGTTCTGGGAAAACAGTTTTGTTGTTAAAAATGATTCTAACTCCTAATTTTTTAGACTATGATAATTTAATAATTTTTTCTAAAATTTAATAATTTTTTCTAATTGATCAACCTGAAATGCAAATAATTTTGCATGGGTTAAATTCTGGTTTAACAAAACAAGATATTGTGGGATTATTTCAAAATCAAGATAAAATTCCTGATGATACATCCATTAGAAATCTATGTGAAGAAACAAAACGTGGGGAATTAACAACTGGGGAATTAAAAACTGTTAATAAAATAAATGTCACAATGAGTAATAAATATCATGAAATGATTTCATGTGAAAAATTAGATCGAGCGAAGAAGAATTTAATAATTTTTGATGATTGTGTCAATATGAAAAATCAAGAAATTATGGAATCTTATTTTACTCGAGGTAGGCATAATAATTGCAATGTAATTTATTTAGCTCAAAATTATTATGATTTACCATCTAGAAGTATTCGCGGTAATTCTGATTTTCCCATATTCTTTAAATTAGGAAAAAGAAATAAAGATAGTATTTTTAATGATTTGTTTAGTGATACTTTAGACAAGGAAGAATTTAATAGTTTTGAAAATCATCTATCTATAAAATATAATTATATTGCATTGAATACAGAAAAAATTAAGTATATGAAAAAATAATTTGTTAATTTCTGAATTATTTAATTATTAAATCTCAAGATTACTGAATTTTCTTGAATAAAAATGGTTGGAAATGTAAATGATTTTAATCTTGATAAATGTATTCAAGATTGTAAATTATTAAATATTCAGCAAAATAATTGGAAGGATAATTTAATATCTAAAAGACTTTATTATCAAAATTTTAATTTTATAGCTACAAAAATTGAAAAACCAATAATTGATGCTATTAAAGAAACAAAAAATGAATTAATTTTACATCAAAATAAAACTAGAGAAGTAAATATTTTCCAAGAACCTTGAAAAGATTTTCTATGGGGTGGAGACCTCTGGTCAGTGTCGTATAAGGATACAGAAACTAAAGATCAATCAACATAAATTAATCAAGAAATCATAAAACAAATTAAACCAATAAAATTAGAATTGAATATAAATCATGATATTATAAAAGTAAAGCAATCATGTTAGAAATATATATCTTCATGAAAAAGAAGGAACCACATTATCTGTTGGTGATAAAATGTTTTTATTAACCAAAGAAGGGAACAACACATATAACATCAAATAATAATGGGAAAAAAGTTTTACTATTGGATTGAAAAAAACAATTGAAGGAAATGCATTTAATTCTGAAGGGGAATTAAATGTTCCAATGAGTGATATTGAAACATGAGAATATAAAAAAAGATATGACCTTTATTACAAAATATTTAAATTTAAAAAAACAAAATTATTTGTTCAAAAACCACCAACATATGATGAACAAGCTAAAGAATTTGGTCATGGAGACTGCCGACTGACTTCATCTGGAGAAAAGTTAACTAAAGAAAAACTAATCAAGTCGCAACTACCCCAGGAATCAACAGAAACAATACGAGAGGGAATTAAAGGAGAAAACACCAAATGTTATTTTTTATCTGATAATCCTTGTAAATTATTTTTAATATTTATTAAAAAAAATATTTAGCTTCTAGAAAAGCAGGAAATAATAATTGTGATAAAAAACAATATCTTAAATTTTCAAATTCTAAATAATTAAATTTTCTCATCTTGTAAAAAAGAAAGATTATTTAGAAGTTTTACCATCAATTTCATCTGCAGAATCATTAAATTCACCTTGAAATTTATTGTTTTAAATTCAACATTCATCAAATCCACTTGATATTTGCAATTCATTCATATATATACACTGTTGGAAAAAAAATTTCGGCAAATGCCAATTTTCTTAAAGAGTACGCTAATCCGAAAAAAAAGCACCTTTAAACATAATTAAACAAAGTAAATTCTCTTTTTATATTATTTAAACATATTAAGGAGGAAAACAGTCTAGTATATGCTTTTAAAATCAATAAAATTTATACTTTTTCAAAACAGACTGGAAAAAAAATTTCGGCAATTATATTTAATAAGGTATATGTTTCCCTTTGGCTCGAATCACACAATTAACTCTATCGTTCATAGTCTTTACGAGTCTTTTACAAAGCTCTGAATCGATATTTTCCCATATTTCTATAACATACTGCTCAAGTTCTCTTAAATTAGTCGGCTTTCTTTTCCTTACTTCTCTCTTCAGTTAATCCCATAAATGTTCAATGGGATTCAAATCTGGAGATTGTGCTGGCCAATCTAGCACATTTACATTCTTAAAAATGAAGTATTCGCCTACAACTCTGGAAGTATGTTTAGGATCATTATCCTGCTGAAAAACAAATTCATCATCGAGACCCATATCTCTTGCCGAAGGACCTAGATTTTTAGTTAGAATGGACTTATACATTAGACCATCCATCTTTCCCTTGATAATATGGAGTCTCCCGACACCTTTAGATGACATGCATCCCCATAGCATTATACTACACCCTCCATGCTTTATAGTTGGAAGACAATTTTTAGATTCTAAGGCCTTTCCTTTCTTTCTATAGACTCTCTGCCGCCCATCGGATGAAAAAAGGTTAATCTTTGTTTCATCTCTCCAAATTACCTTATCCCAATCACTTTCTTCCCAAGAAGACCATTTGCCAAATCCAATCTTCTCTTAATATTGGATTTGGATAATTTCGGTACCTTCCTTGGGACTCAAGATCTATAAGAGGTATCTTTGATATAGTTTCTTACTGTTCTGCTTGTAACTGATTTTTTAGTAGTCTTTTCTATTTCATTTTTGATACTCTCAGATGACGTAAACGGATTTTTTTCAATTTCATTTAAAATAATCTGGATATCTGAATCATTCAATGACTTTTTTCTTCGAGAACCAGACAATCTCAATACAGTATCATGTTTCTCATATTTCTTTATGATACTGTATATTGTAGACATTGGAATATCCAGTCTTTTGGAAATTTCAGAATCAGAGATGTTTTCTTTATGCAACCTTACTACCTCTGAATCACGTACAATTTTAGTTTCATTTATGCTCATTAAGGGGTAATAAATTATTCCACAATTTTATTTTTTTGCGGGAAAAGTTATTGAGAGGTTTGTAGAAATCTGCCGATTTTTATTTTCCAGGCATATAATAAAATTTTTAGATTTAAACAGAAAATCAATTATAATATCGAAAATAAAAACCATAAACCATGTTGAACTTGTTAGTTTTAATACATGCCAAATTTTCATTAATAAATAATGATATTATTAAGGACTAATTCGAAAAAGACATTTGCCGAAATTTTTTTTCCAACAGTGTATATATATGAAACGAAAAAGTTCAAGGGATATCAAATGATGCTGATTTAGTATATACTCCTGAAAAATTATCAAAACCAAAAACAATATTTTTGATTCCTGGAACTCATGAGTATGAAGAAATAATGAATTTTTTATTTCTCTTGATATTACATTGTTTTCTTGTAACTAAAGATAAATTTTTTTTACACATGTATAACTAACGCTTTCTTTTACTATACGAACATTATATTTTCATTTTCTTCATTCATATTTTTAAATTAGAGATTTAGATGTTCAACAAACTAACATAATTATGAAGTTTCTATTATCAAATTTGATTTATAATAATTTACGTCATATTTAAACAATATATTTTGAATATTCAAAAATGTTAAATTCAGAGAATTGCAATAATATTTAACTTCAGTCTTCAATAAATTAGCGCATTTTTAATAAGATTGATTAAAACAACAACTATACAGTGGATTATCCTTGAAATAAAAGAATTGTATAATGCACACGTTGTCATTGAATAACTTTAATCTAGATTTGAATAGCGCGCTATAATATGAGCGTTTGCGAATTCCTTTTTAGTCCCATTTTTATCCATAAATGACATTCATTCAAACGGGGTTCACTACAAATGAAACTGAGGAGATAAAAATGTCAATATATTAATGAGTTCCTTAATAAACGTTCCGTAATTATAACTTTTAACAAAAAGTCGACTGAATATCGGCTGCGTTATATAAAATTTGGTAATTAAAAAACACAAGACAGAGCATTTATTTTGAGTCTTTGATACTGAGAACCTTTAAATTAAATTCCGAACTTTCTGCTGGCGAATCATCAGCATTATCATGATAACGTTTGATATATTCTCCAACGGGAATATCATTAGGAGGCGGCCAAATCATTAACTTTCGTTCTTCTTTAGTTCTGAATAAATAATTTCCTTTGATGACCCCACTAGCTAGATTGTAATCTGCAAAATGACGCCACATTATACGACTTATTCCCCATCGAGTTTTACATCCTCGCCTCCTACCAGTCATAATACAAAATACTTTTACTCTGGTCCAATTAGAATCTCTGGGAAGTCGTTCAAGTTGACTTTGTGCTACTTTCTTAATTTTTATAAAAGCTTTTTTAATAACAATTTATTTAAATTTTCAAGAAAATATAAAAAGATATTTACTTTAATATTTTCCGGCATTAACTTATTCTTAAATAGCGCTATCAATCGAGTTCTTACAGGTTCAAAATGAAAAGAAACCAATCGCTTTTTCCAATCACGAATGATTCTTGCATTTATAAAACCATGGGAATCTAAGCAACCATTATGGAATGATCAAGTAAAACTATATTTTACAATATGGTTGATTATATGGAGGGAATCGGCAAAGTTCTTTTTCCAAAAGTTTTTCTGTTTCTTGATTGTTATGATGTTCAGGAGTTTTTCTAAAACCTCTATCAAGAGGTAATATTAATTCATCGTAAACTTCTGGCCATTTTGGAAAATTAGTTGAAAATTTAGCTAAGGAATACTCATTAATACCTAACTAGAAAATTTAAGTTAAAAATAAAATATTAATATATAAATTACTTTTAAGAAACTGGAATTTATAATAGAAAATACATTTGACAAATTTTTAAGCATTGATCTCAAAATTGATTATTAAAACATGAAATTTTCACTTAATAATATAAATTTTTTAAAAAATAAATTGGATTAAAAAAATTTTTTTTAAAACCCTTTTGATTATTGTTTTAACCTTAATCGATTTGGAAGCCGTTTAATTTACTAGATTCAGATTTAATAAAGAGATTGAAAATATAAAAAAATATATAACGAATTCTCATGAAAAATTTGACCTTGAATTCGCAACATACCGCAAGTTAGTAAAATCCACATAACAATTCGAGATGTGTAAATGCAAGTTCATCCGCCAATATCTCGTGCCCGTGAAGATTCTACCGTACGTAACACTGGAATCCAAACTTCAATTCTCACAATCTATAAGGGTAGATGGGAAATGAAGGAGCAGTCTTTTGACTGACACTCAGTCATCCATCTCCCGAATATTCGATCTAAATTGATATTGACTCATCGGCTCAAAATCTATTACACCGAGTAGTCCAGTGGGTACTAATAAAATCCTAATATTGTTTGTGTACTGGGTGGAATTAATTTTGTTTTAAATCTGCGCTCATCTGTTTCAGTCTATTTGCTTCGCTATCTCCTTAATTTTCTAAGGTCATTGCTGTCTCACCCAGACGCCCCACAATTTTGACCTTACCACTATATACCCATGAGATATCTCATGTTATTACTGTATATAGCAGCCGAGAGTCCACGAGCAGATGAGCCCATTTCTAAGACTACTCCTCGTGATAATCTCGCTTTCGGGTTCCTGACTGCCGTAGAAGGACTTACGTCTACTTAACTCCTTTGACTCCTTCGACATTAATGCCCGCATTTCACATTCTTTATTATCGATCTCATGTATGCGTCCGGGATAAAGTTTTCTCATTGACTTTCAAGTTTACCGTTAAATGTTAGTCCAAATTAGAGTTCGAGGCATAATTATTTAAAACTTGATTACCTATTTATCATTTAATGACTCAGTTTACACAACATTAATTTAAATATCTAATTAATAATTTTAAATACCATAATTTTAGAAATTTTATGAAGCAAAATCTTAGTTAATAAGGTTTTTCTAATCCACTTTCTTTAATTATCAAAATTTTGGGTTAAATCCCCTGAATTACTACAAAAAAGGCAAAATAATATTATCAACAATATATTTATTACACATAACAGAAAAACTACTTACAATCTATGAGTTTCTAAAGTCCAAGGTTTAAATTTGAAAATTGTTAGGTTGCAAAAGTGCAAAGTTTTTGAAATTTTTTAGGGTTTTAAAGGTTAACTTATTATGAAAATGGCTGCTGTATATATAGTGTTTTCGTGCATGTGTGCGACCAATCAGCGAATTTTAAACCTTTTTTGGCCATTTTATTTATTTTAATATTTTTTTCTTTTTCTATTTCATTTTCTTAATTTTTTAATATTAATTTTGTTAAATTTACATTTTTTATTTTTGCTGATCTCTACTTTTATTCTGGTTGCCACTTCCGTCTGTGTATTTTTAAACCTTTTTTTGCAAAGTTATAGGCGGTTTTGTGTTTTACTTTTTTTTCTATACGCAATTGTATGCGAAGTTTATTAATTATTTGTTTTTAATTAATTATGTTATTTTTTTAATTTGTTTTAATTTGTATTTTTATTTTATTTTGTTTTCTGCTTGCGGTGTATGTTTATGTTATAGCAGCCATTTTCATAATTTCCAACATGACATTACATAGTCATTGTATTTTGTTTAAATGATGGCTTATAGCCCAACAATATCAACATGTCTAACCCTAAGATCAAATAAAGGAGGGGATTGTAGGAAAAATGAGTGAAAAGTCGTTGCAACGATAAAGTTAATTGTCTAAAGTAAATAAATTAATTTAATAAATTGAATAAAAGCCTTAAATAAATTAGAATCGCCTAATAACTATAAAAAATCATAAAGTACAAGATCAGGAAAATTTGAATCAAGAGATAAAACTAAAACTTCATAGTACTTAAAATTAGTCGATAGATAATAAGCAGAGTATCATGTAAAGTTGTAAATATGCCACTAGTAAACAGTGAATTGAATAAGTGAAAATCTCAGAGGATCTGAAATCGTATAGTAGGGATGAATAAGAACAAAACTGATGATGTTTATGATTAGCTAGTGATGATAAATAATAACATTAACGATAGAAAAACCCAAGATAATAATCAATGAATGCAAGGAGTAAATGAGTAAAATAAGTTTAAATTAAAAATGAAGTGATAAATTATAGATACCCCCCGTAATGAGTATTATTGTTGAATTCTCTACTAAATATACGATTGCATTAAATTAATAAACATCATAAGGTATGTAAATAATACAACCAAAAACCCATCAAATAGGATAACCCGCGTAATGAGTACTAAATGAGAATGTATTTGCCCAGTAGTGAAGACTCGTGAAGGACTCAGCTAATCGCGTAATAAAATACCTCCTTAAGTGCATATGTAAATCAATTATAGTTCCGAGACATAATCAGATCAAATCAGCACCACATGAGACAGTTACAATCATCCATTTTAGGAGAGGAACACTAAACTACTATTATCAATGACCCAATAGTCCATAACATAACAATATAAAGCATTAAAAATCATAACAATAATTCGAGCTATAAATTATAATATTTCCATGATGATAGATAAATGACTCAGCAATGACTCGATGCGGACATCTTGAGAGATAGGCTGAAGTAGAAAGTAATTCTGTCATCTATTGCCGTAGTAGCCGAGATCAAATGGAAGGTTTGGGAAGACTCTTTGCCGACTGACGCACTAAAGAAAGTTTTATAAGTTTAATAAAAAAATTAACGTACTAAAAGTCGCCCAAACCAAATCGTAGTGCCATCGAGAATTATTTGTTAATAATTTCGGATGCTTTCATCGCCCTCAAGTAAATATACGAAAAGGAAAATAGACCGGTATTAATAGAATTAAAATAAGAAAAATGACTATTTAATCAAAATAAAACTGAGTCACGACACCCCACAATAATTAATCATCAATCATTAGCCGCATCCAGAACAACTAAATTAATTCGACTAATAAATGGATTAGAAAAAAAATCTATCAACGATAAAACGAGACGGATCAACTCCGACGTACAACGCAGAGTCAAGCAGAGAAAAATATCGGAGGAATAGGATCATACGGGTAATTATCTAAATTCATTTATAACCAGGTTTAATTAATTTTGTACGAGAAAAAAAATGCAGAGGTCGGCAATAATTTAACTATCAACCAGGAATCTCGGTACTCTATCGAACCCCAAATTCAACAAAGATGCAATCAAAAAGGGAAATGTCATCAAGATATAGATCCGAACCTATGATTCCGCATGAAACCATTTCTATTAAAATAAAATCGATTGGATAAGAATTATTTTGCCTTTGACTTGTGTTGTAAAACGAAAATCACAGACATGTGATCATAATTTCAATGAACCATTTCTAATGATGACATTGTGATGCGAGCAGTTTATTGTGTACATTATTGCAGTGGCTCGTGATTTCGTGATTTTCATTACACTCTCAGGTGTGGCTAATATTTGGTTCTCGTTTTCAGCTGTAATTCATGGTGAATATGCGGTTTATTAATGAATCAGTGGGAGCCATTATTTCATCTTTCGTATGATAATCTACAGATGTGAAGATCCATGGAATTAGCTACTCGATATGCTAACACCCGTTCAAATAAACGCAATCCGTTCATGTCTATAAAACGGAATAAAGGAATGACTCGTCAATCAAAATTATGAATAAAGTTTTTAGCCAATGTTTTGTACCATTATCACATTGCTGACGTAACTAAAAGTAAAAAAACTTCCATCCGACATCGAGGTATTAAACTGAATATAGCAGCAACACGAAGGTGATGGATGAAATGCAATCGATTCAAGCTTAGCTAGGAATACAGTAAAATTAGAATATTCCCTAATTATGAAATTAATTAGTAATTCAAATTTCTGATGAAGTCGGATGCAAATCATCTAATGACCCAATTTGAATTGCTTAGTAGTCTATACCATTAAGTAACAAAGAGGAATTTATTCATTAACCTGCTAAACTATATACTAGTGACAATTACACACAAATTACGATGCATCAGTATTATCATTAATTATAATTTATATCGATGATGTTATTTAGTAAAAAATTCAACTCACTCGGATGGGTCGTGGGACGACGATTCTAGAATTTCAATTCGATTTCCGGTGAGGACAGCGGCACGGTGAAGACAGGCGATATGGGGCGCCGGTTATTCGCCCTTTTTATTGTATAATTATAACCATTTTATCATATCATACTTTCTGTATCAACTATATATATGAGTATAAATCTGGATCTTCTGAGAAGGACTCATATATATAGGATAATCTATAAAGCTGGCAGGTAGTGACGATGATTCAAAGGTCCAGTGACTATTCCTCGAGAGAGGAACTAGTTACGCAGTGCTGAATCGGCAATCACTAACTCAACAGTCTGATGTCAGGATATGGAAAGGGGTCTAATAGTGGTCTTAAAACTTTCTTTTGAGAGTGACTTCTTATTGGACACCTTTTTATTGTATAATTATAAACATTAATTATAAATCATATCATACTTTCTGTATCAACTATATATATGAGTATAAATCTGGATCTTCTGAGAAGGACTCATATATATAGGATAATCTATAAATCTGGCAGGTAGTGACGATGATTCAAAGGTCCAGTGACTATTCCTCGAGAGAGGAACTAGTTACGCAGTGCTGAATCGGCAATCACTAACTCAACAGTCTGATGTCAGGATATAGAAAGGGGTCTAATAGTAGTCTTAAACCTCTCTTTTGAGAGTGACTTCTTATTAGACACCTTTTTATTGTATAATTATAACCATTTTATCATATCATACTTTCTGTATCAACTATATATATGAGTATAAATCTGGATCTTCTGAGAAGGACTCATATATATAGGATAATCTATAAAACTGGCAGATAGTGACGATGATTCAAAGGTCCAGTGATTATTTCTCGAGAGAGGAACTAGTCACGCAGTGCTGAATCGGCAATCACTAACTCAACAGTCTGATGTCAGGATATAGAAAGGGGTTTAATAGTGGTCTTAAAACTCTCTTTTGAGAGTGACTTCTTATTAAACACCTTTTTAATGCATAATTATTAATTAAATATAAGCAGATGGCAATTATCACAGGAGAGGGTGATTGTCATCTTTTGAAAAAATCTCTCTTAAAATTAAAAACTATGAAAAATAAAACTAATAAAAACGTAAATAAGGGAAATGATCTTGATGTCACTTTCCCCTGCGACTTCTGTGGACTCTCTTTTCCGACTAAAATTGGGAGGGGGGTACATATGAGCAAAGCGCACAGAGTAGAGAGAGATGCGAAGCTATCGGGGCATGCATCTACGAAAAAAGCGTACTACTGGAGTACTGAAGAGGAGACGAGAATGGCGAAAATCCATTTGCAGGAAGAGAGTAGAGGAGATTCTAATCATGTATTGAGAGCAATGCACTCCGCATGTAGTACAGGTCGCACTTTAGAGTCGATCAGGTTACACATGAAGGCTAAAAGATATGTTAAGATATATACAGAACTGCGAAATGAAGTGCAATGTCAAAGTAGCGGTGTCGAAAATATCTTAAACAACATATCCGATGCTAGCCCGTTGACCTTACCTTCAGAGACTGAGACACTTACTAGTTATTTGTTAAATTTACCCTTGAAAAAGGGTGTTAGTAAGTGGCGGGAGCAAGATCTGGATTTTATTATCCATTCCGTATCAGACTCTGAAGAACAGAAACGACTTCTTGATGTCTACTGCAAAACAGTGACTGAAGGATATCGTAAGGGTAAAACTGGACCGCTAAAAAAGAGTACTAAAGTTAGCCCACATCATGCCACGACGACGAAGTCGAAGAAGTTTCTAAAGAAGAAGCTAAAGAGAGAACTTTATGGAAAAGTTCAGCAATTATGGATTAAAGATCGATGTGAGGCGGCAAAATTAGTACTCAGTGGTAAAGTGTCAACCCTTATCTGTGAGGAGGATCGAAGTGCTAGGCAAGGAGAGTATTGGAAGAAAATTTTCGAAAGAGAATCGGAACCCGATATTCGACCCGTGCCGGAAGTATATGCAGATCCGATGTTAGTGAGGCCTATATCTGAAGACGAAATTAAAAAAGTCGTCAAAGATATAAAGCTGAATACATCCAGCGGACCGGATAATATTAGTACGGAAGTATTGAGAGAGATACCAGTACTAGTATTAGTTAAACTCTTTAACCTGATAATTTTTCTAAGCCATTTGCCATCCGAGTTTAAAAGTTCACGCACGACCCTAATACCTAAAGTAGAAACTCCTAAAGATCCGGGAGACTACCGACCTATTTCAGTGAGTTCAGTTTTTGTACGAGCCCTGAATAAAATACTTGCTAGTCGAGTATCAAACGGGAATAAGGGGGCGCACGCACAAAAAGGGTTTAAAGCCTTAGACGGCTGTTTAGAGAATACAGTCCTTTTAAACTGTATTCTCGGGGATGCTAAAATCAATAATAAAAGTATAGCATTATCTTTTATTGATATGAAGAAGGCGTTCGACTCCGTTAATCACGATAGTATCTTGCGAGCAGCCACAATAGCTGGCTATCCCAAGCTACTTTTGGGCTACATTAAAGAGAGCTATAACGGAGCCGACACCGAGGTTGAAAAAATTAAAGCAACCTTTAAAAGAGGGGTGAAGCAGGGAGACCCGCTGTCGCCGGTTTTATTTAATAATATAGTAGAATTGGCTATTAAAAAAGCCTATGAATCTGGCATTGGATACCGAATGAATGGGACAGTTTTTCCGATCATGGCATACGCTGATGATATAATACTTCTTAGTGAATCAAAAGAGGGGTTGCAAGACCTCTTGGATATCGTTCTTACTGAATTGCGTCACAATGGTTTAGAAGCTAACGCTGATAAATGTGCATCAATTATAGCTAAAAAAGACGGTAAACAAAAGAAGTGGGTTATCTCATCGGATAGTGTGTTAGCGGCCGGAAAAACTATGCCATGTATGAATGCCAATAGTATGTATAAGTATTTAGGTATATATTTTGGTCCTCTTGGTATAACCACTGAGAGATTAACCAAAATATACTCCAACCAATTATATAACATAGGAATAGCTCCACTAAAACCACAACAACGACTAGAAATGATTAATGACTTTTTATTGCCCGGCATTTTGCATGAGGCTGTTTTGGGGAATACCAACGTGGGTGAACTTAAGGACTTGGATAAAATGACAAGAGTTGCGATCAGAAAATGGCTTCATCTCCCAAAAGATACTTGTTCATCCTTCATTTACACGGGGGTTAAACAGGGAGGTTTGGGAGTACGATCCATTTTAGCAGAGGTCCAATTCGGTAAAATTAGTAGATTGGAGAGTCTTAACAAGAGTAAGGATACTCGTATCCAAGCTCTTACTACGTGTGAGGTAGTAAAGAAAGCATTCAGACAATGGAGTAAACCCATAAGGGTTGGGGACTCTATTGCCACTTCTAAAGTGCAATTCTATGAGGCGAATCGAGAACTCTTACTTAGCAAATGTGATGGTAAAGGTCTTCGAGAGGCCGGGAAGATACCATTCGCGCATGATTGGCTCAGGGTAAGAGGTAAATTAATGAAAGGGCGTTCCTTCATTAATAGTATTAAGGTTAGAGGGAACCTATTTGGAACCCCAGTGAGACTTAATAGGCTAAATAAAAGTGGTATACCACAGATTAAATGTAAAATGGGTTGTTTAATGCCCTGTAGTCTTAACCACATAGCTCAAACATGTCCAAAAGTTCATGGGTTGAGAGTGGAAAGACACAATAAGGTTATGCATTATATAGCGGACGTCGCGAGGAAGGGTAAATGGAAGACATTGGTAGAGCCAATTATTCCATATGGGGCCACTATTCGAAAACCCGACTTGGTAGTAATTAAGGATAAAAAAGCAATGGTCCTTGATATACAAGTCGTTTCAGATGTGGGTAATCTGAATGAGCGCAATACGCTTAAGTCTGAGGTGTATAACGATAAAATTATTGCTGATTGGGTTAAAAATACTGGAGCAGATTCTGTAGAATTTGGAGCAATCACTCTCAATTGGAGGGGGTTGTGGGCCAGTGACTCATGGGAAACCGTGAGTAAAATCGGAGTTAACAAATCAGATGCAATGATTATATCGCTTAAAGTCCTTAACTGGACAGCTCGGATGTATTGTGCTTGGAATAAAGGATGAGTAGTGGTATATTTATAAATATAAGTAGCGAATTTATAATATTTATCTATACTATCTTTATATATTTTAAGTGGATCTTTTATGACTAATTAAAAATACTTTTTTATATTTTTGACTTTTATTACTTCATTTTCTATTTTTAATAATTCTATGATTCTTATAATGTAATTTTATTGGGAAGGAGAGTAAACAGGGGGCAATGGGGTTAGTCTCAGTATGGATCCGGACCCTCCGGAATCGGGATTCAATGACTGGGGCAGTAGATGCGGGATGGAAATTAGGAGTACTTTGGCATTAGGGTTTCTGGGACTGTGAGTGGTGAAACCGTAAAAAGGGAGTAAGAATCCGGGCTATTACCTGTACGGCTAGAGAAATCTAGTTCAGCCTTGATGCCGTATTTTTTTGGGAAGTTTATTCGCACTGCCGTGGTTTGCGACCAAGTTTGATGGGAAGACACAAATAGATTTAGTTTTGGTTCTTTTGCCATTACTGAAATCTACAACGAAGCCACCGGCTATAAAGAGTGGTACTCTTGTGGTATACCTTTTAAGCACGGTAAGGAAGTGGAATGGATGGGTTGCTCATTCCGGACTGCGCGTTGGAGCAATTATATTGATCGGGTGATACTAAAAAGCCGGGAAATATCAATTACTAGTTTTCTGGAATACTGCTGCTCACTTACAGTTTCTGGATTACAAATTTACCCATAGGTAATTGATATATAGCTGGCTGTAAGGGGTATGGGACCTTTACAGGTATCATTATTAAAAGGCTTGGATGATCAGATGGGTATATAAGGGAGGGCTATCAAGTTACTGGTTTTCTGAATGATATTTGGATTACATTTCTATCAAGGTAACAGCGACGTCTACAACTTATATATCCATACGAAATGGAACGATCAGATGGATAAACAAGGGATGGATTATCAAATTACTGGGTTTTCTGGATGATATTCGGATTACATTTATCTTAAAGGTAACAGCGAAGTCTTGAACTTAACTTTCCATACGTCTAGGGAAATTCGCTAATAGGAATATTAGTGATTAATAACCACACGGGCTAACAACCTCTAAGGTTGGGCAAGTGAGTTGGATTCATCCAGCTTGCGCGTATTATATTTTCGATCCGATGTCACCTGAGGTTACGGGGAATTAAACCACAGCTTTTCTTATAATACTGAATCAGGATATAAGGATTGCATATTAAAACGTTGGTGGGTTAATGAACTATAACTGAGGAGTAATCAAATAGTAATGATTTGAATGCAAAAGGTTTCATTTGTTACTGATTAACTTGCGGGTTTCATTCAAATATCTTATTTTATACATGGGCAAGAATAACAATGTGAAGTAATTCAGCTCTAGTAATCTAATGATAAAGCAATTACCAAGGTATAACGCCCTATTTTGTAGGGTTGGCCAAATATAACTTGATAATAAATGCTGATTATTGATCTACTAGGTATCAGGGTGCAATGCCTTACTAAGGTAAGGTTGGACAAATGTAACTTGGTAAACATGTATAACTATAAGACCCCCGTTCAGGATAGTGGTGATTGATAGTGGTAATGTAGTTAGTACAGGCGTGTATGAATCTGGTAAAGGTGGGAAAAACTTCATAACTCCGGTTATGATTTGAAGGTCAGGTTTGGATTGGGTCTGATCGGCTGATCAAGGTAGTGATGAACTCAAAGTAGGGGTCTATGGAGAGGGAGCACTTGATAAGATAATTCACGATAAGATGGTTAGTAAAAACTCGCGATCCCTGCGTTGGAAAGTTTTGAAGTGCTGAAGGTTGGTTAGCAATAATCAACAATGCTCGTTAGCGAAGGGAGAATAATTCCGGGCTATCATTCAAAACTGTATTTTATCAATGAATTATTCATAACTTGCAGCATGTGACGGGACCGAACTCGAAGCAATAAACCAATTGAAGACCGATTTACAAATTACTTGCTGTATCTTCTGAACAAAATGTGTCAGGCCTATCCTGTGAATTTATTTACACAACATTGTAGAATTAATAAGCTAGAAATGAAATAATAACCGAAGTAGAACTATTATAATGTTAAGACCATACAGAAGAGACCGAAGTTGTAAATCGCGCATAGAAATTCTATCGGTAGCGCGTTGAACCCACCATGAGGCCGGGCCCTAACAGCTCTACAGTTAGAGCTCACCTTTGTCGGTCAAATAACCAATGGTTGCAGTTCTAACGTTGCCTAGCAACGGCTAACCATTGGCGGGCGAGAAAAATTGTATGTAAGAAGCTCAAGGCCAGAAACCATTAACACCACAGTATAATAAATACAAAATGCATCAAGAACCGCAAGAAATTTACGTAAAGATAATATAATAACGAAAGAAATTTGATCGAAAATCAAAAATTGATATAAAAATAAAAAATTAAGAATAAAACGAATTAGAGTAAAATATTTTTGGTTGAAAATATTCAGTTGAAACATTTAAAAAAAATTGTCTATTTAAATTAAGAAAATAATAAAAATTAGATTTAAATACAACAAATAATTTCAAGGTCAAATTTGTTTTATCGCAATAAAATGAACACGCAGGGTCAGGATCAAATTTTAGATATATATACTAATGTGTTTTTTACAATTTTAAGTCTTATTTTTCAGTTTGACTTTTCAGTCACTTATTTTATTTCGATTTTCAATATCTTTTTAGTTTGTGTGTTTAACAAGCAGAGCGCCACGCATTCAGGTAATTAACACTGGTGTTGGGCAACAGCACGCAAGTAAAGCACGTAGATTTAAAATCAGACCCCTAAAACATCAATTAACCATGCTAAAATATGAGAAAGAAATCATAAAAATTAAAAATTAAAAGACATAAAAATAATTAAAATAATAACAGAACGCAACAAGATCCGCACGAAACAAACACAGAAATAACACTAAAACACGAAATATTTGACCGAAAAATTGACAATTTACTTAAAGAAACAAAAGTTCATTCAAGTTAGAACTAAAATTAAATTTGAATTAGAAATAATTCAATTATTTGTTAAAAGAAATAAATTGTCAAAATAAATCAAAAATTAAGAAATTAAAGTTAGAAAATACAAAGAAATTCCCAAGGTCAAATTTAACAGGCAAGGTTAGGGTCACAGAATATGTATATATATATATCGATTCATTTTCACATAATTTTACAAACACAAAAAACACTCGGACACTCGAACACTCGAAACCACCACTCAGTCGATTTGAAAAATTCGAATCAGTTGAACCAACTTTCAACGGATAAATCCTTTTTGTGAAAACTCGACAGCGATACTATTTAACTACTGAACCAGACAAACTTGTTTGATTAAAAGTAAGCAAGAATGACTTGCTGATGAATGTGAATTAGACGAAAGAGATGTCAAAAATGAAATTAATACTGATTGAATAAATATATATATACGAATGAACTTATTTATCATGTCGAAATTTTTCCGGCCCACAGCCACACACCGACAAGCTATTAAACTATTATATAAAGATTTGAGCAGTGTAAGTGCGGTGTAAGTCCGCCAACAGCTCGTGCCAGTGAGAGATTTCGCCGTGGGTAACGACGAACTCGAACGTCAATTCATTCACTTCCATAGGGGCAGAAGGGAGATCGGGAGGCCATCTTTTGGTTGCCTACCTTTCGACCTACTCCCTAAAAATCGACTTAAATTATCATTGCTCAACGGCTAAAATATCAACACGGAGTAGTCTAGTGAGCACTCTTAAAATCTAATATCAACATAAAAGATTTCCTAAGATCAACATTGAGGTTAACGGGAACAGGGCTTGCGGAAATCGATGCATCGAGCTTTTATTAATCTTATTAAAATCATTGTTGATTACGTAAAATGAGACCAGACCTCTAAATGGATCGCTGTTGAATACAGAAAAGAATAATAAGACCCAAGCTAGATCAATAATCTCAACAACCGTGATTGACGAAATAATGTAGAATCCCAATTAAATATAGAGTCGTATAAATCAATAATAAATTTGCAATACCCCGTCAAACCGAGCAAACTCTTATAATTTTTATACAAGAAAAATATTTTATAAAGCGGAGGAATAATGAACGATCCCTAGTAAAAACTTGATAATAATAATGATAATAGTAAGGATAATGGTAATTATAATAATAATAATAATAATAATAATAATAATAATAATAATAATAATAATAATAATAATAATAACAATAATGATCATAATCAAGATAATAATAATAGTAATAATAATAATAATAGTAATAATGATAATAGTAGTAATATAATAAATGTAATGGTAATTATATAGTAATAAAAATAATAATAAAGGTAATAGTAGTAACAATTAATAAAGGTAATACATATAATAGTATCAATGATAGGGCAAGCAATAATACGTAATAGGGAACATTGTGGTTATAATAGGGATAAGAGTAAGAGAGATACTGTGTGAATATTTAATATAACAAAGGGTGCACAGGCCAAAGAATAATCATCAACACGGACAACTATAAGAAGGACTATGGTAATAGACATAACAGTGGATGATATGAGAGTATAGGTTAACATTTGACAGAGATAGGAGAATAATGGG
>CM039679.1:315083050-315381162 GCA_022537955.1 Schmidtea mediterranea | reverse complement strand
TTCAAATAAATTCATCTCATTGACCAATCTTTTACCATCAAAAAACACTTCCTACTTTACCATATTCATTATTTTTTTTTTTATAAAAATCACCTATTAAAAACGATACTTAATCCAACTTAACCCTTAAAAATATCAACAAATCTGTTCTTAATTCGATTATTTTTCCCCTTTAAAGATCATAAACTTCTCTTCTTAGCCAATTGTTTCCCCCTAAATAAAAATTACTCTCAACCAATCATTTCTCTTTATGACGAAATATTCCAACTATATTGCAATATTTTCATAAAATATCACCGACAGTATCGATATTCAACTGAATAAATTTCTTGAAGATTCCGCTTAAATAAAATTCCTTCTCGTTGACCAATCAAATTACCTTAAGATTATCATAAAATTCTCTCTAACCAATCATTTCTCTTTAAATGACCAATATAACCCCACCTATATTCATTATTTTCATAAAAACACCACTGTAATTATCGATATTCAACCGATACAATTTCCTTGAAAATCGCCTTTACAATTAGAATTCATCTCATGACCCAATCATTTCTTCCTTAAAACATAAATTCTCTTCTTAACAAAATCATTCTTTAATTGACAATATTTCCACTCCCTCAAAAATTTACACATACTTGATATCTATCTGAACAAATCCCCTAAAAATATTATAATTCCTCATCTATTTTCCATTTTAGAAAATATACCCTTTGAACACAGTATATTCACCAACTCAACCCCTTCAAAAATGACAACAAACTGTTCTAATCGATTATTTCCTTAAAATATCATAAAAATTTTAGCTGCTTAACCAATCATTCCATTGAAATAACATTTCCCCCCAACGCCACCAAATAATATACAATTTTTAAAAACCTACAAGGTAAAATTTTCTTTAGAAAATCTATGTTTAACCACTCTACTCCTTTAAATTCATCATTCGAATCATATTTTACTATATGTATGACCAATCAAATTCCCTTAAATTATCATAAAAAATTTTGAATTTACCATTAAAAATAAATTTTCTTTAAAGTATTACAAATTTTATTCATATTTTCCATCGAAAATCACCACAATTTTGTTCTGGCAACAATTTCAAGCAATTAAAATAAATTCATCAAAAATGACTTAAATCGAATAAAAATCTATGTTTCCCACAATAATATTAAATTATTGTAAAAATATATATCATATTGGTCATTAAAATTAATCAGTAAATCAAGTATAAATGTCAATTAAAAATTACCAGCAACATTAGAGATAAATTCAATGATTAAACTATAATGATAACACACTGAGCATTCCCCCTTAAAATTCTCTAAATTATACTACTTTTGTGATTGATATCCATGAAATCATATTTAGATTTGAAAATTAAAGTAATTATTGACCCCTTTATTACACTGTAAAATCAATTAAAATTTAGGTTTCACTAAAATATTTTTAAAAATTAACTGAATTAATAACTATTTAATAAACATAAATTATAATTAAAATATCATTAAATCTACATTCAAATTGGATCTTAATTGGTAAAGTATTATCTTAAATAGATGTTTCATAAACTTTGATCCTAAATATTTATTTTATTTTTATTTTAAAATAACCTAAAATCAAGTTTAATCTAATAAAATTAGGAAGAAATTAATTGTTTCTAAAAATTTAGATTTACCTAATTTCTTCAATAATTTCATTAAAACATAATCAAACCTTAAATCCATTAAATTCAAAAGAAAATCCATAAAATTCACAAAAGATGATTAAAATATTACTTAAAGATTAAATCCTCATAAAAACTA
Organism: Schmidtea mediterranea; assembly: GCA_022537955.1. Classification (NCBI taxonomy): domain Eukaryota; kingdom Metazoa; phylum Platyhelminthes; order Tricladida; family Dugesiidae; genus Schmidtea; species Schmidtea mediterranea. Next base: position 315,379,357 of record CM039679.1, on the reverse strand, counting down.
GATATTACTTAAATTATAATAAAATTTCCCTAATAAAACTCTAATTGATTTACATAGCCTAAAAATTATTTTATTTTTTGTCGAGTACAAACCTAATCTATGAAAGATGTAATTATTTAGTTAAAATTTTCATTGAAATAACAAGTCAACAAATGGAAATTTTTATTAGTAAAGATTATATTCTATAAAGAAAATTTTCAGTGAAGAATTAATATTGGTGAGATAGTACAGTTAAGTGATAAAATCGTGAAATTTACTAAAACAGTGGGAGTAGCTAAAGATTCTACTAAATAGATGAAATATCAATTGATATCAATTAACTTACAAGCGTAATATACTTTGAATGGAAAAAATACATCGAAGAGAAAAATGTCGTGACGAGAGGAAAAACATTCATTGAATAAGGAAACATTAATTGAAGAGAGAAAATATTCATTAAGAGGAAAGCATCATTAAGTGGAAAATATGGAATTGAATCTAATAACAAATATTCAGTGAATCGAGAATTGCTTATAATAAATTAGTTGGTAAAATTTCTCAATGATGAGATGAAATGGTCTGAATTATTCAATGATCAACAAATATACATAAAAGATGAAAATATTTACTGAAAATCAATTGTACTTTAAAGAGTGTATTAACTATATATTAATTAAAACTTTTAAACAATTGAGGTAGATTTCATCGGTTAATTATTATTTAAATAGGGATATATATTTTTTGATGGATACTTCATGCGCGAAGAATAGTTATTAAAAACAATAACCCGTGCGGGCCGTATACAATTCGGCGAATATTCATAAATCACAAATTTAATTCATCTTATATATATATATATCTTATGTATATAGAATAGTATATACAAATCCAGCGAATATATACAAATCCGGCCGAATTCACAAATCCAACGAATATTCAATTAAATCTGGCAAATTTAATATTCATATTATTATATATCTTATAGTATATAGTAATATATACAAATCCTACGAATATTCAAACAAATGCGCAAAATTAATAACTTTTTATAAATATGGGTGGATCTAGAACAATATTAACAAGTAGGTTAAGAATGTAGTAGAAAAGTCCAAAATAATGAATATAGTAAACAATACAATGAATAGATGAATATTTTGTATTATGATTATAAGAACATTTGTTTATTGTAATATTTAAATAAATTCAGAAAATTGATGTATGTTTATATTATTATTCTTTTTATAAAATGTTATAAATTTACTCTAGAAATAACCAATCATTTTGATTTCTTATTATTTTTTGAATTTAAATTATATTTTGAATAGTAACAATGAATAAAATTTTTAATTAATTTTACATTTGGATATTTATTTATAACATCAATTTATAAAGAGATATTCAAAAATATTTTTTAATTTGCAAAAGTTTTATTGAGTATAAAAACTAAATCAAAATATTCTATTTACTAATTCAAAAATTATTTAACTAAATTTTCGAATATAATTTCAATAATAGAATAAATTAGAATTGAAAATAATATATTTCATAGTTACATATAAAAAGTTATTTAAATATAGTTTTATCGACATAATAACATTTAGATAATAATTCATTAATATCAATAGTATCCATAATGTTCATCAAAAATATTATTCAATGTGTTTTTAATTTACTATTAAGAGACTTAGATTTATTTCTAATATCTCGTATTTGATGTATATTCCGCCGAATTATATACGCGCACGGTTATTGTTTAATAAACTATTCTTCCGCGGCATAAGTATCCATCAAAAAGTATAATACCATTTAAATATAATTAACCGAGAAATCTACTCAATTGTTAATAATTTTTAATTTGATATAATAGTAATTAATACACTCTTAAAGTACAATTATTTTCATAAATATTTTCATCTTTTATGTATATTTGTTGATCATTGAATAATTCCATTCTTTCTCTATTGTTATATTTTACAACTATTTATAACAATTCTCGATTCACGATATATAGCTTCTAATTTCATATTTCTCATCTTATGATTCTTTCCTCTTTAATGTTTATTGTTTCCTTTTATCATTAGATATTGTTTTTCTCTCTAAGAATTATCTCTCTATGTTTCTCTATCTATAGTATTATTTTATTCCTTTATGTTTATTATAGAACAAATTATATCGTATTCTTATTTTTAGTAGATATCTTACTTATTCCCTATCTTTCATATTTCAACGATTTTATTCATATTATATATATTTTCATCCATTATATTACTTTCTCCTAAAATCTATAAATTTTTTATAATCTAAAACCATTAATGAAATTAACTAATAGGTTGTAATCGACAAAAATAAAATAATTTTAGGCTATGTAAATCAATTAGAGCTTTTAGGGAAATTTTATTATAATTTAAGTAATATCTAGTTTTACGAGGTATTTATTTTAGTAAATTTTAATCATCTTTGTGAATTTTATGGTTTTCTTTTGAATTTTAATGGATTTAAGGTTTGATTATGTTTTTAATGAAATTATTGAAGAAATTAGGGTAAATCTATAATTTTAGAAACAATTAATTTCTTCCTAATTTATTAGATTAGACTTGATTTTAGGATTATTTTAAATAAAAATAAATAAATAAATTTAGGATCAAAATGTTTATGAAACATCTATTTAAGATAATTATTTACCAATTAGAATCCAATTTGACTGATAGATTTAATGATATTTTAATTATAATTTTATGTTCTATTTAAATAGTTGATTAAATCAGTTAATTTTTAAAAATATTTTAGTGAAACCTAAAATTTTAATTGATTTTACAGTGTAAATAAAGGGGTCAATAATTACTTTCATTTTCAAATCTAATATTGATTTCATGGATATCAATCACAAAAGTAGTATAATTTAGAGAATTTTAAGGGGATGCTCAGTGTGGTTATCAGTATAGTTATGAAAATCATTGAATTATCTCTAATGGTTGACTGGTAATTTTTATTGAATTTATACTTGATTTACTGATTAATTTTAATGAGCAATATGATATATATTTTACAATAATTTAATTTATGTGGGAAAACATAGATTTTATTCGATTTAAGTCATTTTTGATGAATTTTTAATTGCTTGAAATTGTTGCCAGAACAAAATTGTGGTGATTTTCGATGGAAAATGATGATAACAATTTTGTAATACTTTAAAGAAAATTTATTTTTATTGGTAAAATTCAAATTTTTATGATAATTTTAAGGGAATTTGATTGGTTCAATACATATAGTAAATATGATTCGAATGATGAATTTTAAAGGAGTAGAGTCGGTTAAACATAGATTTCTAAAGAAATTTTACCTTGTAGGTTTTTAAAAAATATGTATATTATTGGTGCAGTTGGGGGGAAATGTTATTTCAATGGAAATGATTGGTTAAGAGTAAATTTTATGATATTTTAAGGAAATAATCGATTAAGAACAAGTTTGTTGTCATTTTTAAGGGGTTGAGTTGGTTGAATATCTGTGTTCAAAGGGTAAATATTTTCTAAATGGAAAATATAGATGAGGAATTTATAATATTTTTAGGGGATTTGTTCAGATAGATATCAATATGTGTAAATCTTTTGAGGGAGTGGAAATATTGTCAATTAAAGAAATGATTTGTTAAGAAGAGAATTTATGATCTTTTAAGGGGGAAAGGATTGGTCACGAGATGAATTCTATTTTAAGGGGATTTCAAGAAATTTATTCGGTTGAATATCGATATAAGTCGGTGATTTTTTATGAAAATAATGAATATAGCTTAGATTAATGTCATTTAAAGAGAATTTTATTTTATTTTAGTGAGAAACAATTGGCTAAGAAGAAAATTTATGATCTTTTAAGGAAATAATCGATTAAGAACAGATTTGTTGATATTTTAAGGTACTGAGTCGGTTAAATATCGTTATTTAAAGGGTGATTTCTATAAAAAATAATGAATATAGTTGGTAGGGTAAGAGTAAGTGTTATTTGATGGGAAATGATTGGTCTAGAGTGGAATTTACTTTAGTGAGAAATAGTCAATTAACAAGTTTGTTGTCATTTTTGAGGGGGTTGGGTTGGTTAAATATTGTTATTTAAAGGGTAAATATTATCTAAATTGGTATTTTTATGATTTTTTTTTATGAAAAATATTGAATATGGCTGGAGATATTGTTATTTGATGGAAAATGATTGGTCAAGAAAGTAATTTATAATATTTCTAAAGAAATTTACTGGAATGAATATTGGTATTCAAAAGGTAAATATTATCTACTTGATAGGCTTTTATAAAAATTATGAATATAGTTGGTATAATGGAGTGAAAAATGACATTTGAAGAGGAATGATTGGTTGAGAGTCGAATTTATAGTATTTTTTTTTAAAGGGAATTGAGTTGGTTGAATTTATAAAATACTTAGGAAAATTGTTACTTTTTTTTTTCATTGATTTAAGGTTAATCAGAATATATCGATAAGATTTCAGTTCTAAGAAATTGATTGATTCATATAACTATTTGTATACAAGTATTTATTTTATTATTATTATATTTGTAATTAAATTAAAAATTAAAATTGACTAGTAATTAAAAATATTTGGTTACCTATTATTTATGTTTTTTTTTATTGACAATTTTCTGAATAATTTAAATATTTACGATTATTTCCCAGGAATGAAGAGAAATTGTACGATTAAAAACTATGAGCTGTTGATAAAATACATTAATTTTTATTCAACAAGTACCTAGAACAATTACCTAACAATCTTAAAATTTTAAAAAATCTAAAATTTTTTTTTTCAATTATTTTACAACCTAGTTAATTTAATTAACTGATAAGTACTAGTTTCTTTACGATTTGCTACTGTGTTGAAACTTTTTTTTTTAAATTCTTATTCAAAGTACTAACAAATTTTATTAAAGATCTATCAAGACTTGTCAAAAACTTTGGTAATTTTAATAAGTATTACTCAATAACTACTATTTTCTTACCAATTTGCTGAAGGTATTATTTTAAAATTTCTTCAAAGTAATAACATTATTTACAAATTAATCAGTTTTATCTCAAATTTAACAACTTTCTCACAACTTTAATCAAATTCTAATCCCATGATAATCATAAATTACGTGTATTTTCTTAAAAAATGTCCATAGTTTTTCTTATATCGGTAAAACAAACACCTATATTTCAATCAAAAAACACGTGTGTATCATAAATTATATACATTTTCTTAACAATCTCAAACTTTACATAAATATTGAACTATTTTTATGATTTAACACATACACATTATTAGCCATAAAATAAATATTTCATAAATTGTTGAAAAATAACACATATTTTCATTAAAGTTTTTCCATAAACACTGTAACATATCGATGGTTTAACACAGACATTTGAGCCATAATTAGTTTGATATTTATTTGCACATATTTTCTTAAAAATATAGAATTTTTCTTTAACTTTTTACAAACATTTACAATTGTTCTATCCTCTATACTATGAACCACAATTGAACAAACTTTTTCTATTCAATATTAATTTTATATACTTTGTTGAAAATTTATATAAAATAATAATGAAAATAATAATAATAAAAACTTGTAATATTATTAATAATAATAAAAATAACAATAATAATAATAAAAAATAATAAAAATAATAATAATAATAATAATAATAAAATTAAAATTAAAAAACATTAAAACACTACTTATAAGATAATAATAATAATAATAATAATAATAATAATACTAAAGAATAAAAATTAAAGAACATTAAAACACTACTTATAAAAAATAAGTAGTATATTAAAATTATAAATGATTAAAAATACTATGACATTGACCTACTTTTAAATGACCTTGAAATAATATTATGACTCATCCAATAACCTTGAAAATAATAATAATAATAAATATTAAAACATTACTTATAAAAATAAGTAGTAAATTTATATTTAAAAATGACTAAAAATATTATGACTTTGAGAAAATTATAATAATAATAAAATTAAAATTAAAAAACATTAAAACATTACTTATAAAAATAAGTAGTAAATTTATATAAAAATGTTTAAAAATACTAAGACCTTGTGAAATTTTAAATGACCTTGACATACTTAAAAATGACCTTGAAAAAAAAAATTAAGACTCATCCAATGACCTTGACAATAATAATAATTATAATAATAATAATAACAACAATATTAATAATAATATTAATAATAATAATAAAAATATTAATAATAATATTAATAATAATAATAAAAATATTAATAATAATATTAATAATAATAAAATTATTTCCTTATAATAGAAGTTTTATACATTAATAATAATAATATTATTATTAAAAATAATAATAATAATAATATTATAAAAAGTTTTCAAAGTATTAATAATAATAAAAATTTTAATAAATTTTATAAGTAATAAGTATATTAAAAATAATAATAATACTAAAATTAATAAAAATATTAATATTAATAATAATTAAAGTTTTTATAAGTATTAAAAAAAAAATTTTTTTTTTTATAAGTAATAATAGAATAATAAAAAGTAATAATAATATTAATAATAATATTATTAATAATAATAAAAATAATAATAATAAAATAAATTTACAAAATATATACTACTTATAAAAATAAGTAGTAAATTAAAATTATAAATTGTTTAAAAACAATATGACCTCGAGAAATTTTGAATGACCTTGACCTACTTTTAAATGACCTTGACCTACTTTTCAATGACCTTGAAAAATTATGATGAGTCATCCAAAAACCTTGACAATAATAATAATAATAACAACAATATTAATAATAATATTAATAATAATAATAAAAATATTAATAATAATATTAATAATAATAATAAAAATATTAATTATAGTAATAATAATAATAATAATAATAAAAATAATAATAAAAATATTTATTATAGTAATAATAATAATAATAATAAAAATATTAATAATAATAATAATAATAATAATATTAATAATAATAATAAAAATATTAATAATAATAATAATAATAATAATAATAATAATAGTTTTTATAAAAATTAATAATAAAATAGAATAAAATTTACAAATTTATAAGTATATAAATAATAATAATAATAATATTTATAAAAATTAATAATAAAATAGAATAAAATTTACAAATTTATAAGTATAATAATAAAATAATAATAATAATAATAATATTAATAATAATATAATAATAATAATAATAATAACAATATTAATAATAATATTAATAATAATAATAAAATATTAATAATAATAATAATAATAATAATAATAATATTAATAATAATAATAAAAATATTAATAATAATAATAATAATAGTATTTATAAAAATTAATAATAAAATAGAATAAAATTTACAAATTTATAAGTATATAAATAATAATAATAATAATATTTATAAAAATTAATAATAAAATAGAATAAAATTTACAAATTTATAAGTATAATAATAAAAATAATAATAATAATATTATTAATAATAATAATAATAATAATAATAACAATATTAATAATAATATTAATAATAAAATATTAATTATAGTAATAATAATAATAATAATAACAATAATAATAATAATAATATAATTTAAAAATAGTAAATAAATAATAAAATATTGACTTAATTTAAACAAAAAAAAAATTAAAGTATATTACATAAATAAAATAAAAATCAATAAATAATATTATTGAATTGATTAAAACAAAAAATTATAGTATATAAAATAAATAAAATAAAATAATTAAATAATATTATTGACTTGATTAAAACAATATTCACTTCATTAAAACAAACAATTTAATAAAAATAATATAATTTATAAATAAATAATATTATTGACTTGATTAAAACAATATTCACTTCATTAAAACAAACAATTTAATAATAATAATATAATTTAAAAATAAAATAATTGACTTGATTAAAACAAACAATTAAATTTAATAATAATATAATTTAAAAATAAATAAATAATATTATTGACTTGATTAAAACAAATAATTAAAGTATATTAAATAAATATAAATTAAATTAAAAATATATATTATAAAATTTGATGAGTCATCCAATGACCTTGAATGAGTCATGGTCTTTGTTTAAAATTAAAAATATATGTTATAAAATATGATGAGTCATCCAATGACCTTGAATGAGTCATGGTCTTTGTTTAAAATTAAAAATATTATAAAATATGATGAGTCATCCAATGACCTTGACCTACTTTTGAATGACCTTGAAAAGATTGATGAGTCATCCAATGACCTTGAATGAGTCATGGTCTTTGTTTAAATGACCTTGAAAAAATATGATGAGTTATCCAATGACCTTGAATGAGTCATGGTCTTTGTTTTAATGACCTTGAAAAAATATGATGAGTCATCCAATGACCTTGAATGAGTCATGGTCTTTGTTTAAATGACCTTGAAAGTGTTTGATGAGTCATCCAATGACCTTGGATGAGTCATGGTCTTTGTTTAAATGACCTTGAAAAAATATGATGAGTCATCCAATGACCTTGAATGAGTCATGGTCTTTGTTTCAATGACCTTGAAAGTGTTTGATGAGCCATCCAATGACCTTGAATGAGTCATTGTCTTGGTCTTAAAAATTTTTTGTACTTTTAGACTTAGAAAAAAATTTTTTTACCCCCCGGGGGGGGGGGTTGATTCAGCGGTGACATGATCTAGCGGTGACACGTCCCACTACTGATAAATTATAGTCAAATTAAATATATGATCACAGAGTTAGAGGTACTCAACATTTCCAAACGTATAAGAATTAAAATTCATTGGCATCCAAAAATATGACCCAACAGGCGAGCTCGTTTCAACTTAAACTGTCGCTCCCTTTTCTTTTTACTTGGTCGGTTTTTTCGACGGGAGGGGCCTGGTGTCATAGTTTTTATGCCGTCATCTTTTCCAGTGACATTCCGCAGTACTATGACCTGCTGTTCTGTCGATAGCAGGACACCACTCTGCATGAGGCCTGTACGGATGTCGTCTCTAAGTTTCCACTCGGCTACCTGTATCTCAAGCTTCTGGGCCTTCTGCTCGGCCAGCTGCAGCGCTTCATTCTTCTGACTTAACTGGGTCTTCAATGTATCCATTTCTACTCTTAACTTGGTTGCTGCCTCGGGGCGAAGCCACGTTTGCTCCATGTAGCGGCACTTCCGCACCATGGCCTCCGCCCTCTGGGTTTGAACTATTGCTGTTTGATGATAGCCGGCTATGCGAAATTGTTCCAACATCTTTCTGTGTGGGTCCACTGAACAAAATTTCTTTTTAGTTTCATTTTTATTAACTCTAATTTACACATAACGAGTGTTAATATAATTATATATTTTAAACAATATCTTTAGGGTAAGTATTATGCCATCTAGATGGGGGAAGGGATGGGTATGTCCCCTTTATTTCATTATAGGTCCTAAAGGCATCTACCATCGTACTCATAACCACCTAATTATAACAAATACTAACAACAATAACATTGACAATGCCTGTGACAACCAGGGTAGACGCATGGTAACTATATTATTAATGTTATAGTAATAATACGAAATTTATATTTTCCACAAAAAAAGTTTTCCAATTTTCCATTTAAGAAGCTAATTAAAATTCACAAAATTTAAATTTACTAAATCCAATTATAAAAATTTCCAATTTAAATTACCATAAGATGATTTACAAAAAACTTTTTTTATAGTAAGATGGAAATTAAAAAATTTTAAAACAATATAAAATACATTATTTTATTTTTGTTTTCTTATACTTATATATTTTATCCTTTGCTTTTCGCTCGTTGTCATAGCAACGGGTCAAACAATTGGTAATCTTCTACGTTATAATTTTTGTATTTTTTAACTAATATTTTTAGGTATTTTAGGTTCCCTAGATCAGCCAGATCCTCTCGAGGCAATTTCTAGGATCAACGTCTGATACCAAGTATGATCTTCCATTTATTAATTATTTCATTCACCATTAAATTTCAGGATACTTAGAAACAACCTGCGAAGAAAATCCCGAAATTTGGAGATTATTTAATGGCAATTTTATTTTTTGTGCAGGTGACAAGATTTTTTATGTCCTTTGATTTTAATAAAATTTAATGCGTTTACTTTTTATTAACAATGACAATCTTAATAATATTAACATCAGCAATATTCATTGAATAATAGTAATAATAAATTTTGTAATAATAATATTCATTCCTGAGTAACTTATTATAATAGTAGTAGCAATGATAATAATATTAATAATAATAATCTTAATGGCTTAGCAATAATATCAATATTATTCCCAGTGTCCGAAATAGTTAGAATGATAATAATACTAGTAATGATAGCAAATTAGTAATAATAATGATAGCAATGGTAATGTAAATCTATAAAGGATAATAATAATAATAATAATAATAGCAACAATACAGTAGAAATCCTGGTATTAATAATCATACATCAACAATCATTTATTATTAACCGCAATCGTATTAATCCAGCCATGGCTGCTGGACAACACTATTAATAATAATAATAATGATAATATATTAATCATAATAATCATAATAATAATCAAAAAGGAACTTTTTATCAATAATGATGTTGGCGGTACGGATAACAAAATCATAATAATAATAATGATGTCAAACCATAGTAGGAGTATTAGCGGGGTATTAGGAATAATAGTACTATATAGTCAATGATATAATAATAAATCCAAATACTAATAAATAATAATATTTAAGTAATAATAATAATAATAGAATTATAAATAATAATAATAATATTAGTATGAAAACAATAATAATAATATTAATAATAAAATAATAGTAATAATGTCAACAAAATGTCCACGGTTCGATCCAGAATTATTTCCAGCCCTGAGGCTTTTAAAATACAACCCAATGTGTGTTAACGTGTTTGCCAGTGGCAAAATAGTCATATTAGGGTTGCGAAATCTAGAGTACAAAAATATTGTTTGTGACATACGAAATGAAATCACGGGATTGGTCGATATCTGATTGGCTAATGATTGATTAAAACAACTTTGTTAATCATTTCATTTCATTTTTAACCACTTGCGCTATATTGACGTGCCAGGCACGCCTTGATGATTTTTTTCAAAACCGTAAGTTACTTGTATACCACGTCGGTAGCATTTGTCGCAAAAACAAAAACGACGTGTGTGCAACGTTGGCTGACAGACGTAACGTCATTATTGGAACTGCAATTATAAAGTTAGTTCACATCGCGTAGAGTTATCGATATAAGAAATATTTCTGAATCGATAAGGTATGTTGTACTGATTTTTTACAAGGAAATGCTTGTGGTTTGCAGTTAGCAGTTTTATTTTATTATAATGCTAAAAAAATTTTATATTTTTATTTTAGTCCCACCCGTCTGATAGTGATACAGAAAGTAACTGTGAGGAAATTGTTTGTCCTGTTCGGAATTGGTGCAGAATTATAGTATCTGACAGTGAAGAAAGTGAAATTGAAAATAATGAAGTAAGTGAAGAAGAAAGCGAAATTGAAAATCGTAAAGTAAATTTTACATCTGATGAATGGACATGGGAAGATAAGGAAAATGAATGCAAAATTTCACAGTACTCAAGGGTTCCTGGAATGACCACAGAAGTAGGAGAACCATTCACAGCTTTAGAAATGCTTAACAAATTTTTATCAAAAGAACATTGTCACAGAAAGCAATCGCTACGCGTGTCAAACAATTGGAGATGTAAACCGAAAATTAAAAAAATCCGAAGAGTTTTGGAGCGATACGAATATAAATGAAATTCAGACATATTTTGCGTTATGCATCTTGATGGAACAAGTAAAAAAGGCGAATGTCCAATCCTATTGGTCAAGGAGAAGTATTATTGAGACTGGCATTTTCCCTAAAACAATGCCGTTGCGGAGATTTGCACAACTCTCCCGTTTTTTACACTTTTTAAATAATGAAGTTGTACCTAATGAAGATGATCGTCTATGCAAATTACGAGTTATAATCGATTACCTCAATGAAAAATTTATAAATACTTATATTCCTGAAGAATATGTCATTAGACGAGTCTCTCATGAAATATACCGGTCGAATGTCATTACAAAGGACGAGAGGAAGAGCTAAGGAGAGAATCCATTCAAAATCAAAGAAAAGAGATACGAGCCCTGGAGCAAGACAAGAAGGATCAACAAAGCGAGATAGAAAGAATACGAGAAATAATAAAAGATAAAGAAACAGAGATACAAGAAGGGGAGGAGACCATAAAAATCATAAATCAAATGCAAGAAGAAATAGAACAAATAAGAACCCAATACCGAATAGAGAAGACCAAGAAGACAAGTATGGAACAAGCCAAAGAATGGGCAAAACGCCAAGAACTTCACTGGAAAACAAAGTGGTATGAAGAGAAGGAACGTGAAAGGAAAAACTGGGAAGCACGCGCTAGACACTATATTCAACAAATAACCGAGGAGCAGGACAGAACAAGAGCTTATAAAGCCAAGTGGGAAGAGGCGAAGGGAGAAGTTAACAAACTGAGAAACCAAGGGCCAAAACCATCAAGGAAAATAAGAGAGCCCAGAGATGACAGGCAAGAGAGAATGATGACCCAGATAACGGATCAAGCAAGAAAATGGCGAATAGAATGTAAAATATTTGAAGACGCCAACACAAAACAGTTTGATCACATAGTAAAACTAGAGCACGAAATAGTATTTCAGAAACCAGAATCAAAGAGATGTTACTGGAACAAAAAAAGACCCTTAAACAAAGACAGATACAACAAATAAAAACGGAAAATAAAGAAAGCTGGATTAAATTAGAAGCAAGAAAGTGGAAACAACAATACCAAGAAGCCAAGAAAGAAGTAAGACGATTACCCAAGAAGTTGCTTAACACCGAAGATTGGGAGCTATGGGAGCAGATCGAAGAGCAGAAACATACACTCGATGACTATAGTAACCAAATACAAACACTGGAATTTAACGAACGAATCAGACAGAATACAATAAACAGACTCAGAAAAAACGAAACCAGCCACAGAAAATGGATCGATCAGTTAAACCAAAAAATATTAGAAACACTAAATGAACTAACTGACGAAAAACGACAGAAACAGCAGCTAGACGAAAGAGTAACAGAACTCCAACAGGATGTGAATGGACATCGAGGAGTTGTGGTATCCAAAGAAATCCAGCTAAGACATCAACTCAAAGTCAATGAACAGTTGAGAGGACAAGTCGAGGCGGAAATGAAAACGATAAAGCAAGGGTATGAGGAAAATGAGCAGAATCTGAGAAAAGAGATTGAAAAGTTAAAAGCGTTAGAAAATACGCACCAATTAGAAACGCAAGTAGAAGAGCTGACGGAAAATGTGGAATATCTCACCTATCTCTTAGACGAAGAGATACAAATATCAAACACTTTACGTGAAGAGGTAAACACTCTACAGAACCGACCACCAATCCTGCTCGTGCCGTTATACCCAACGGAAATACCAACCCAAGTACCCGCTGAACCCGATGAAGGATTCGGGGAGACGGACGAAACGGTGGTATGAAATAAAAGGGGAGAAAATTTGTAAAAAGTGTAAAAAGATGATAAAAATAATAAAAATGGTAAAAAATAAAATTGTAATCAATGTATACTTAGTATGAACTCGAACGAAACAGAAACCCAAATGAATCTAGAAGACGGAGAATGTATACCAAGTCCAATTCAACTAGTGCAACCAATCGAACAAGACCCATTAAAATATTATAGTAAAAAGTGGAGAACCGAAAGAAAAGAGTGGCAAGAGATAGTGGAGGAGCAAGAATCAGAAATTGCCCGAATAAATCAACAGCTGATTCAATCAAAACAGTTAGTTAATGAAGTGAAGCGAAAACTAGCATCCAGTATGGGGGATAACAGAGAACAAAAGAAAATGAGCAGTTGAGACGAGAATTAGCCGAGATAAAAACTCGTGTAGTCCTGGAGAATTATTGGAAAACAGAGGCAGAGAGAATGAGAGACAGTAGAAAAAGCGAACAGAGATATGTAATACAGCTGGAAGAGAGCTGTAAAGAAGCCAGAGAAATAAAACAAAATCACCAACAGACTCAAGATGAATTCAAATCGTTAACAAAACAACTCCAGGAATCCAAACAAAAACTAGAAAAACAGACAACTAAACGAATCAATTACAAACGTCAACTCAAAAGAAAGGAACCTTCAAATGAAAATCCACAACCAGCAAAGGATAATTAAAGAAAATAAGGAGCGATTAAAAGAACTCCCAAAACTAACCGAGCGATTAATAAAAGCCCAAGTCCTGATAATGAGGTTTTCAGAGAATAGGACTAAAGAGGAGTGCGAAATATACTCAACCCCGAGAAAAGAAAAAGAATAAAAAGCGCTAAAACTCCACTGTATATAGTTGATAATATTGTAAATAAATACGAAATTGACCGATATATATTAGAAATGAAAACTACGAGCCAGACGTTATGGATAGCAATGATAATAATAACAATGAGAGAATGTAGTACTGAGAACCCTTTGGAGAGATGCGAGAAAACCCAACCTTTCAGAAGAGAAGACAGCACCTGCGCAGATTTCAAAGAGATCTGCAGAAATCCCGAAAATAAAGAATGTCAACAGATAACCCTTCAATGCACTCAATGCCCCACAAAAGAGAACAAGGACGAATTAAAACAAAATATCGAAAAATCCCAAGCGATGATACAAACCTTATTAAAGAACAACGAGGAAATATCCAGAATAAAAAATGAGAGCCTGGAGATAAAGAAAATCTTGGAAACAATCATCAAACAAATCCAAGAGAAAGCTAAAACAAACCTATCCGACAAATTCAAAAAATCGTCCTGTCAATCAGAAAGCAACAAGAAAAGCAAGTCAAGCAGAGAAGTGAACCTAATACAACAATCCTATTATTAGAACTTATCCTACCACTCAGTATAACATCAAATATTATACTCCTAATATGCTGTCTTATTCTCGGCCTAACAAAAAGCCAACAAAGGCGAAATACCCCAATTCAGAAATTTAGAAGAATATTCAATCAGATCCGAAATATCAGAAAAACCAACGAAACATCGAAACTCTCGCATATCTCTATCAGCCACCCATCAAAATCAACCCAAAGAGAAATCCAGCTTGAAAGTGAAACCCAAGCCGTCAGTGATTCGTTCGAGACCAAGTATAACTGATTTACATTTATTATTATTGATTTGAACTGATCCAAAACTATACTATTCGACTTCATTTAATTATTTGATCATGCATACAGTAGTCGGACCTTAAGTCCATCTTTATCTTGATATTGAGTTACTCCGTAAACACTTTTTATGAATGTGAATGTTGAAAATAAAACTGTGTATGAAAATATCATTTTGAAAAGACAATTGAAATTGCGGGTCGCAATTTTATGGACCCCCGAGTGTTTTATGTTGGGCCAGAACACATACGGCCTTGAAAAATGTTTAAATGAATCGGTAACACACATGCAAATATAACCTACAACTTTAAAATCAAACCCATGAAAACATCAACTAAACCTAGCAAAATATGAGAAAAGCAATTACATATAAAATAATAAACAAAAATAAATTAAAATAATAACAAAATGCAACAAGAACCGCACGATACAAACACAAACATAACATGAAAACCCAACAAATTCGACCAAAAATTGATAATTTAACAAGAATAAAAATTTTATGAAAATGAAATTTAAATCAAAGAATTTGAATTAGAAATAATTCAATAAAAATTTCAAATAAAAAATTATCAAAATCAGAAAATAAGAAAAATAAAGATTAGAATACACTAGAAAATATCAAGGTCAAATTTTGTTTTACTAAATCAAAAAGAACACGCGAGGTTAGTGACAGAAAATAGGTATATATACCGATGCATTTTAACATAAAATTTAACCAATTTTGAAATAAAAATTTTTAGCTATTTTTAAAAAAAACCTATTTTGAATCTATTTTAGGTGAGCGAGAGTTTTTATTTGGAAACTCTCTCTCCCGTCCTCGCAACCTCGGTAGAGCTCTGCTTGGATGTCGGCGCGGGGGAGAGATGTATTTTTATTTTAGTATGATGATTTGGCAAGTAATTTGTTATGTTGTTTTTAATACATTAATAAATATTTATAATACATAAAATCAGTTTGTTTTTCATAAAATAACTATTTTATTTTGTCGAGATTTTTCCGGCCCACAGCCAAGACACATCACAAGTTAGTAAAATCCACATATTATCCAGATTCGTGTAAGTGCGTGGAATATCGCCGATGATCTGTGCCCGTGAAGACCCGGCGTGCGCAACGCAGGGATTGGAACGTCAATATTATTATGTATAGAAGAAAGGAGAAATAAGGAAGGGGTCTTTTGGCTACTTCCTCGTTTTCTTTAAATTCGACCTAAATTATTCTACACATGGCTCAAAATCACCACACCGAGTAGTCCAGTGGGCACTCATTAAATATAAATATGAACACAGTGCGCTTAAGGCCAATTGAGGGAAGGTAACGGGGAATTATAAACGAAATCTTTGTTATAGTTCTTGAATTAATTGAAAAATTTAAATAATATTATAAAGCTAGATATTCATAAATTGTAAATAATTTAACCGACCGTTCTAAATATGAAACAACCTCTTTTGACTATTAATAACCGAATTGACCGTGCGAACCCAAATAAACTATAAATCCAAATAACGATCATAGAAGAATAAAGACGAAACCCCAAAATCATCATAATTATCTACAACCTACTAACCGCCACCCAAGAGGCACAATCAGATCATAGAAAGTTCAAATTGGATCAATTCAATAGAATAAAATATATCCAAATCCATTAGAAGCAGAACCCGTTGTAAAAATCCACGGAAAGTCCCGGAAGAATAATAGGATCTTGATTAACTCTCACAGGTTGAAACTAAATAATTTTGTTTTGATTAAGATCCCTAAATATGCTAAGAACAATTACAAAACCATACCCATAAATAATAAAAACTCCCGATACGTCCCGAGAGTCTACGCAATACAATTTCCAAATCTTCACCGTTCGTGAAAATAACCGAAGAGACCCCAATGAAGTCTGAATAGAAATAGGGATTGAATTTCATTTATCACCTGTACAACCAAGAAGACAGAGTCTCGTCAATTAACTATCTCATATAGGGTCCTGCTCACCAGCTCGAATTTAGGATGGCGTTAACAATTTCATAATGTCCATAATTAATGCACTAAAAGGAGTTAAAAGAAAAAATCGATAATAAAAATGTATACGTTACCAGAGGCCAATTTTGAGGAAGTTGACAAAATCTTTTCCCCAAAACAAAAAATATATGGCGAATCTCTAAATAAAATCAAACGTAATTAAAATCAACGAACCGAATCTCGATGCACCCGATCGAAATCACCACGTCATTCAGTATAAACATTCACCGTCGATTGAGAATTCATGTTGATACAATTTTCAACAAACAAATAAACCGAATTTTATCAATTACTATCTGGCACAGTGTGTAAATAATTTCAACAGGAAGTACGTATTCGAGACACCCACTCTATCGATTCAATAAAAGTGTAATTACAACTACCATTTAACAGAACTTTTGGATTTTTAACATGAATTCTCAACAAATTTTGGATAATGTAGAATCAGCGCCTAAGATACACAGCGAAGAGGTCACGACAAATCTGGATATGACAACGGAGGGTAAGAATTTCATAAAATATATTTGATTAATAAACGATAACTAGTGATAATCATAAATAACTTTCCTAATATTTAAATGATCTCCCTATACGTTCATAATATATTAATGATAATCTTGTCACCCCTAACATTTTTTTATCATTGATTATAAAAATCATTCACCTTGTTCCCTCCGTAAATAACATCTCATCATTATTAATTCGATCCTTGATCTATTGGATCTAGCCCATTAAAATTTTGACATCACGACCCCCCATAGAATTTATTCACCTCACTATATTAAGATTAGTTTTGTTCATCTCGTAATTACCATTATCACCATCAAACCTACTCACATGTCGCTTGTCAATATGCTATATGTTTATTATTTTATTATTCATGTAAAATTGCCAGGAGTTTCTCACAAAATTATTAATTATATCTCAATGCAATATTTTAATTAAAAATAATTTTCAATCGATTTTTATTAGAAAAAGAGCTTATCCAATGAACATATGTAACTAGTAAATTTGTTATCATTATTTTCGTTTGAAATTCATACAATTAATTAAACATAATGAAAATTTAGTCGTGTTTCTTTTCAGTAAAATGTTAATTTCTATTCGAGAATGAAGAGACTACTTTTGTTATAAAATATTTCTACTGACAAATTTTAGTAATATTTCGCCAGTCGTGTTAGACAATTATTTACTCTATGTTTTAAATAAAGGAAAATTATTTTTTAATAGCAAATATGAAAAGTATAATTATATATATATATATATATATTTATATATATATATATATATATATATTGCCGAAAAATATACCACAGTAAAGAAAATGGAAATAATTAAATGTTAACTACTAGAGTAAATGACCCACTGAACCGTAAGATTTTTTTGATTTGACAAAGGGGCTTGGACAGTTTTGAATTCCCAGTATGGTTTCACACGAGAGTAGATCCAAATTGTGTAATTATTCATCTATTCATTGTTTTTGATAAAATTACATACACGCGGTTAATGATTTTTGCATTCAGAAAAACTTAGTTCAAGGAGTTACATCTCAACTCACCTTACGGATCGGTGGAGATGGTCGTGGGGACGTTTCCGGCAGGAGAGATGCCCAGAGTTTCCCCCGTCGAGACTTCAATTAGTCGACACCACGGAATACGATCGCGACCAATGGGTGGCCGAAGAGTGGAGTCCGGCCGAGGAAATCCGCCGGCAAGCTCAGCATCTTCTCGAGCAACTGGAGGCCCACCAACGACAGGTGGACGTACAAGTGGTCCGGGCTCGCCAGTATCTGGCGAACGTCGAGGACCTACTGGCGGGTCGGATCGCCAACAACTACTGGCACCCTCGACAAGGTACTACCGCACGAGCCTCCCGACCAGCAACGGCCCGGATTCGAGACGTCCGGCGGCCGATCATGACCATCTCCGGTTATACGCCAGAAGAATGGGCGAAGGGTTTTCCCTAATCCATCTCATCATAAACTAGTTGAAGACTTAAATTTTGATAAATGTTTTTTGTAATAAATAAATTGAGTGTCCGTTTAATAATTGGTTTACATTTTTTTATAACGTAAATAATTTCTTTATTTGTCTATTTGTTTAAATGTAACTCGTATACATATGGTCCTTTTGCAATATCAAACCTTTAATTATTCATATTATTAATGGTGCCTATTCAACTCTTACAGAAAGAATTCTCCCGTGCCAAACAATCGAACAAGGCTCTATATGAGCAGATAATACAACTCACGAAGGAGGTCCAACAAATAAAGTCCACCTGGGTGGATCCAGTGAAACTTAAACCCCTCTATTATCGACTTACTGCCGCTCAGAAGGGTTGGGCCGATGAACGACAATTAAATCAGAACCTCCGGACGCAGATAAGGGGGTTGGAAGTTGCCTTGTCCGCCAGTCGGGAGAGAGAGGCAGTGACCTACCCTCTTGTCTTTGCCCCATCGCAATTGGCGTACCGGGAATCAACTAAAAATCCAACGCGAGCATAAGTCTTCCATCGACAGCTCGTTGAACCCGAAGGTTGTCCGAGCAATTACAGCATTAGTAATAGCGCTCACTTTTTGCGGACAATCCGCCCACTCGAACACATTTCCAACGTTGCCTAGCAACGGGTGCCGAGTGGTAGCTAGAAAATATTTATATGGCGTTACCGGGGTAACAATAGGAAGATTCAAACAAATAGCGAAACCCAGTAACCACCCACCAGTATAGTATTAATAATAATAATTTTATTTAGAGTTTTTTATTAATATAGTATTAATAATAATCATAATTTTATTTTTATGTTCGAGGAAAAATAGATCTTGATAGAAAAAATGATGACATATTTATGTTTTATTGTTAATAATGTATTTTAATAATAATTTTATTTAGAGTTTTTTATTAAAATATATTTTTATTAATAATAATAACAATAATAATAATGTATTTTATTGGTATAGTTTTTATTAGTATAATAAAATTAATATAGTATATATTTGTAAATATATTAATAATAAAATAATATTTATAAAAAATAATAAAAAATATATACTACTTATAAAAGTAAGTAGATATAATATAAATTAAAAATGATTAAAAAATCCGTGACATTGAAAAATTTGAATGACCTCAAAGAGTGGAAGTGATGGAACGAATCACTGTACATAAACATGCACCGCACAAAGATACCAAAAATCAATAAACAACACAATAATTAAAACAAATTAAAAATATAAGAAAAATTAAATAAAACAAATAATTAATTAAAATTCAGAAAAATGCCTACAGATGCAAAAAGAAACATACAAAGAAATAAAATAAACTGCCAAAACCTTGCAAAATAAGGTTTAGAAAAAACATAGGCAGAAGTGGCGGCCAGAAAACAAATAAAAAGGGCTAAAAATAATATTACAAGAAAATAATGATAAAAATAAAATCCAAATATAATATAAATTATATATCAAAAAATAAAGAAAATATACAAAAAATAAAATAATCTTAAAGTAATAAAATAATTAAAAAGCCCTAACAATGGCGAAAAATCGCCTATTGGTCGCACACACGCATGAAATTAGTATATATACAGTGATGAATTTCATTACTTGTATTTTGAAACAATTTGAATTCTATACAGGATCATCGATTTGAAAAATACGTAAGGAGTTTTCTTTGATTTGTAAATTTTTATTATGTTTTTCATTTGTTTTAAAATTAAACCTTTTGATGCCTAACGTTTCATTTAATCGTCTTAATGACTCCACATTTATATATATGGTCGAACCCTATAATTTATATATGATTACTGTATTGCAATAGATGGTTCATGGGACGGACCGTGTGCCGGCTAGTGGGTGAAAACCCTTAGTTGTTTTAAAATCACGGGAAGTGCGGATGACTCTAATTAGGGGGAAATTAGGCCAGATCACGTATTGATCAGAGAGATTTTTTTTGTGTTCGAACAAAAATTCAGAAGTAGATCACGGGTAGCAGGGATGAGGATTAAGTCGATCATAATAAAAGACCTACGTAAAATTTTAGAAAACATAAAGGAAAATAATGACAGCATAATTTATTTAAAATTTAAAACATAGAAAACAGAATAATACAAAATGATTACCACTCTTCGATGGATGTTCCACGGCATACGAGAGCGGCACTGTTGATCTTAGTCGACCAACGGAACTGAAATAAGGAGGTCCTTGAATAAAGCGATACCTTCAGAGAACCATTACTACCAGATAAGCGAGATATCCACCACAAATCTCTGTAAAGAACACGCGATAGTTGAAATAGGAGTCCACGTAGCTAGGAGAGCGAGATGGAGAAAAGAGAATAAAATTCCAAGATCTGACTACAATAAGACTCCATGCTTTAAGTGCATTAGAATTCCATGACCTAACTGCAATGCAAATTCCAAAATCTGATTACGTTAGAGTCTCAATAAATCCAATACTATAAAATCTATAATCTTCATGGTTGAGTGGGGGACGCATACCTTATATGATTACCGTGGCATGCACGGACAGGCTAGGTGAGAATTCCATTATATTGGCACAAATCGTTAAATTTGCTAATTATCGATAAGCGTTATACCTTTAAGAAGATCTTGGAATTAAATTTTTTCTGCACTCATAAATTACTGAGAAAAATCGTAAGTCTCTATATATTACTTGTATTTAAAATCTCTATAACTTATATTAATTCTAAAATAACGATAATAGTTTAATTAACCATTAACAGCGAGTTTATTTTCCAGGTGTTTCCACGCGAAATTTCTAATGAAAGCTTCACCCGCCCAATGTTCTTTAGCGTAATCTCAAATAACGATTTACCCTTTTGTTAAATTATAGTCTACATGCATTTTTTTTGTGGATGATTAAATATAACAAAAATTAAAATCACACCTTTTGATGAACTAAATTCCCAGCCAAACTCAGCCAAGTCATGGATTAGTTAGTGCAAAATTTATTAAAATCCCGTAATGTTAATAAAGAGATAATTACGGTCGCATTATATTTTATTTTTTATTTGCTATTTGAATAACTTAACTCATTGCTAATAATTATTAACGACGCCAACATTCCAACTGAAATAACAACCAAGTAAAATTTATAAATTTATCAGATAAAATTTGGAACTCATTGACGATCGTAAATGTTGATTTCAAATGATGGTAGTTAGAACATAAACTGGCCAATGCCGTTAAAATGAATTAACACCCGTGAAATTTTGCAAATTAACTTGAAGCAAGCCAAATTAAATCCCCAAACACATAATAGGGAAACCAAGCTGAACAAGCTGGATTGGGAAAATCTTAAATTCCAATAACTAAGCTAGAAGTTTCAAGTTAGGCGTTACCCATCAATTAATTAGGCTCGGTTACGCAGTCAAACGCAGATAAACTCGTTGCAGTATGGCGGAATTTACTGTCCGGCCCATAAATCAAGCCGTGGACCTTAATAAATTTAGTTAGGGAATTCAGTCAAAGGCAAAAATTTTTTTTTTGATTAAACCAATTACTGGGTGATGACTGACCGTGACAACGAGAAACCAATCCCAGGTTGATGGACGCGGAGGATAGTGGTGAATACACCCCGCATCAGGGAAGCCAAAACCCGTACCCTAAACGTGAAAAATTTAAATTCTAGGATATCGACCAACGGCAGTTTTACGGCGCGAGATCTTTGACGATCTCTACATATTTTGCCCCTGTGCGGGATGAAGCCAAGTAGAGACTCTTCAAGAACCTCACCATCCTCATGAAACATTTAAACGCTACAAGCCCCTTCCCGACTCGCCGTCTATACACTCCACCTCTCGATAAAACCCAATTTTTGTTTGTTTTTATTTTTTTTTCCCTCTCCTTTTAGCATGAAGAATAACGACGAGCCAGCAAGAATTCCCCGCCTGCCCCCATCAATCGTGGCGATCCGGCATAAATATGAGGACCTGAAGCTTCAACATGGCGATCTTCAAGCTAAGTATGAGCGAATAAAGGGAACCTGGGCTCCACCGGAAACCGTCAGGGAGCTCAGGCAAAGGATCCTCAGGCTCACCCAGGCGCGTGACGAACTAATCGTCGAGTCACGCAGCCAGCGACTGCTGATCCACGAACAGTCAGTGGCGCTCAGGCGAGCATTTACGGACGTGGAGCTTCGAGCTAACGTCCCAGGGACCGTCCGAGCCGGACAACTCGGCTTATCATCTCCCCAACGTCGAGGAACCCCGGCGTCGACAGCCAGTATCTCTACATCGGTCACCAATCCTCCGCCTTCTCTGCCAGCGGAAACCCCGGCGAATCCTGTCGCCCCTACGGCCCGCCACCGGCCAAATCGAAACAAGCGACGTCGGGATCGACGCCAGCAAGAAGAAGCGCGGCTCCGAGAAGCAAGATCAATAGAGAGCGTATATCGAATTGACGATCTACCACCTCCGTACCGAGAATTTGAGACACCGGGGCTCGACCCGGATATCTGTTATGCCCCGCGGGTCATGTTCTCCTCCCCCCGGAATCGATCCACATTAACTTAGTGGACGAGGAGAATGAACCGCCTCAGGTGATACGGGCTCTTACTCATTTAGAATTGGGTATTGATGAAATCGCCATCCTCACGGGCGAAGTTCCCAATGTCGGCCCCCGAGGCGAAATCGCAGGACCGTCCTCGCGGAGAAATGATGAATTCCGAGGAGATCCCCCGCCGTATCGCCTACCAAAAAGGTGCCTTCCCACGGATATGAACGCCGAGGAAGATTAGATCGTTGACTTCACTGCTAATCGAGAACATTCATAATGCTAACCATCTGCTTTCTTTTGTCTGTCTTGTAGAGTGACTCAATGTTTTAGTTTTGTTTTAACCAATACAATTTATTTATAATGTTTCCTGACATTTTGTTTTATTTATTTTTTTTTGTTGTTGTTAAATGATATTCCGCTTCATTTATAACTCGGAAAGCGAGGTACTGACGGCGATGGAGATCGGAGGTGCTTGCAAGTATATACTGGACATAATCATTTTCCATGGTTTCCTAACGGAATTAGGCGGAAATCAGGGATTTAATATGGGTTTATAAGCAGAAGCGTAAGTCCTTCCAGTGGCAGCTAGTAATCCGGGAAAGACGAAGGTCCTTCGAGGAGTAGTGTTGGTAGCAACGCTCACCTGCTCGAATGGCATTCGGCTGTTGTGCACAGTTCCAACATGATTTCGGTCATGGGTGCGCAATGGTTTTTAAAATCGTGCGACATATCAGGTAAATCAACCTGCAAGTGAAGGTCAGATCAATAAGATGAATAATACCGTAGTTCAAAGCTCCTGTACGTCCAACACAGCATAGAAAAATTTTCTATGTTTTGGTCTAGCGGTGACATCCGTCTATGTTACTAACTGTTTCAGTAGGTATGTGGCTAGTGGAGATAGAAGTTTTAGCAATCCTAAGATCATTAAAAACAAGGTCGCTTAAGTGGATTAGCTATATTGTCAATAGAGTATTATTTGTTTGAAGAAACAAAATTTGATGATATCATCAACGAATTTGGAAAAAATAAAGAAAAATTAAATTTAAAAACTTGTTAAGCATTGAATTTGTTGAGAATCAACAAATGCATTAATTCCAAATTGATGAGCTATGTTGAATTTAGGTTACCTTTATTTCTTATAATAAGATTTGAAATAGATAAAAATTAAAAATGGGAAGTTAATTTTTTGAATTATTTATTGTTGTGATAGTAGGTGCCATTTTAAATGTTTGTCATAGGCGCGTAAACTCTAGATTTGGCTCTGTTAAACTAATATGTTTAATTGTTCTATTGTTAATTTATGAATAATAATTGAAAACTACAATATACTATTTTAAATTTCCACCCGTCAAAAATTACATTTATATTATTCACATGCGGCACGTTTATACAGTGATGGTAGTCAGGAATCTCATACCATCACCTCGTAGCGAATCATAATATATAAAGTACATAGAACATTGCCTGGAAGTCAACACAATTATACAATTTAATTCCTCAAAATTAATTTTATTTAGTCCACAATTACAGTATGCAAATAACTCAATTAGCTTCATAATGAGCCCGTCATTATAGCCATTACTAATTTATGCCCACTATTAAAATATAAGCAAGCTTCTACAGCTTCAAAATTCAGCACAAGTAGCTTGAATAATCGATGAACTATTAATAACATGCTCAAACAGACAGGTTTTACTAAAATTATTATTGCATAAATAAAAGGAATTATGAGTTAGTGAAATTTATTTGCTATTATTTAATTGTTCACCTTTAACTTCATCAGCAATGCAACTTTGATTTTTAATCATCTGCTTTTACAAATTAGACACCTAAATTTTCGGAAATATAATCTACTTATCAGTTAAATATATTATATAATAAATCAAAGATAACAATTCACTTTCAGGTTCTTTTCAAACATTTTAGTAACATATTATTTAGTTCTATTTAATAAGTAGCATTTATAAATTCAAATTAAATAATTACATCATTGATAAATATAAACTGCCTATTCCTCGAATTTAATAACTCGTATCAGTTATATATTTTTTTAATTAATAATAATAAATCGCTTACTTGTGGGAAACATCATTAACCAGAAAATTGGCTAGTTTGTCGTTATTTCCTCCATCAAAATTCATAAAATTTAAAGATTAATTGTTAGCAAATTAACGTTTTAATTACTTCGAATATTTCTATAAAGAAATTCAAAGTAGTTTTAATTAAAACAAATATTTACAAATGTCGAATAAAAATTAAATCCTTTAAAATATTATTTATAATTACTTCATACCCAAATTATTAATAGTTAAACTATAAAATTTATACGATCATTAGCATTAATAATTACTAATAATTATTAGTAATTAGCGTTATTAAAATTCAAAAATTAATGAAATTTGGAAAATTTAGTTGTTTTCTTAGTAATTTTGATTGGAAAATAGAGAAATTCAAACTAAAATAAATTTTAATAAATACTTTTTTAATAATTTGTAATTAATTGTCCAGAATATGAATAAACACATTTAAACTATAAAGAAGAATTGAAATTTTTCACAAATACTTACATTGAAATTTTAGTATCGCCCTTGTGTGCAAATTTTGTTTTCGAGGTTGAACTAATTTTATTTTTATGTTGTGTTAACTTTAATAAAATTTCTTATTTTGATTTAAATATATTTTCTCAGTAAAATGACACACATCAAATTATACAATTCAACATGCATTTGACCAGTGGTATATACGAGTCATTTTGAACAACGAAGCGAAATTGACATCTGGATATTTTTTGAATTTTATAAATTATTAACTTTTAACAACTTTTTACAAAATATTAAAATAAGAGTTTGTAACAGTCTTGAAGCACGACGTTTAAATCCCACACGATTTGACTGAATAAAACTTTTGTGACCGTATAAGACATCTTATTAGAAATAATTTGGAGCCGTTTCTGGATAAACTGATTACTGGAGATGAAAAGTGGATTCTTTACAAGAACAGAAAGAAGAGAAAAGTTTACTTCAAACCTGGAGCATCACCAGAAACTCTTTAAAAACCAGATATTCATCAAAAGAAAGTTCTACTCGGTTTATAGTGGGATAGAAAAGGACCAGTGTATTACAATGTGCTGAAACAAGGACAAACGATCACTGCAAATGTGTACATCCACTAGCTCGATAAGTTAAATGCAGCTATCGAGCAAAAAAGCCTGAATTGGCATCCAGAAAAGTAATCTTGTTTCACCATGAAAAAGTTAGATCATATACTACAATGGTGACTAAACAAAAACTTACTGCCCTTGAATGAGAAGTTCATGGTCATTCACCATATTCACCTGACATAGCGTCATCTGACTAATAACTGTTCACGTCCCTGCAAAAAAAACTTGAAAAAAAAGTTTAATTCCTTCAAAGGTTTTCCGAGGAAGTGGCTAATTATTTTTAGTCCAAGAACGAGAATTTTTAAAGGAGCGGGATAGATCGGCTACTTAAAATATGGCAGAAAGTTGTTAAAAATAATGTAAATTATATTATAGAAAAAAATAAAATATACATTATTTTAAATTGATTCAAATATTTTATTGAAAATATGATAGAACTTTGATTCCAACTTAATATCTTGTTTCAGTGGTGACTATGTTTTTTAATGAGTGTGTGCCTGTGAACTAATTATTTATTAAATGTAAATGACTTTATTATTTATTAATAAAATTATACAGTATATATATATATATATATAATATATATATATATATATTGTTTCAGCGTTTACTACTATGTTTTTAAGACATGTGTGTCTGCAACCTACTTATCTATATACATAAAACAAGAAAGCATAGCAAAGGTTTTAGATATAATTATTTTTTAAATATTGTTCCCTTTCAGCCGCTACAGATAAAAATTATAAATTATTATTATGTTACATACTACTACCAAGAAAGGAAGTAAGCTAAATTATTATTTAAATTTGAATATTTATTTTAATAATTAATTTACTAAATTGAAATATTCAACACCATCTGATAAACTTAATGCATATCTCATCTGTTTTATGGCAAGATGTAAAGAAATTGACTTTGAAAACGAACATGCGTGTTCAACTACAAAATTATGCATCCACAGAAACGTTTCGCAAAAACAATTGTTGGATATTAGAAATGTGAAGATAGCAAATGACAGATCTACACAATGTATCACATTGTCAACAAACTTTTGAAAGATGACATAAACTAAACACGAATTGATTCAAAAAGTTTTCCCAAATATCACGCGAAATTACAAAAATTATCAGAGGCTCAATGCACGTGCTATATTTGCACTATATTAAACCTTACGATTTATTTGTAAACACCGGGATGAAAAAACAAAAAATGTTGTATATCCAAAAGCACTCGAATAAATAAATAATTAGTATTAAAATAAATAAATTTCAATGCATTGTTTTATTTCTTTGTCCTTGTTAGAAGCTATAACATTCAATTCTTCAGTCATCAAAATAAATTACTAAGACTATTAAATCCAAAATTATATTTCATAAAATCTGATTATATAAACAAATATTCTTGGGACATTTTCTAAATTTTAATTTCAACCAAATATCAACATACCATTGCATTCATACTTGAATTTCAATTTTATTAAAAATTATTTTATTTTAAAATTTCAATTATCATTTCAATTTTAATATCTTAAAATAATTTAAGTTTCAATTAAAACTTTACAAATTTTAATCGTGAACTAATTTAATTTAGTATTTTAATTTTAACTCCTCACATCCCCTTTTTTAAAATGTTTGATCTTCTCAACATTTCTGACTACCATCTTCCATTTTGATCCTTAAGTAAGTAGCTCCGTTCATGTATTTTCTTTATCACTTTGTACGGTCCTTCCACCTTGCATCGTCTTTATTTCGAATTTCTTGTTTGATCAAGACCACATCTTCCATTTCAAAATTTCTCACTGTTTTGCTTATTTTTGGTTTTAGTGTTTTATCCTCTATTCTCTTTTCCATATCTTCTCTATTTATTTCTTTATTCGAGTACCATTTCATTCTGTCGATCTTCCTCCCAAATATAATCTCTGCTGGGCTTACTCCGTTGTTTTTTTGAACTGTTGCATTTAACGTATATTCTATTTCTGGCACTATATCAGCCCAGTTTTTCCTTCCTCCTTCATTCAATGACGCGTTAATATACTCTCTGATTGTTCTGAATTGTCTTTCAATAATACCATTCGTGTTATGGTGATATGGGCTTGAGAAAATTAATTCAATGCCAGCTGTCTTTGCTAGTTCTTTTATGCTTCTTGCTTCAAAGTTCTTCCCACAATCTACATGAAGTTCTTTTGGCGCTCCAAACTTTAATATCCATTTATTTAATAACGTCTCACTAATTGTTCTTTCGTCTTGCTTGTTTATGGCCGTTAATGAGATGTATTTACTATAGTGGTCAATGATTCCGCAAATATATTTCTTTTTGTTGAACGTTTCTTTCAACGGCCCACATATATCCATATATATCTTCTCGAATGGTTCTGTACTCTTTATTGTTTGAGTTTCCTCCTTTGTCTTGGTTGTTATCGTTTTCATTTTCTGACATCTTTCGCAGTTCTCAATTACCTTTTTTACTTCCGTTGCTAGATTTTCCATGTCGCAGTTGTTCTGGATATTTTGTTACTTTCTGTGCACCTGCATGGCACAGCAATACGTGTACTTCTTTTATCATCCTCTGTCTATTATCTGACGGTATCCATATTTTACCTTGTTTAGTTAGTACCGTGTTGTTTTCCATTATGAACTTACAATCTTTATTTTCTAACTTTTTCTTTATTTCTTGGACCTCCATATTGTCATTTTGCCACTTGTTATATCCGCCTTCTGCTGTTACTGTTAATATTCTGGTTTTAATTTGCCGGTTTTTGCGTCTTCGTGTTCCATCATACACTGTACACATGTTCCGCATGTTTCCTGGATAGCATATCCGCGTTTGTATGGCTTGTTCCTTTCCTGTATTCCATTTTAATATCCAGACTGCTTAAATAGTTGATCCATGTCTGGAATTGAGCCGTTATTGGTTTCTTCGTTGTTACCATAAACGTAATAGCTTTATGGTCCGTTCTCAGTACGAATCTCTTACCATATAAGTAGTGGTTGAAATGTTTACAAAAATAGTATATTGCCAATAATTCTTTTCTGGTAATGCAGTATCCTTTTTCGTGGCTGCTCATCGCATGTGAACCATATGCAATGACATGTTCATGTCCTTTTTCATCCTTTTGCGAGAGAACTGCTCCAATAGTATCGAAGCTCGCGTCTGTGTCTAATATAAATTCTTTTCTGAAATCTGGAAATACCAATACTGGGGCGGTTATCAATGCTTCTTTCATTTCCCCGAAAGCCTTTTCACACATCTCTGTCCATCTTATTTTCTCATTGTTTTTTCCGCATATACTTTCTAGTGCTCTTGCCTTCTTTGCATAGTCTTTTATGAACCGTCGATAATAGTTACAGATACCCAGAAAGCTCCTCAGATTCTTCACACATTTTGGTTTTGAAATGATTGTATTGCTTCTATTTTAGTATTATCTGTTTGTATGCCGTCTTTATTTATTATGTGTCCCAGAAACTTCACTTCTTTTCTAAATATTTGACATTTTTCGGGGTTCAATCTTAGTCCTGCTGTTGCGATCTTCCCTAGGACTTTTCCAAATATGTTATAATGGTCTTCTTCTGTCTTTGTGAATATTAGGATGTCGTCTAAATATACCATCACTCCATCTTTCCACAAGTCTTTCAATACTTTTCGTCATTAATTCTTGAAATGTTACTGGTGCCGCTGCAATACCGAACGGCATCCTGTTAAAACAGAACTGTCCTTCTTTTGTTGAGAATGCTGTTTTCTCTTGAGATTCTTTATCTAACTTCACTTGGTAATAAGCATTTCCCAAGTCGATTGAGCTAAAATATCTGGATCCGTGTAGGATGTCTAAAATTTCATCTACATTTGGCATTGGAAATGCTTGTCTTTCTGTTATCTTGTTTAATTGTCTGAAGTCTAGACAAAGCCTGATGTCTTTTTTCTCTTTCTTCCATACACAAACTAAAGGTGTGTTCCACGGTGAATTGCACTTCCTAATTATTCCGTTGTTTTCTAGATTTTTTATTGCTTCCTCAATCTTGTCTTCCAAATTTATTGGCTGACGTCTCGGTTTAATCATTATTGACTCTCCTTTCGTGATGATCTTATGTTTTATCAGATTGGTACACCCAATGTCCATTTATCTGCCATAAAAACATTCTTGTTTGCCTGAAATATTTCTAGCAGTCTCTTATTTCCGGTAACTTTTAAAAACGTCGATGGCATGACGTAATCTTTCTTCATCCGTTATAATCCGCCCAAATCTAGCTTCTATTTCGCAAATGAAATCACTACGTTTTTCATGTTCTTCTAGTATACATTTCAATTCTATACCAAATAACCTTTGTAGTTCTACTCCTCCAATAATTTCTGGTATTAAATTCTTTACTATAATGAATGTTACATTTCTTTCCATTCTGCCCATTTTAACATTGATGTTTAGTTTACCCATAGTTTCTAATCTACTGTTGTTTGCACATCTTAGCGATTCCCTTGTTTCTAATATTTCGATATTTTCTAATCGATCAATTACAGATTTAGCCATCACATTAATTCGCGCTCCTGTATCCAATAAACAATCTACTTTCCGCCCTTGGATATCCAGTGTTGTACTCGGTCTACCTTGCATTATATTATATGTTATTACTGGACTTTTTTGTTCTTCTACTGACAAAATATTCTGCTCTCTAGTATCTTCTACAATTTCATTAATACACACGTCTCCATTTTTCTTTAGGAATTTGTAAATTTTCTCTATCGTTCTTTCCTCGTGTTTTACTACTTCATTTACTTTACACTCCTCTTTAAATTTTTTCTGACTTTCCTTATCATTCGACTTTTTAATTTCTACACTACTATTATTATTAATATCACGTTCAAAACACTACAATCTTTATCAATCATACAATCATCATCCATACTTAAATTACACATACCGTTAGCATTCATTCTTTGGTTGAAATCAATCTTACTTAGTAAATTGCTCCGATCAATGTCCCGTTTGACGGAGCGTGCTCGTTTGGGTCATTCTCCCTGTTATACTCGTCTGGCTGGCTTGACTGTTTTGTATTCATCATCTCATCATCAGACTCGATAGCTGCAATATCTTTTCTGTTATATTGTTGGTTTCCCCATTGTCTTTGATGTACGTTCCTTGGTTGATACATATCTTCCCTTTGTTGATAGGTATTTCTTTGAATTCTTCCTCCTGGCATCTTCCTTTGGTCTCGATCTCTTCCTTGATTTCGTCTTTCCATATTTGTGTAGCACTCTCTTTCTTTGTGTCCTCGTGCATTGCATCTATGACATTTGATTGTTGGGCATTCTCTTCGTATGTGACCTTCAACACCACATGCATAACATTGAAATCTTCTTTTTATATTACATTCTCTGCTACTGTGTCCCGGTTTTTGACACGTCCAGCATTCTATCACTTTAACTCTTGTCTCTGGTTTCCATTCGTTGATTTCTCTCTTCGTGGCTCCAACTTGTACTACATCTCTATAAGTTCTTCCCCAGTTGTAGGTCGTATTGATCTCACCGTGTTTACTTGTTCAATAACCTTGTTAACTTTTTCTATCTTCTTTATAGTTTCTTTAATTTGTTCCGCCGTTTTGAGATCTTTCATTTCGATTTCTTTCCTGACTTCTTTATCTCTTACACAATGTGTCAATAAACATTTCTGAATTTCTTCCTCATTCCAAGTGTGTGAGGCCAATTTTTTAGTCATTTTTGATATTTTCTCTATAAATATTTCCGCTGAATCGTTACCTTGCTCGTAGTTCAAGGCTTCTCTTAAGTCATCAATCAATGACGTTGGTCGATGAAAAGCTGCTCTTAATTTCTGTTCAACGGTTTTACCTTCTGCGGCTTCATATTCTTCAATCAAAGTCCTGTCCAGAAGTGTAATAACTAGTACCATTTGTGTCTTCACTGGTGTCTTCGTTATTTCAAAGAACCTCTGACATTCTTTGATAAATAATTCGAGGTCATCTCCTCTGTGGAATTTCTCTGGAAGTAATCTTCCAATAAGCAGATCCGTTGGAATGGTCGCCATGTTAGAAGCTATAACATTCAATTCTTCAGTCATCAAAATAAATTACTAAGACTATTAAATCCAAAATTATATTTCATAAAATCTGATTATATAAACAAATATTCTTGGGACATTTTCTAAATTTTAATTTCAACCAAATATCAACATACCATTGCATTCATACTTGAATTTCAATTTTATTAAAAATTATTTTATTTTAAAATTTCAATTATCATTTCAATTTTAATATCTTAAAATAATTTAAGTTTCAATTAAAACTTTACAAATTTTAATCGTGAACTAATTTAATTTAGTATTTTAATTTTAACTCCTCACAGTCCTTGAATTAACTTTCTTTTGAAATCGCAGCAACTTGCGACGGGTAAGTGAGTTTAATAAATAAAACTATATAGAATGTGCGTGACCTACTTATTTATTATTTAATTTATATGTGACCTAATTATTTATTTATTGTTCCAGCAGTGACTAGGTTTGCAAATTGTCTGTGTCTGTGATCTACTTAAAGTTTTAGCTACTTTGATTGGAAAAACGTAAATATTCCGTGATCTATTTAAAAATGTTTGATGAAAAAATAAAACTTTTACTCCCTCTGTCTTATAATACTGGATAGTTTTCTCTGTTTTTCTTGTTCCATATTACTGGATATGTTTCTATAAAAAACATATTTTTTCAAAAAGATGATATATTTTTATTAATTTGATTGCTTAAAAATAGTAGTTCTGCTACACGAGTGCATAAAAAACATGTATTTGTGTTGTGGTCACTTGTGATTGTTATATTTTTAAAAAGACCAGTGAATGAAACTTTTTATTTATTTAGAACAGGATAGAGCATTTGCTAATATTTCTGCTTTTACTTCTAGAGATACAGGTAGTGTGAAATTGTTGATTTGACGATTTTTGGCCATATGTGGTTGCTTGTAATTGTTTCCTCCATTCACTTTGATGCTTTCAATCATACTATTTTGGAGAGATAAAATGCTTTATTCAAAGAATCATGAGGCATGTCATTAAAAGATTTTCCAATGAATTTGATAATGTCATCTATATTAGACGGGTTAGTTGAATAATAGGCCCTTTGGGTGGCTCAAAAATATCCCAAATTCAAGATATTCATATTGGTGCTATAAGGTAGTTGACAGATCAATCAAATATCAAATTCATAATTTGTTGTTTGTTGGACAAATTCTGAATCATCTTGTGAAAAATGAGGTCTAGCGTTGTCTTGTTGAATAAAAATCATTTTACTTTGTTCTATGCGATTTCCAGTCCACAAATATTTAATTGCTGAAAGTACATTTTCAATCACTATTTTGTGGTACTCTCGTTTTATCAACAACAAGAGGTGTGGAAACTAAAGTGCCTCTAATATGATTTTTGCTATTCCTTTTTGCAGGTTCCATTTATATGAATGAGTGAAAATGAATTTATGAAACAACAAGCTAGAGCTAAAAACATGACTTCCAGCCGTTCTTCTAATCTAGGTCTAGCAACAGCTACAAGAAACATCACTTTTGTTATGAATCTTTTTGATTTTACTTGGCGATACCGTTCAACCTCGTCTGCTTCAAGGAAATAACTGCTTATTCCTCAGTTAGATAAAACCACTTTTCATCAATGCAAACCATATCAAACATATCCGAAAATCGAATACTTCCATCTTCAAAAAATTGCAAATGATGGAATACAAAAATAATCCGCTCCTCTTTATTTGCATCTGCCAACACAGGCTTTAATGTTGCCGTGCAGATTCGCACTTCTCCATATTTTTTCCGGCTATGCAGAGACGTTTTTGACATTTTCAAGGTACCTGCAACTTATCTGATTGTTTTTTGTTTTTTCAGTGGCATTTGTCATTTAATTCAAAATTATTCAATTATAGATCAACTCAACCGCTTGTTTTTTGAAGCCAGATTCGATGGACTGATTTCTTTGCTTCGTTTTAAAATTTTGGCTACAGTTTGAATACTCACATTGTTTTTAGCTGCAATGAAATTTTATTCACCCCTCTTAAAAATTCCGTTGTCCCTTTACTTAACAAATCCTCATATATTAGCTTCCTTTGTTCATTGGAAAGTTCACGTTTATTTCGTTCCATATTTATGGATAAAAATCATTAAAAAATTAAACATATGACGAAAAACTGAGATGGTGTTTACAAAACAAAAACACAAAAATGAAATGTCAAGATGATAGGGTTTATGACAGTAATCATAAAACATTGTTAAATGTGAACAATTAAGTTTAAAATTATCGTTAATTTCTTTAATTCTTTAATTCTAATTATAGAGTATTTTAAGATTTTTGTGAAAACTATCCAGTAATATGGGACAGAGGGAGTAATAAAAAAGATAAAAATTCTGTGACCCACAAAAGATTTTCATGACTTACATAAAAGTACTTGGAAAACTTGGGCTTAAAATAATTTTTTCCTCAGCAAGGAGGTCTGTGCCAGCAGTTACCCATCCTACTACCACGGGTAGTAAGTACAACTTAAATTTTCAACCGCCAGTTGGGATATAAGGAGTAGATTAAAAAGTGAAGTAAGAATTGTAAACAAATTGAATAATTTAATTACAAATATGAAAAGTTAAAAAGAAATAATATTTAGGAAAACGGAAACTGGACAATATTGTATATGGATATTTCTAGAAGGGTAGTCATTATTCAAACCGATGTTGGTCCAAAAACGGCAGAAACATTAGTCCCAAAAGAATATTCGTCTATATAAAGCATAATACATCTTGAAGATTTTAGAAATAGAGTTATATTTATTAAAAGGAAAAGAGATGAGTGAATTTATAAAACCACAAGCCAGAGCTAAAAACATGACTTCCAGCCGTCCATGAAAAATAATAAGGAAACTGCGTTGAAATTCTTTGTTTATGTCAAAAAGAAAGGCGTGATTATAAAAACGGTTGAAAGAATTCTCCAAATTGAAACCGAGAATGTAAACCGTAAGCATTTATAGCACCGACCATTATAAAAACGCAACATATAATACAGTAAAAAACCTGGGAAACCTTAATGTGTTTTAGTATAAGCTCATGCGATCTTGGTCATAATTTAAGTATTAATATCATACATGCTATCAACACTCAAATTGTACGACATTACGGTTTGGTTCCTGGGGGAACAAACGTGACCTAGTCATCTCTATACAGCGGGCTTTTTAAAAGGCTTTTTCAATATAGAATATAAGATATAGTACTACTATTGAAGTTAACTTGGACCTACTTGAATTTGAAACTGAAACATCTTTTAGCTTCCCCAGGCATCCTCCCCGATGCTCTATATTTCTGCAGCGAGGACCGGCAATGTGAAGCCTCTGACTCTATTTAGTTGCATTTTACCGGTTGACATTCAAAGCGTTAAAAATGTGACAATTTTATAAAATCAACACATTTTAAATTTAAATTTAAATTTAAATTTAAAAGATTTATTTTTTATAAATTATAAAAATTCTCTGATAAAAGGGTTCAACACAAATATCTAATGTTTATTTTCCGGTTCGACACGAATCTGTCGACAACAATAGATTACCAAAGATCCTTCTTCATCGATTTCGAAGTTTTTCTTTTTAGGATCATAATTTAGTCTACTTACCGTTTCATCCCATTCAAATAAAATGGGCAATTTTCTTTTATAAGCTAAATCATTTTCCCACAACGAGTCGACTAGACTCCAATTAGTAGTGATTTCGTTAGTGAAAAATGACATTTCCACCAAGAATGATGATGTCAGCTTTGACTCGTGTTTCAAGAAATCCGGCCAACAAAATAGGCTTCTATTTTCAATGCTTTCCGGTTTCAAACCTTCATAGAATAAATCTTCTTCGTCGTCCTGGGTGGGCTTCATACTCGATTTAATGGAATTCGAAAACTCCCCATAACCGGAGTCAGTTGGAATGAAAATTTGATGGAAACCACTCTCATCGGATACCCAAACTGTCGAAGAATCTAATTGAATTTCCTCAATGGATTTTAACGAATTTAATAAACTTAAATTTTGAGACCTATTGAGAAACCTTTTCATTGGGAAATAATTCTCCAATCCATCCTCAGAAAGATTCGAATAGTCTTCATTGACATCCATTTCATCAAACTGATTGAAAATAGAATAAAAAGAGCCCATAAAATCATCACTTTTGTTACTGAAAGTTTCAGAATTATTATGCCAGTTCCTAGAAATAGTCGAAGAATTAGAGGAATTCAAATCATTCTCGCAGAAAGTTTGCATAGAATCCAAAAGTTCCAACGTGTCTAGGGCCTCATCATTAAACAAAGATAACTTTTTTGTTTTATATACTGTTGTCTCTGTAAAAGTTTCGACATTTTCATATGTCTTTTGTATTCTTTCTGGATATTCAGTTGGCTTTTGATTTTTATATTGACGCTTCTCTTGGAAAATATCATCATTTGAGTATTCTGACAAATACGAAGAATCGAGAACCTCTTCGGATGTTGTTTCCGATATATCGAAAGGATTGGTTAGCATTTCAGAAACGTCTTGAAAATTTTGATTATATTTCCTCTGATCTTTTGACACAGAATTCACCAACTTTTTATCTGGCGCTTTTGGTAAAGAATCCAGCACTTTCATGCTACAGCTTTTATCTGACAACA
Source organism: Schmidtea mediterranea (assembly GCA_022537955.1). Classification (NCBI taxonomy): domain Eukaryota; kingdom Metazoa; phylum Platyhelminthes; order Tricladida; family Dugesiidae; genus Schmidtea; species Schmidtea mediterranea. Next base: position 315,341,788 of record CM039679.1, on the reverse strand, counting down.
AGGTTTGTAAATATTCATAAAATCTATTGCAATCTTCTGTTAAATTGGCTGAAAACGAAAATAACAACACTTCCGTAATCAGAGTGACAGATTCGTAGAAAATCATAACGACCAAATCTTTGTAAAACGGATAAAGGAAAACCTCTCGCAATAATCCAGAAGCAATAAATTGTTCTGACCGAGATTTCGGTGCTTCACAGGAAGAATGAGTTAAATTACCTTTGATATAAAACCCACGAGAATACAATGCGACAACGACAGAGGTTGATACTCCCGGATCGGCTCTGTCCAAGATCGACTGACCCAATGATTCTGTGGGGAGTTCCGAGGACTCAAAGAACAAAAACTTAGCGGAAAATATCGTCAACGGTTCAGACATCAAATATATTAATTCAAATCAAATCAATTTTTCAAGCCAAAAAGTATTGTTCATTGAACTGTATAATACTCACTTGTTGGCCGCAATTTAATGAGTACCATGCTGAAGTATTGCAATAAATAATAGAGTCACTCTGGCAAGTCGGTGAAATGATACTTTGTTAAATATTTGCAAGCCTGCACGCAGAAATATATAGCTATTTACGTTCACATTTGACTAATTGTGCAAAAATCAATAAATTTAAATTGTTTAAATGAAGCAATAAATTTCACGTATGAAATATGTGCCTTACGTGTTTGACTTTGCAACAAGTGCATTTTATGCAAAACAACATTAAATGCATAATAAAAACACACATCCGACATAAGTAAAACAAATTTAATAGTGAAATTTAATAATAAAACATTTATATTTGGTCAGTTAAAAAGTACCTTTAAGACTTCAAAGATTCTTCACGACTAGTTTACATGTCTCTAGAATTTGAAAATTCTTGTCTTTAATAGACCTATGTAGGTAGCGGAATAGTTATGAATGTAGAAGAACTAGGTCAGGAGGATTCTAATGTCGGGGTTGAACAGTACATATATATTTTCCAATTTTTAATCGGCATTGAATTTAGTAAATTCAAATATATTTGATGTTTTCACTTTCTATTGTGAATTCACATATCCCAAGACCTAAATTTGCCAAGCGTCGTGGCAATCCGACCTACCAGAGGGGTAACTGGCTTTTTGCCAGTCATCCATTTTACAACAAAACATCAACTAATATTAAAAATCCAATTTATTTATTTATTTTATTTAATCAATATTAACATAATAATTTTTTTTTGTTTTTGACCTCTGATTTCTTTATAAGTGACATGATATTTTCTACCAAATCTGATTCATAGTGAAATTTTGTAGAAAATAATAAAATTGTTTATATATTTTAATAATAAATGTAAATTTATCACTTAAAATTAACATACACTTTAAAATAACTTGTCAATGGCGGAATTATTTATAAAAACATAATTCAAATTAATAAATAGCTAGGCCGTTTCCACAGTGTTTATTAAATGAAATATTTCGACCTAAAATATCCCCAGTTCACTTCAATATGAAATTTAACTAGAGTACTTATTAATTTAAAAGTAGTACAGATTACTTTCGTATTTCACCATAAATTACAAAATCTATTCTGTTTTTCTAATTGTGAAATTTATTTTTAAAAATGGGGCAAATTCAAATTTGATTGTAATGAGGTTTTTAAAGATTTTCATTTCAATAAAATTTAAAATATGTGTAAAATCTGGCCGGCATGTTTCGTTTGTTTTGTAGTATTATAAAATTTATGTTTATTATAAATGCAGAATGGACTTGGACAATTCGTTATCCAGTTTTGCCAGGTACAGACAAAACTGTGATCAAATAATTTATTGCTTTACAGAATGGAAGAATTAAAATTCTGTAGACGAGAGCTGCCTACAAAAACCCCTCCCACAGACCACAAGCATGGAGCATGTCTCCATGGGACGTCTTACAAAATTAATTGGGCATGTTCTATATGAGCATGTTGACTGAATCATTCATTTGTGTAATTTTTAATTGCATTCAAATCCTCCAAGTTCATTAGAAATTACATAAATCTGTTCCAAATATTGATATCCCATAATGGAAACCATTTGACCGTGAAGAAAATTGTGTAAATAACTTTCACAATCGATTTTATTGCACAATTCAATTCAAGCACACACAGTTTTAATATTTAAAATTTATTCACTATGGAAATAAATGAAAAATTAAAATTAATTTAAAGAATTTTTTAATTTCATTTTTAATAACAGCATCACTTTTGCAAACAATTGCAATTAATTGATGTCCCTAATTATGTACTTCGTTCTAAAGAGGGCGAGAGTACAGCTACCAACTGCTGCCACCCATAAAAATATATTTTAAATGTAATATTATTGTTATAGAAATTAATAATTATAATAATAATAATAAAAATAAGACTGAAAAAACTGAAAGATTTCATAAATTTTATTTTGTTATCTTTGATCTTGCTTTTTTATATCTTGAATTTCTTTATAACCTCTTTATCATTTGTTTATGCTTTCTCAGCTGCTATTGTTAACAGTATAGTTTTTATTCGTTCTTCTTTCGGATCCACACCATTATCATGAAATCTTCCAAATTGTCGCTTCTAAAACTCTTGCCATTTGGAGATCGGTTGTGGCGGTCTCAATTTTTTAAAAAATTTAAAATAAATCCTTTCTTTGTTGATTTTTTAAAAATTTTTATAAACATTCTGTTTGAAAATTTACATTTTAAAATTACATTCTATTTTTAGATTTAAAATTCTAAATTTTTACATTATTTATATAACATAATAAATAATAATTTTATTAATACTTATAATAATACTTATAATTCTTGAAAAAGTAATATATGCCAAAAGCATAAATTGAAGTCTGGCCAAAAGTCTTAAATTTTGTATCCAGTTTTCTTGAAACAAACAAAAATAAAGTCATTTGGAAAATTTTATACTTGTAAATAAAAACTTTCAAAAATATTAATCAACTTAAATTTCATTTTTTTAATTCTTTGTTTATAAATGAATTAGATTTAAACAACTGAAAAGGGTGAATGATGAAGTCATGAGATCTGCGGCAACAGAATTAACACTAGATTTACGGAATCCGACAATTTGACGTATTTCTAATTTTTCAAAATTAAATAAATTATGATAATGTTAATCTATATTTTATATGAAATCGTTTCTGTAATGATGTTGTCAGTAAAAATATTTATTCAATTTTCTCCGTAAATCTACTATTAATAAAACATTTAACCGTCATGTTACTCGAATTCTGTTATTTATGATCCAGAAATGTTATTTTTGTAATATATTATACAGTTTATTGCGTGAAAAATAATTTCTTTCTATTAAAGATTTGTTTAAATGATAAGAATATTATATAAAAATTTTGAATATGTTGAGTTGAAATTCTCAGTTTTGATCAAAGTCACTTTAACGATGCCGCTAAAAGTGTAAATCGGTTCACTTTTATGAAACTTAAATTTAAATTTGGCAGTACCACTCTATTCTTTTTAACTGTCCCAAAAGCGCCAGAGTATATGCAATTTATCTGAGTAAGGTTTTGTATAGTTATTATTAATAAAGTCGGTTATTCTCTGACTCCTCGTATCATTTAGAAATAAATCTGCAACACAGAAAGACCTTATTAACAATTTATCATAATTACAGCTTGTCCAATAATTTGCACCTTTCTTTCCAAGATAACTATTGATTATCGTGAGGTATGTTGTACAAGGTAATCATCTTTCTGGCATGATAATTTTTATTGGTTTCTTTAACTCTACTGAATTATCTAATATTTGGTAAACATTATCCCAAAGTTTCTAAAGGCTAATGGACGTTTACCATAAATTATGAAAATTATCTAAGTCCTTAATTTATCATTCAACTGATTTCCTTCATCTCTCGGGTTTCCATTAGCAATTAATTAATTTTAATTAGTTTTTACTTTACGATTCGGCAACAATTTATGATTCAGTTTAATAATATTTTCTGGCATCAAAGAATAGATTTGGAGATATTGCAAATTTTCTTTGCGAAAACGTGTAATTATATCCAATACCAGTGCATCAAGTGAGAGATGTATCTTCCAATGTATCCGAAGGTATATTCTCCCGACATTTCTGTCGTTGCACTATTCTTTTCTAGGTAAAGTTACCATCTTTTTCAAATATTTTTTTTCTGCTGATCTAAAAATTCCAGCAAACATTTCTTCACAGTTTTCTCTTTTTTGTTTTAAAACAATCAATAGGTCTTTAATGCTATTTTTTGCTTCATGTAAATCTAAACTTTTCTTTTAAAACAATTGACAGAGGCCATTTGTTAGAGAGAACACATTCACAGCACAGTCTAAAGACACAATAAAATCACTTTCTCTAATTGATGATAATAAAGTTCTTGCTTTTGATGAAGTTGTTCTGTCATTTCATTTAGATATATTATCCAGTGCGTCAATTATTAGTGGAATTTCAACACTAAAGGTCAGCAAATATATCATCTAACACTGCATATTGTTTGAAAATGGAAATAAATTAGGCTTAGTAAGTATATTGTTTAAAAGTGATATGAAATTTAATAAAATTGTCTGGTGCGAATTTTAAATCTGACTATTGGGATACCTATATATGACGTCATTACCTAAATCGTCCCTTTACTAGATGGTCTGGATCCGCCACTGTACTCTACTAATAACTTTTCCTAAAGACCCCTCACTAAATTTTCACTATTATATTTGTATTCGTCTCATGATTTGGTATTCAATCATACCTATTTTTACCGATACAAATTAATTTTCAAATTTTATAAATTTTTAATTAATTTTTGTACTTTAATTATTTTTGATGTTTTTGTCCACCTTTGATTTTACATGAACTTATTTTATTTCCAGAATTTTTTAACAGCCCAACAGTTTCATCGGTGAAGACACAACAGATCCAGATATTCCTTATCTTCGTAATCGCATAAAATGAATAGTGTTATGCTAAATTCCTAACACTTGTTTGGGATAAATCTATTTTTGAGTTTATATTTTCATAAATTGGGCCCATTGTTAATATAAATATTTTGTCTCGGTATAAATGTGTCTGAAAATCTCTTCTTGAGGTAACCGAAAATTTACGAAATTCACCCATGTTTACCATCAATATTCTCTTTATTATTTGATTCATGCAAATACTGAAGAATTTTTTGATATCAACATATTGTAAAAAGCCTCTCGATCATCAGAACAAAGGTCTTTTATTAGATTTTTCTTGACTGATTTCATCAAAATTAATGTAGCAATTTAATTATTATCCATCTAACCTGATTCTAAGTTAAGACGGTAACATTTTGTTTCTTGGAAAAAAAGAACCATAATTTCACTGTCGAAAACGAATTTGCAAAGAAACCAATTGGACTGATCTCTCCATCGTTTTCCTCAAACTTTTCTTGATCCAGAATGAAATTTCTTGATGGCCTATCAGTTGATTTCTAAATTTTCTTCATAAATCATTTTTGTTTTCTGTCTTGGATTCATTTGAATAACTTTCAATTTCCTTTCATGAACCAGATCAAGTCCAACAATCAATTCAGACCTTCCACACGAACACATCAGTTGCGAGTGTTAAGTGGATGAAAAGTGCAACATTTTATTGCCAAATTAGAAATAGATTGCAAAATGTTGAAAAGCCAAAAATAGTAAACATTTAATAACAGCCCGTACTCAATGAAGTTATAAAAAACATAAATATACAAAGGCCCTACACAAAGGGTTCAAGAATCAATTTCATTAGGACTTTTGATGTTGCGACTGTCATTTTCATAGGTTTTGTTTAAATCCATTTAGTAAATAGTTCAGAATCTAGACAACAGATGCTTATAAATTCAATGAATTCATATGAGTAACAATAATACAATAATTACATTACCTAACATTATTCTCTTTCAATATTTGTAGGCTTAACATTCATAAATGACATCTTTAAGCAGACATAAATAAATATATATATATATATATAAATGACACTGTCTGTCATTTAGACCGATCCAATCACAAATTGCTAGTATCAATTTGTCAGCTTCTTTGGTACATCTATCGTTGTATCTTCTAATTTCCGTATCTAAGAGTTCTTGAGCTCGTTTTGGTAGTGCAACTCTTACAGATATCTTCCATTCTCATCGAGTCGTCATTGTATGAACCTTTTCGGCATCGTCTCCAGTTAGAACACTCGTTTCCATCTAAAGATTTATTTGAATAACATAAGCAGATAATTCATTTAAATAGTAATGTATATTGCGCAATCACTAACACATTGTATAATGTTACCAATGTACGTTAAGCTGATTAACATTTGGTCTTTGAACTTCAATGTAATATTATTACTAATCCCAACCAATACAAAAGCAGAAGCGGCATTTTTCCCGCCAATATTATTTTCCATTATTTTATTTATCTACAAAAGAACTATAAAAACTTTTGTAAGAAAAACAAAAATTGACTAAACTTTGCATACTTTGGCAACATTTATCGACTAAAAGTAAATAGCTGTAAAATTGTTCTGTGAATATATTTGGTTGTAATTATACACGAAATAAAAGGTTAAGCTTCTATGCATTTATTCGGTGAGTGGAAATATTCTGTTTCTTGTACCCGAGTAAACTGGGTTAGGAGGATTAAGGAGTTAAATTTTTTTCAATTTTTTAACTTTTTAATATTTACATTAATACAAATACCTATAAATTGGGGCGCAAAATCTTGTTTGGTTGCATTACATTTTAACTCGATTCTTTCCTTCTTTTGAAATCTTTGATAATTTCAAATCAAATCGAATTAGTTATACAATTAAATAATTCGATAAAACAACTTGTATTTTAATTACAAAATGGATGATAAATTAATTGTGAATTTAAACAAAAAATTCTAATACATCAAATCAAGTGAAAATGAATACAATTGTGACAAATTGAAACAAAAAATAATTATAATCGATTTTTGAAAAATCGAAAATTTTCCATGTTCAAAAAAACGTGAATTACTTACTAATTGTCAGTCTGGTACTTGAAATCCATTGGATTAGGAATTAGCAGCTGATGATATGGGAATGAAAATTAATTTTTTTGTTTAAATTTTCCATTTGAATTTTTATTTTTACTTTAAATGTTTTTAATATTTTAGTTTAAATAACAATTAAGGTAATTTAGTGAATAATAATTTTTATTTTGTATCATTGGTAGATGCTAGAAATATTGTGGTTTAAATAGAATAGTATGTTTTAAATAAAATAGTATGTTTAAAAAAATTACTGTGTTTTATAAAAAATAGTAAGTTTTAACAAATTGTTTTACTTTAACCCATAAATGTCTAAAATTATACAGAAACACATTATAGATCCTAATGAGATTTATTCCGATAAAGAAATCTCAAATATGATATTTAATGATGTATTTTGGCTCAAATTTTTGAATCGAAAGAATCAACAGTAAAAAATATGACAATGCTGAAAATTATCAAAAACGAACAACTATGCCACAAATGTCCCAATGATGAGTCAATCCATACCCAAAATATCGAAGGTTTATGATCAAGGTCGAAATATTTTAAAGTAAAAAATGAAAAATTACAAAGGAACAGCAATCCGAAATACTTATTCAGTTTATTTGGGAGTATTCGATTGAAAAAGATTTTCTGCTTTGCTAATTTTGATTCAATCCGAATAAATTTCTAGTTTTTTAATTATTTTAGTTTTTTTAATAATTTATTTTAAACATACTATTTTATTTAAACCACCACTATTTCAAGCATTTACCGTATAATTTTCTTTTAATCACTGAAAGAGATTTTTAAAAAATAATTGTTTATTTATGTCTTTAAATTGTTATTTCAAAACTTTAATTTTACTAAATTAAGATAAAATAAATTTTAATAAAGCCATTTGTAAAGATAAAAGATTTAAGTGATAAACTAACTAGTAATTTTTGTGTCACTGTATAAAAAACGCATAACTCATAAAATCTATTAACGAACAATAATAATTAAGCACTCTAGTCTTGAAGTATATAAAATAATTAAGTTATGAGCAATAAAAACACACCTACAACACGCACACAATATTATTGTTATATTCATACACCAAGCCACAATGAGATAAAACTTCTATAATATAAAACAAAATTCAATAATTTTATGACATATAAACACACCAACTCACCTTGAGGGTGTTTGCAAAACGGTTACAGAGATAAACCTTACACTATAGAAAATCAAAAAGTGATAGAGAAATAAAATAATTTACGAACATACATGTAAACTTTCAACGTGTAGGCAACCAAAGTTGAGACAAACCCCTATAATAAGTTAATTTATAGACATTTTTGAGACATTTTTTAGAGAAAAAAATGGCGAAAAAAGTTTTTAATTTAAATTTTTAGATTTCTGCTCAGAAATTTCGTGTAAATGAGGATGTATCTTCATAAGATTTACCCTTAAAACTAAAATCAATTTAATATTTCATAAGTTTTCAGATATTTCTGTCGAGAAAACAAAACCTGAGATCCAAAAATAAGCAGGAATTGTAAATTTTATAAATAAGTTTTAAAAAATAATTATGAATCAAATCGAAGATTTATTTTCAAATATATAAAAAAATACATATTTATGGTAATTAATTATTTTTATTACTTCAAAAATAAGTTAACTCACTTTTTTTTGATTTAATTCCCAAAAATAAATCATCATAAAATAAATCATTTCCTAAATAGTCATAAACATTATTAATAATAATATACATGATCTTGTAGATCAAAAGTAATATGAAAAAGCTTGAATGATGATTTTATTTCCTTGTAAAATCATAATTCAACTCTTAAAAATTTATAACTTTAAAAAATTACTTACTTTGAAGCCATTTAAAAAATGACCGAAATCCATTGCCTTTAAACTAAAAATAAATTCCAAAAGGTTGATTTATGTATGAACTTGCATTATAGCGGAATTTATCTCAGCGTGACTTGGCGTTTTTCACCCGTAATACACCAGCTTTCAATCATAAATAAAAGTATAATAACATTTACCTACAATCTTTGGTTAGATTTTTAAAATTTATATGAAACATTAATCAAACCCGCCCACAGAAGTTCTTTAAGATGTTAATTGGTCACCTGTGAACGATGTTTCGACTTCACGAACTTCATTGTGTAGTACAAAACTTCAAAGGAACATGTTTTGCCAAAAATCGAAAATAAATAACAGACCGCTTTCTTTAAGTTTGCATATTTTTATTCAGTCACGAGTTTTAATAATTCTGTCATAGTAGTAAATTTGTGCAATATCTGCAATGCTTGATCCTCTTTCATCTCTAGTAACTCCCATCGCTTTTCAGTAATTATTATTTCAAAAATATGAATTCCATCTTCAACAATTTTAAAAGCATTAAAAAAATTTGTTTACTTTATTTGCATAGGACAAATAAATAAAACGGTTTGCACATACGGGCACTTTAAACGGTTAAGGGAAAAAATCAAAATAAAACTTTAATGAGAGTCGCACGTCGCTCAACATAGAGCCGCATTTGCACGTCCTTGATGTCAGATATTACATATTAATATAATATACTTGACATTGTATTAACTCCTAAATATTTAGAATGTTTTTATTATTTAAAAAAAAACACGAATTCCATAAATGAGAGTTTCATTTTCTTAAAGTAATTCAATAAAATTGTTAAAATTAATTTTAATTTTAAAATGGCGCTCCGGGTCCTTATAATTAAAAATCTGAAATACAGTCTAACAATTGCAGTAGTTATAACTAAAAAATTATACAAACTTATTTAAAAATACACTTTAATACAGCGGTTTTCAACCTTTTTCAAATAGCTGCACCCTAACGGACAATTTGAAAAATTGACTACACCTTACCCTTTTTATAATAATATTTCAGCTATAAAAATAACAACAAGCTTTGTAAGTTCTATATTTAATAAACTAAATCTTATATAACATATTAATGTGACATTTGAACTTGATGCCTTTTGCATATCTCCTTATTTTTAAGTCGCGTATTTTATAAAAATACTATTAACTCATTCTCAATTGAGTTCAGTTTTTGCCTTTTCTAATTCTTAATATTTACCAAAAATAATTGATATATGTACCGCTATTTTAAGTAATTCAAAATATAAGATAGTAGCCTTTTTTAAAATCAATACTTATATGAAATTAATAAATTTTCAATAAAAAAATTAGTATAGCTCGCTGCACACTTTAATATATAAATACATTTAAACAAACATATATTTAATATTTTGTTCAATAATTGAAAAAATAACGTAACCGTAATGAAATTGAGGATTGAAAATTTAACTACATTTTTTCTTCATTAATTTTTTAAGATTGTCCCCCATTCGGGTCTTATAAGTTTTACGACAGTTGGACTCTCATTTATATGTTCAATAGACGAGGGCCGTATTCCATATTTTGTACTAAAATACAAGCAAACGCCTGCCTTGATGATCTATTTTTATTTTTATCAACTTTATATAGACAAAATTATCAGAAAAAGTTTGAGTAAATTATTGTTTTTCATTACAAAAATAAATAATTTTAACATTTAAATCAAATAAATATTTGATTGAACTAGAGTTTCAAATGTCTCTATAAATCCACATGTAAACAAATACGTGTTTATCAAATAATATTACTAATGCAAAAAAGTAAAATTTGAATGTAAAATTAACGGAGCAGGATGCTGTATGTTAAAGAATTTGAAACAATTCTAATATTACTTCTATTAAAAAGCTGTCTCCACAAAAATGGAAATCTAGATCAGTGGTTTTCCACCTTTATTTCATTGTACCACCAGGTAATTACTTTAAATGTCGACGTACCACCAGCAAAGGTCAAATCAAAAACAACATAATTTATAATTATAATACCCACTATTGATTATTAGTGACTTAAATCTTAGACATAGAATTAGTTGTTGTTAATCAGTGTGTCACTTTTGGTAGACATTTATCATTCAAAACCACAAGACACATGATGGACGATTAGAATTTTTGAAATTGATACGGTAAAAATGTTAAATTTTAAGTTATACAATTTATAAATAATTTATATATATTTTTTCGCGTAACACTTAGCGACATTTGGCGTACCACCGGAGGTACGCGTACCATTGGTTGAAAACCGCTGATCTAGATTATAATATTCATAATAAAGTAGTTTTTAAATTAGTCTATTACCTCTTCAATGAGTAAAATAAATTTCTAATTGATTTCATGGGATAACTTTAATGTAAACTTTAATAACAGACCCTTTTCTCAAAATAAATATGAAATTTTTATCAAATTATTTTAAAATTGACTAAATAAAGGTCTCAAAATATTTTAAAATCAATAATAGTGAAAAAATTAGCGGTCACTTAAAAAGTTTTCCCAAATTCAATTAAGAGGGTCGCAATTGTTTATGTTTGGCCATAATTACCTTACTTAACAATACTTATAATTTAATAATAACAAATTCGACCCAAAATATTTATTTATAAATTTGAAAATGATTCATTTCTTGTTGTTGTTGAACTTCTCCAATAACTTTTGTTGATTTGACTTCTGTAGCAACTTCAGTGTGTTGGACTTCAGTAATAACTTCAGTAACTTTGCTAGACATGTTGAATCAGATTTTGAATTTCGAAAAAACGGATGTTAAAATATATATATTATAAGGACTTTTTTTGTTTTTCAACTCTGATTTCTTTATAAGTGACATAATATTTTCTAAAAAATTTGACTATGAATTAGATTTATTTAAGGCAGTGTTTCTCAAACTTCCTGGTACCTCGGAACCCTATCAGTTTTTTTTCGTTTTCGAGGAACCCCTTCGGAAATTTTTATAGCCAGATGAGCATTATCCACTTATGTTATAGTCATCCTTTTTGACATATTTGTCGATAAAAAGAGGTGAATTTATTTAAGCAATTTAAAAAGAGAAAATTTCATATTAATTAATTTGATAGTAATTTATTTGAAAAAACTACCACAATGAAAATAAAAATAAAGTTTTACACTAAATTTTTTAGGTATTTTGATGCACCCTGATATATATAAACATGTGTATGTGTATGTGTGTGTGTGTATGTGTATGTGTATTAAAAATAAATATATATGTATTAAATATAAATATATGTAAAAAAGGCCATGAAATGTTTACAAATATTTTTTCTGCATTTTTAAAATGAAATTTTAAAAAAATCCACCGAATTGTTTTAATGTTTAAAAATGTATTGAAATTCTAACTGAAACTCTCAGAAAAAAATCTATGGTTTCTCTAATATTTTTTACAGTAAAATTCAAGTTCTCGCGGAACCCCAAAAATTTGTTCACGGAACGCTAGAGTTCCGCGGAACATAGTTTGAGAAACACTGATTTAAGGTATTCATAGTCAAAGTTTGTAGAAAATATTATGTCATATATATATATATATTATTTACTTAATGTAATATGTTATTTCTAATATTTAAATATCTTATAAACAATAATAAATTTTGTATCTTAATTATGGTATTGTGACCAGCACAAATAATAATAAATAATAATTAAATTTTAAAATTTAAATAATTAAGTAGATAAACCATTTCCACTGTTTTTATTAAATAAAATATTTAAACCTATAATAAATGTCAGCGTTGAAGCAGAAGCAACAGCAAATATGGAACCCAATACAACTATTGAAGGGAATTATTTTGCTTAGATACACAATTTGATAAATATTTCTAAGTCTGAATAATAATAATAATAATAATAATAATAATAATAATAATAATAATAATAATAATAATAATAATAATAATAACAATAATAATAAAAATAATAATAATAATAATAATAATAATAACAATAATAATAATAATAATAATAATAATAATAATAATAATAATGTTTATAATAACGTTATGAATATATTGATATTGAAAATAATCACCTGCAATAAATTATTTATAAAACATAATTGTTTATATCTCAATTATCAGGGAAACGGAAGTCTAATGATTCAATTGAGATAATGGGGCCCCGCGCTCTCGATTGTTGATTACGCTTGTAATGCTTATTTCAATTACCGATCTGCAATATAGCATTAATTGCTTCAATTTTATTTCAATACATTTTCCCAATATAATTTATCAAAAATAAACTAAAGCAATATAAGTAAAATATTATCATATTCAAAAGATGAATGATTTACAAGAAAATATTGGCAATAATGAAATTCAGCTCAATCTAAATACGAGTATTTTATATCGGTGAGCTTTAGAACTATTCACAAAAATATGCATTGTTACAAACGAACGAACGACTCCATTGGAGTAATTTGAACATTTCTTTGATGACCTCCTTGATGGACCAAGAAATCCTTTGTCTGACCGTGAATACATAGTTAAATGGAGCCCGACAGATACAACCCTACCATAGGCTGACGTAATATTATGCAACATTATTCAATATCTGACCATTGTCCATTCGGAGATTGACATCTGTCCACTCGGATACTACCCGGAGATTTACCCTTGCCCACAGTCACTAGATGACTACTGATGACCACACGATTACGTCACTGGTAAATCACTACCAAGACACACGCACACACACTTATGATGTCACTGTTATGATGTAAAACAGTTATGGACCAACACATCTTGATGACATAATGTTCTAAAACCTTTCACACACACATTCTAGAATATTTCAGAAAACGCATTTCCTAAAATTTTCTACACACAAACAACAATTATCGATCACTGATATACATCGACCATCACCGCCCATCACAACTGCTCATCACCGCCTAACACTCCTATAACTACATCTACGACTAAGTCTAAAACTTATCAAAATCATTCACTAGTATTATTCATATTATTATTATACTTATTATCTCCTATAAACGTAAGAGTTTCTTTGATCTTAATGATTTATATTACTTGCACTTGATATATTAAAAAATTATATAAACATGAAAATTTTCGATTGTTAATTATATTATAACACAAGAAATATTCGAAAGTCAAGACAAAAATTATTTTTGATTAAAACGACAAAACTAATGATTTATCTGTTTCGATTAATTATTGTTCAGAAATTACTTCATATTTCAAGAAAACAATTGACGATTATTTTCCTGTTGTAGAAGCGCGAATGACCGTGAGAGATGGAATTCAGTTTATAAAATTTTGTACATCTTAAGATTTGCGAATGTTATTCCTAAATCCTCAAACACAATTAAAAAATTATATTGTAATATGCAGATAAAATTAACCAGGAAATTGTCAACGAAATATCAAAACATATACTTGATAATAAAGGGTTTATTAAACGAATGATATTAGACGAATGGACCTCTATTAATAACTGTCGATATATGAACATTCATGTCCACAGAAGTGACAACAAATTTTGGAACCTTAGATTATTCCGTATTCATGGATCCATGCTTGCTGGGCGACGTGTAACTCTCATTGAAAATAAACTGAAAGAGCTTGGTATTTCTTTAACAAATATTGTATCAATTATTGTAATGCCTGCAAAATTTAATTTTTAATTAATTTTGTTAAATTTTAATTGGATTACAAAGCGTTATTAAAAATAACACATATTTAATTTCTGTTTAAATATTGACACTTTTTATGTGAACAGGACTTTTATCAATTTTCTCTATTCAAAATTTGAAAACTAAAAACACAAATTATTATGATTAGCAAAATTTAAATTTCCAATAACTTCGATCAGTTTTTTCATCGACTAAAACAAATCCAGTCTCAGCTGTATCAAATCATCTTCAAAACATCTCCAGATTTTATTAATGTTTGTTTTCTTTGAAATGTTTACATTCATCAAACTATTCGGCTCGATGTTCACGTTTTCAGAGTTTTCAAATTTCTCAAAGTACCTACAATTCAATTCAATGTTTAATCGAACATCCGTTACTATAAGTTTACTTACATCGAAGGTTTGTCAAAGTTTATACAATTAACAAGATAATGTATGTTCAAATAAACTTTTGGGAATTTTTTTATTGTTCTTCAAATGTTTTAACTGCATCATTTTATTTTTGGACTTTTATCACAATTGGAAGTCCTTACCATTACTACAGATGGAGCTTCTGTAATGAAGAAAGCGGTAAAATCGATTAATGCAAATCATCAAATATATCAAAGCTCTGTTTAGTAAAAATAATTTCAACGAAATTGAGAATGAACATCAAGAACTTGTTGAATTACCTTTCGCAAATGATAAGGACAATCCTGACGATGGCATCAACGAAGATAGTGAAAATATTGTTAAAAAATAATGATGCAATACTTCAGATATTAAAATTTAATTAATTAAAAAAATTAATTAATAAAATGATATATATAGTCACTGACTATATGTTAATTAAATTTTAATGACGAAGCAGTTGACGTATATTTAGCTGACAGTCAACGACTAGCCACTCTACAGAAGTTTTCGTGGAAACATTGATAAAGAAAGCGTTTGTTGTTGGATTAGCCCAAACTGCTTCCGGCAGTTGAGGGATTCTACCAAGATATCTAATCTCGAGCTGTCTGAAGTTGTAAGGCAAGCTCGGGTGTTAATGGCGGATATTAAAGAAGGCACTGAATTAGTGACAGTCAATTGAGGCCATAAAAGGTTCAAAAGTTTTAACTGTGAGAAGCTTCGTAACCTGTGCAAGGAATGAGAGAATCATCAAAAAAAAAGCTCAAGACGGTTCTCGGAAGACGCTACGGGGGAAACTGTAGCGTCAGCAGTTTCTCACTCAAATCAGGAGTGGCGAGAGTCTTGGTAGAAGCAGAAGTAAATGGGAAGCTGTGTATAGAAATTGCCGACACCGGTTGGTCTCAAACAATAGTTTTCAGAAGATTCGCTAAAAATGCTGTCGGACAGAGAAACATTCTTGCGGTACATGGCAGGAAAGTGCAATGTGCGAGAGAGCTGTTGTGTTCTATTTAAATTCTGGGAAATTCCAAACAATTAAAATGTTTAATTTTAGGAAACCTCGTTAGTGGTGCAGACGTCGTTACTGGCCTGAATGCAATAAGTCTCTGTTGTGGTTTTACGGTTACGGATAACAATGTTTAAGTCAGTTTCTGATTGGCCGCACTGGATGTGTCATCGGATCAACGTTTGCGAGAAAATGATGATTATCAAGCGGTATTTAACGGAAAACGGAAAAACTGGAAAGACAAGCTGATTGTTTTAATAAATCGCTTACCAGAATATAAAATAAAACCAGAAATTCGTGAAGATTACCAAAGAGAGCTGGATAGATGGATCTCAGAACGGTTGCTGGTTCCAGTGATTCCATATCACAGTTGTGGTATTCTCTTCTTTCTAGCTGCTGAGCAGGAAACAAAGACAACTTTTGACCAGTTTTAGACTTTTGTGAATTGAATCTCGGAACCTTTAGTTTGTGGTGATAGCCTTAAGAAATGGTGGAAAATAGGAAACGGGTTGGCCATACTGGGCCTTGATAACGCCGATCTTCAGATCCACGTGTACAAGAAATTATGGTTAGGTACAAGGGTAAGCTGTATCATCTGATTTGATTAGGTTTTGGGCTCAACAGTGTCCCACAAATCATGTCCTCCATTTTAGGGAAGGTCTTGATCCGAAAAATAGCCTCTGCGACGAAACACTATATAGAGTTTATGAAATAACACCAAATAATGATTTTAGTTTTGTAATAATTGAACATCTGGAAAAACTTATTGAAAATTTAGATTTTTATTTTCACGACTAAATTAAAATTCTTGATAAATTGACATGGGTAATAGCTCCTTTTTAAAGTGGTTCAGCTACTGAGATATCGACAAAAGTGGATGAATAATTGATAGAGTTGTGTGAGGATAGTAATCTCAAAATTAATTTTGACCGCAAGAATTGCTACAGTTTTGGTTGTCAGTACAAAATTCATATCCAATTTTACACACTGCAGCTTTAAAAATATTACTTTCATTCACAACGTCTTTTATATGTGAAATTTCATTTTCATCAAAGTTTACATATAAAACAAATATCACAATATATTATAATTATCAAACTCACTTTGCCTGAAAATAACGATTACAAAAATTTAAAAAAGGTTAAAACTATACAAAGATGTTAATAACAAAAATAGAAAACAGGCCCATTCATCTCATTAAATTATTAATTATTTTTAAATTAATAAATTTATGAATTAAAGTTTTTACTTCTTTGCTTTTTAGTTTTTCACTGGTAAGTCGCAAAAACCTGACGGTTTTAATTAGTGGGTCTCGACTGATAAAAATGTGGGAACCTCTGATATAGACGATATTGCGGTAGACACAAGACTTGTGTCGGTAGATGAAGTTTCAAAGTATCTGGCCAAACCTGCCAACCCTATTCACCAAGAAAATGTCCTTGGTCTCCAAATTGGCATGCGAGCGGAGAGAATTTTGTCGTGGTCCAGTGGAAATGCAGTCCAAGCTCATGAACCTGACAGAAAAATAACTCGACGGGAATTGTTTGCACTTTGTGGAAAATTGACAGGGCATTATCCTGTTGCTGAATGGCTCAAAATTAGTTGCAGCTATATAAAAATATGTGCTGAATGGAGTCTTTGGGATGATCTCATCGGTGTACAGTTTGAAGATATGCTTAGTGAAATATTCGCCCGCGTTGCATCCGAGGATCATTTTAGAGGACTATGATCGGTAGACTCGGTTAAGCATGGAGTACTATGGTGTGATGCTAGCAGTATAGCGTTTGGGGGTTGTGCTAAGTATCAATGATAATATGGTGGAAGATACATCATGACTCAGGAAGAAAGATGATTATTCTCATATCAAAGTTGCTGAGTTAGATGCTGTATAAATTTGGCCTTAGAGTGGAGAATCGAAAGCTTAAATCTAATGATTGATTGCACAATCATAATAGGTTAACTGCGTACTGTGCTGACAAACAAAAAGAAAATTCAGGTCCATAGAATCTCAGAGACATCGTCTTGGAATCGTCCGGGAAATTATTGAGAAAGGAAATGTGAAGTTGTTCATTCACATAGTGAATGGGTTGACTAGGAAGCCGCAAAAGTGGTTGAAGCAATAGAATCCGACGGGTTGTACAGTGATGACGGCTAAAGAGATCAAAGATCGCCACTGCAAGCATCATTTCGGTATTGATAAAACCGTTTGCTTTGTCTAAGAAGGAAGCTCCATTGATCCTTCTCCTGTCAAATGAGAACATGAATCGCTAGATGTTATGAACGACTGGACTAGATTAGCTATCAATGCTACCCATTTCAATGGGATACCCTTTATAACAATGGTCGATTGCGGTTCAAGTAGGTTCGGTATCTGGAGAAAGCTACCAAATAAAGATTCTCGAAGTATATCGAGGAATCTAGAAGAAGCGTTTAGACAGTGAGAACCCGTTAAAGAACCTCTCGTGGACAATGGAACCAGTTTTCGTTCCAATCAAATAAAAGATATATGTTTAAAATGGGACGTTAATTTATCCTTTAGATGTGCGTAAGGCCGTCCGGAAAAAGAATAGTCAAAAGGAAACATCTCAAAAAGCAAACAGATTGTTTAATTAATATTGACAGTTTAATGAAGTGAAAGTTTTGGATGTTCCGCATACTAGTGGTTTGAGAAGGGGTAATCAGTTTTTTCTCAAACCTTACCCATTCAAATGCACTACCGTATGGCCAATGGAAAAAATCACAAGAATAAATTCTTCCACAAATATCAACGCAGACAGAATGTCATGCCACATTCCCGAAATTCGTCATATGGTTCAGTTCAAATCAGAAATCGAGACCGACGGCTCTGACCAGCAACGTGTCGCGGAGGAGAGCGATGAATTTGAGGAAGCTGAACAACGCAATCAAAGTTGATATCTCGATGAGTATGTGCTAGTAAGCCCATACTCATCACGCGGGGATTTATTATAGTTTTCAGCGGTCAAACAGCTATGATTACTCAATGGAGATTGAGTAATTTCTACATCTGTGTACTTGCATACACAATGAGTAAACATTACTAGTTTGTGATGTAAGTTTGAAATCAACTTTGTTTTGTATAAAACACATTTGTATTATTTAATATATAGTTGATAACTTCCTTTCTTTAGTAATTACTTTTCTAACATAGTGATGAATTGATCTATTTCGGCTTTTTCTTTCTTGTTAGCTTCAATATTTTTCTTAGCATTTTTAATTATTTACAAGGTAATATGGAGTTGTTAGTTGAATACAAAAGAGTACATATTACACTTGTATATTAGTAACTTTCTCGAGATGTAAACCTTTCAGAGGAAAACATAGGTCTAGTAAATCTTTTGAAAAATTATTTCTTTTCATTGAGAAGACAAATCATTTATAGTGCTTCCATTTGCATAATCTATAACAGGGGTGGGCAAACTGATTACTGGTATGATCGACTCTAATTTTTCTTATTTATGCTCGATCGAATTCCAAAAATGGGTTAAATTAAATACAATTAAAGATTTAATTAACGTCTTTATTAATAATATGTTAAATAAATACATTGTATTTACTATTTTGCGAAATATAGACATAATTTATTCATAAATATTTTGTGCAGCATACTTTATTGATGAAACCTTTGTATTAAAATTTTGATGTAGATGTGTGACATTCCATTTCATCAACGAGTCTTGTAAAATTATTGATTTCTAGAAAAGGAAATGAAATAAATTCAAAAATCGGTTGAAGATTATTGATTTTTGCAAATCGTTTCTCAAATTCTTGATTAAAATTGTCCAGTAAACAAAATATTTCAATATTGCATTCCCCAGAAAGTTTAATATGTTTTTCAAAGTCTGGAAAATGTTTAAAATTTTGTCATTTTAATTGTGAAGCAAAAAATTTAAATTTTGCTTTAAAAGCATTTACCGAACGGACAAACTCAATAATATTTTTGCCTTCTAATTATAAATTAAACGAGTTGTGATGGCCCATAAAATCCTTAAGAAATTCTAATTTTTTTACCCATACTGGATCTTCCAATCGTTCAGGTTTTTCTCACACTGTGTCCAAAACAGTAATAATTTCCGGCAAAAGATTTAGAAATTTTTCTGAAAACCTTCCTTGACTGAGCCATCTAACATTACAAAAAAGAAGTGAATCTTCATTTTCCGAGTCATTGTCTTCAAGTTGACTATGTATAATAGAATACAAAGAAAAAATATATATCCAAAAAGAAAGTATCTTTGCTCTGATTTGTGGTACGATATAAATACACCTTAGCACTGATAACATTCCCGAAAGAAGTAAAATTTTGAGTCAATGCTAGATCTGTGAAATCATAAGGAGAGTGATCTTCACTGTAAGTTTAAAATCGGTTTTACATGGCGAAACCACCGATGAAATTTCTGTTGTTGATTTGAAACTGATTTGAAACTGTTGATTTGAAAATTAACTGAACTAGTGTAGAAATCGAATAACCAGGTAATACAGATCGATAGTTCGATTACTATAACATCATGATATTTGATCCGACGATTCAATATTTTCAAAATCGTGTTTTTTGATATAATATCTTTATAGATTTCGATAAGACCATTGAGCAGTTCAGCACAAGGTATATTCAGGGAATTATACATGTTTAATTTTAAATTAATGTTTCATCGTTTGCTAAATTTTTAGTACATATTTTAAATTTGAAAAATTGAAATTAACCAAGTAAATTATTTTAAATGCCCGCGATCGACCGTTTGCCCAACCCTAATCTATAACATGAAGTGTTATTAGTTTATTGATTCAAATCACATACATACAACAATCCGAATTCAGTTAAATTCCGCTATAATCAACTTACTGGAATTTATTTTTAGTGAAAAATCAATGGATTTCAGACATTTTTGAAATGGCGGCAAATTAAGTGATTTTTTAAAGTGATAAAGTTAAAGTTATAAAGTTTTAAGAGTTGAATTATGATTTCATAGGGAAATGAGATTATTATTCAAGCTTTTACATATATTTTTTTTGTAGCATCGGTGTTCGCAAATATTATTTATCAAGACAGCAATTAGACAATGTAGAAGTTTTATTATATTTATATTAATAAATTTATCCCAATACATCAAAATTACTAAACTCGAATTCCACCTCAAACACAGGTATAACAAAGTCAAAAAAAGATAATTTAATCAGTTGTAAAATAAAGAATTTTTAAATGATAAAAATTTTACGAGCCGAAAAATTAATTTTCCTGTTTTCACTGAAATCGATTTCTTCAGTGCTGCATGTGAAAATCAATTTTCTGTGATGATTAAAACAAAAAATATTTACCGAGGGACACATGATAACGACACGAATGGCATTTAGAAATTGTGTGGAAAATAAATTGCGTACAAAAATACCATGCAAAACTTTCTCACCCCCCGTTGGGAATATTTGACTCTATCGACTGTCAAAATAAAATAATTTTATTATCATAGATTAGAAAAGAAAATAAGAAAAAATAAATTAAAGAGTTTTTAACTAAAAATTTTATTATTAATTCGTTTCTGTTAATGTTATTATTATTAAGATATTCTGCGTAGCTGGAATACATATTACCTAGCAGAGAAAACTGGTCGAAACGACAAGAAACCTGTTGAGTAAATGTAGACTGTACAAGTTGCATATCCGTTTTTTGAAATTTATAAGATACATTTTGGTAATTATATTTTATGAATAGATAAGGTGACCAACTATACTCATTTACTGAGTTTTGTACTCTTTTTTCGCAAACCGTACTCTTTTCAAATTCTGTACTCTGAAAGTCTCATTTGTATAAATATATATATATATATAGCAAAGTGTACTCTTTTTGAACAAAACATAGTTGGTGACCTTAGAATAGATAATAATTTGTATAGAACTTACTCATTCGCACATTTTGTCCTTTATTAACTTATGTCAAAATGTGTTTAGACCAATAGATTAACTCAAGGGTTCCACAAACCTTGTAACTTATAAAAAACAATAACAAAAGTACAAAACTCAATTTATATATTTATTAAAGCACATAATTAAGCGTAATAAAGAGGATGTTTGAGATAAACGATCTTGATTTCAATTTTTGACGATAATATATTTTGCCATAAACATATAAATATATTAAAAACTTGTAAGCAAAATTAAAATTTACAATAAACGTTTATGAGCTTTTGTAGCCACCGATATGCCCTTCGTCAAAAGCATAAGCTTTCTATAATATTTAGATAAACTTAAAAATACTTTTTTTTTGTCGCCAAATAAAATAAGTCATTTAAAAGTTTTTTTGCTGAATTTTGATTTTTTCGACATTTGCCTTGCTTTGGCTGATTAAGATAAACTTAGAAAACCTAACAGGTTTAAAACAACAGAGATTTAATTATTAATCATAAAAATTAAAAATTTTGAGTTTTACAAGATAAATAAAAAATGAAAATAGAATTTTGGATTTTAATTAAAAGAATTTATAAACTGATTAAGTTCTACACAAAATATACAAATGCATCTAACTGTCGCCATCACCTTGCAAAAACCTCAATCCCATCAAATAAGCTCGAAACTAGTCTACCATTAAAAATTGCATCGAATATGAAATTTCTTATCAAATCTAACAAAGAAGATGAAATGAAATAAGAACTTTTAGGAGTAAAGTATTCGAGACCTTTCGAGCCTTAGATCTCTATGGAACTCAATCATTTATGATTGAACTCGGCGAGTCTTAACTCAAATACCCGGATCCTCAGATGTTTTATTTAAATTTATACTCATGAGACTGATTTGATTTTATGATTAATTAATTAAAATAATAATAATTAATTTAAATTTATTACTTTTAAAAGTGATAGCTAAATTTTATTGGCAAAAATTCTCTCATTATATAATATTTATTTATTTATTTTGCAATTAATAATTAAATGCTATTCAAATCATTCCGAAAGTAGAAAAATGGCCATGAATAATTTCCCATTCAATAAACTCTCGATTAAATTGGAAGTGTTCGTAGAGTCCAAAAAAGAAATCCAGTAATACACGGCCTTGCCTTTCGTTTACCTCTGCATGTCGCAATCAATACTTTGTCAACAAGCACAGGAACAAGAATATTGGGCACTGTGAAATGTTCTGAATACAACTCGCAAATCAATGAAAATATTCCCAAATATCAACATATATATATATATTATCTGCATTCTCATTGGTCCGATGATCTCATTCGCCGAATAGCGCTCATAAAACCAATAACCCGAATATTAGGAGCAATTAGAAAGAAATTTCGACGAAAAATCAAATCCTAATGAAAACTATCAAAATCCACTCGGAGATTTTTGCAATCGTTCTCTATTCGGTGATTTTTGGGAAATTCTATTCCATTTGTCCTGAACCGAGAGTGATTCGAATCGGAATTTTGGACAAACCGGATTTTCCACGAGACAGAATCGGCGCCTTCAATCTGGCGAAATCGATAATCGAAAACAAAACCGCTCCACATATCACTCAGAAAATCACCGCATTGTCAGCGAATTTCGTCTGCATCCAAACGATGACAATCGAAATGAAAGTGGCCAAAGTCACCAAGTACACTTCTCTGCCGACAATTATGAGATGGGTAAATGAAAATAAATTAGACGGGATTTTTCAATTGATGGACGACGCCTGTGACTATGAAGCTGCCTTATCCGGTGCTTTAAACGTTGCCTTTTTTGCTACAGTAAGTTTTTTTTTTAAAAAAATCAATTTTCTAAAATATTTTACTGTGAATACATGCAAAATATTATTGGTAGAATTTCTTGAAAAAATATAATAGTAATTAGTAATATATATTGTAATAATAATACTAATAATAATAATAACAATAATAATAATAATAATAATAATAATAGTAATAATAATAAAAATAATAATAATAATAATAATAATAATAATAATAATAATAATAATAATAATAATAATAATAATAATAATAATAATAACAATAATAATTATAATAACACTAATAATAATAATAATAATAATATTATAAGGACTTTTTTGTTTATCACCTCTGATTTCTTTATAAGTGACATAATATTTTCTACAAAATGTGACTATAAATCAGATTTATTTAAGGCATTCACGAATTTTCGGCACAGACTATTTTTAAAAATAAATTTAATTCATAGTCAAATTTTGTAGAAAATATAATAATAATAATAATAATAATAATAATAATAATAATAATAATAATAATAATAATAATAATAATAATAATAATAATAATAATAATAATAATAATAATAATAATATTTATAATAATAATAATAATAATAATAATAATAATAATAATAATAATAATAATAATAATAATAATAATAATAATAATAATAATAATAATAATAATAATAATAATAATAATAATAATAATAATAATAATAATGATAATAATAATAATATATCAACTTATTATGACTGCTAATACAACTTGACCACAAAAGAAATATTGACTTTGAAGTCTCGAAAAAAGAATAATTAATTTATTCGTAGAAGTCAATTATGTTGACACTTGAAAGGAATTCTGAATGGATCTTCATGTATTTCATTTTCCAATTTTAATTATTCTAGCCTCAAAGAGCTTTGGAATTACCTGGGAAATGGGATTTAAAACAAAACATTGTTGTTAGACTGTTTGAAAATGCCAATTACAAATACTGTAAAATAATAGACAATATCGAAAGAATATTATTAAAAATAGAATTTCATAAAATTGTATTGCTAATTACATCATAAATAATATCAAATATTCAGCACAAGAAATTTTATAACAAACAAATAAAAATGTTGGAGTTAACAAAATTCACAAAAGTAAAATGAAAATCAATAAAAACATTGATATTAGAAATAATAATTAAAAAGGCATAATCATTAAAATTTTAAAATAAATATTTATCGAGGGAAACGGGTATGCCAAATGACGAGACGAATCCAAATATAATAAAATTAAATCGATTGGGGTCCCTAGAAGGAAATATTTAATAAAAATAGAAATTAATTAAAAATTAATTGACTAATGAGAAACCCGAGCTAATTGGAAGTCCGAGCCAACAGAAAACCCGGACAGTGTGAGAAACCCGAAACGTCAACAAATTTTCTAATTACGGAAAACGAAATTGGTTGACGAAGGAAACCCGGGATAAAAGAGGAACCCACCACCAAAAAAATTATTGTAAACAAATGGAAACCCCAGGAGCCCAGAAATAACTAATTTGGTTTTGGACAGAGAGATGCCAAAAATGCCAAAACCAATTTAGTTTGCGGGTGACTTGATTTGCGAGATGAGTATAAAAGGAAAAAGCAGATCAACAAAATTGCCAGTTGGTCGAAGAGAATATTTCAGAGAGCGGAGTAAAGGAGGTAATAAGCTTAAAGATAAATCAACCAGCCAAACAAATTAAATTCTTGCGCACCAGACAGGGACATCTCCCTTTCGAAGACGTATCCCTACGCATTGAAATTTTGTGAAATCGTGCAGAGTAATTGTGTAGAGTATTGTGAATTAAATCGATTTTTGTGAATAATGTTGTGATATAAAATTTTGGAAATAAATCTTATTGTTTTTGGTTAATTGAATTTATTAAAGAAGGACACCAAGGAGTCAGACCTAAGCACCAACTTTCTATATAAAAACCCAATAATTAATTAAAACAAAGAAATTTAATTATTGAAAAACTTTAAGTGAATGATAAAAATAATTGTTTAACAATTTAAAAACACAAAAAATTTAATGACATGAAGGCGCCACATTTAATTAATAAGTACAGCTGAGATGTTTGTGACAATAATCCAAAATCCAGATAAGTTGACGATATTTGAGACGTTTTTTCTAAAACAGTAGATTACGGTTTTAAATTGAACCATAATGGCTTTGATTATTGTATAAAATAACAAAAGCAGCCTTCAACACATAAAAAGTTGAAAACAGTCAAAAATTACACAATAAAGTATCCCCATTTATTGAGGAAATTAAATATATACTAGTGAGTTTTATTTGAACTAAATTTGCATTTCGCAATTTTCTTTTAGAAATAAGGTTTGGAAAAAAGAAATTTATTTTAATTACTTTAATTAATCACATTTATTAATCTCTGGTAGATAGCAACTAAACTTACTAACGTCAAGGATTTTTAACCAAGGCGTCCACTAGTTTTTAATTCTATATTATTATTTTTAAAATTTTTAAAATATTTTTCTTTTTAAAAGATGGACGAGGAATTATACCTTACTATTCTTCAAACTTTGCCTTATGAGCCAAATGAATTTTTTTTTGAGAAATCTCTTGATATTGACTTTGTCTTTATTAGGAATATTGAGGTGATTTTTCTTTGATTTTAAAACATATTTAAGTCTAAATTTTTCATTTTAATTTCAATTTTCATAATTTGTAATTTTGCATAAAGATGTATAATTACTCTTTATATTGTAATTCTTTTAAATTTTGCTCTCATTATATTAGTTCCTGGGTAAATCACAAATAACGATAACCTCATCTTCGACAAAATAAAACACAGATTCTTATATTTCGACTCACGCTTCTCTGAGTCCTTGGTGTTACATAATGAGATATAACTGCAATGTTACTAGATTCAATTCTTAGACAAAACAATAACTTTAGTAATAATTTTGTCAAATTTTGACAAAATGTTTTATAATTTCAAGTTTTATAAATAGTTGATTTATAAATTCTTCATCATCAACTAAAACAAATAAATATTCTTTCAGTTCTTGTTTGCCCACACGGACAAAATTTTATCATCAATTTTGACTTTCCAAATTAATTATCTTTGAAAGAGTACTTCCAATCAGCATTATCTTGGACCTTGTAAGGTTATACATAATTATAAACTAATTATATAACAAGATCACTATGACCTTGATGTTTGATAACTGAATGTTTGTGTGTGCACAAAAAGTGAAGCAAGTATGTATGTGATCTTTGTCAATAATATCTCTTAAACTAGATTATTCAATTGGAAGTAGTATAAATATTTTAAACTATTACATGCTCGGGTTTGAAATATCTTGAATAAATATTGCAATAAATATGTTACAAATTAAATACAAAATAAAAATTTATAAAACTTTTTATTTTTATTTAATTTTGCCTAAAACTCTTCTATCATTACCGAATTTATAAAACAACGGCACATCTTAAAAACTAACAAAAAAGGTAAAAATAGTCTCGTTAAATTCATAAATCAAGTACAAATTTAATTAAATTTTCCTAACTAACGATTAATAATTCCACATTACGTAATCTATGCCGGTTTCCAACGCAAATTAAATAATTCCGATTCACCAAATGAAACTTTCAAACCATCCATTCATTTGAAGATGCTATGCTACGGTTTTCCTTTCTTTCATTGTTTATAGATAAATTTTGCAATTCACCTGAGAGATTGACTGATGTGTAGATGCGTAACTTGAAAGCAACTGGCAATAGGAAGAAGTTAAATTAGAGACTTTACATCACCCACTTTTGTTTTAATACACTCATTACACACTAGGTAACATTTCTATATATGTATATATATATATATATATTTCGTCCTTTGACATGATCTTTGCAGAAGACATTTTGTACTGTTAAAATCAGTTTGAACAAGCTCATATATGATATTGAAGGCTACTTTTCCTAGAGTTGGTAGCAATACAAACTCACATTTATTCATCAGTACTAATTTGCCCCGTGAACCCTTTCCAATCTCAGCGTTGTTGACATGAAAGAGTATCAATTAGTGGTCTTTGCGCACATTCAATATTCATAGTATTCAGTGACGAGACGATGAGTCTTTCGGATGGATTTGAGACTTTTGATGTTTGCGATCCGTATACATTTTTCGATTGTTATTGTAATTATATGAATTAGGAATTATGCTTTTTCTGGACTTGTTGACAATATCTTCGATCCAAGGAATCTGGCTGAGGTAGTTATATTATTATTATGCTGCTCCTTTTTGAGTTCAACGACTTGAAAAATTTCAGACTTAAAGCTGTAATACTTATTAAAGATAAACATCCAACATTTACTTCCAAGGAGAAAGCAATTGAAATCGCCGTTCTTATTTCTTTTTCATTTTTGAAGTTTTGAATATATTAATTTTGCATAAATAAATTCAAACGCAAAATATAAACAATCAAAACATCAAGTTCAAAATTTTAGAAATTTAGTAAAAATAAATTTTTTTTATAATTGTACAATTATTTTTATAAAAAATACAAATAAAAATATAAAAAAAGATTCCAGGTTTTGTTCTGAAGTAGATTTCAAAGTCGATTTAGTTTTTAATTAAAACTTAATATTTGCAGCACAGGTTTATAATTTATAAATTATTATTCAATAATAATAATAATAATAATAATAATAATAATAATAATAATAATAATAATAATAATAATAATAATAAAAAATAATAATAATAATAATAATAATAATAATAATAATAATAATAATAATAATTGCTTGTGATATTATTTGTTTGATATTACTAGGTTGTGTAAAAAGTTTATTGGCAGTTTTGGATTACAATTTCAACATAGAATAATGGCAATGAAAGCAAACATGATTAAAATTAAATGAATTCAAGCAATGGTAATATACTAGGTCGTGTAAAGAGAGTTTATTAACTTATAACTTCAATGTATGCAAAGTGCTTTGTAAATTCACTTGTTGCTGCTGCTGCCCGGGAAATTTTTTACACAACCTAATGTTTAATTATTTCAAAAATGTTTAAATAACAAATATTTATGTATACTATAACTTTCTATGATGTTTTTAAGAAGAAATATTGAACTCGTTAAGCATAAGTGAGTAATTTTCAAATATCCCTCCTTACCCAGCGTCTTCTCTTTATTTAAATCTCTTTTTGTTTCACCGAATACAGTCAAATAATACGAGAAATCATTCAATACTCTTTTTAAGGTCATCGGCCTGTGCTTTTGTTTTAATGGGTTGACTTTATCAATCTCGTCTTAAAATTTAACAAAAAGAATCACTTAAAACGCATAAGATTAAATATCCTATTTAAACCATAATTTAAACCATTTAAATATTTTAAACATTTATTTATTTATAAATTTTAATAAAAGAATTTTACACGATTTTGGGTTAGTGACAAAAACGGTTTGAAATTTCAATTTATGTGAAAATCGATATATTATGTCTTAGCAGTAAAAATGTTGTTTATTGGTTTAAACAAATAATAAAATTTTAATAATTTTGTGAGAAAAATGAAAAGTAAAGTTAGATTTGGTTTTCAATTTATTTAAAGCATTAAAACAATTTATTCAATATATCCAATAACCATTCAATTTACCTAAACATAAAAACGCTTCATTCTTGCAATTAATTGTTATCTTTCAATGCAATTGTTCTCTATATTTTATATTATTATTAAATCAAATATTTAATAATAATTCCAATTACATATTTTATTATTAATTTTTTTTGATTTTTAAATTTTTGATGATATGAGTCTAAATTTGTGCTCGGGAGGCTTTAAAATGATAAGAGGAAGATACGTAAGCAGTTGCAAAAAGCAGATTATAAGATCGGCTCTAATTCGTGAAAAGTACACAATATATCTATTAATAAGTCTAAAATAAAAATAAATTAAGTCTATAATATCTATTGTTTTTCTATCCTACCTGACAATGAGAGAAAAACTGTTGAAATATATCGTAAATCATTTGCTGGTGGCATGATTTTTCACAATTATATTGAATATTGGGATTTTTAATCCAGAATAAACATTTTACTTACTATTTGAGTCCATCAATTTCCGTTATCTCTCTGACG
Source organism: Schmidtea mediterranea (assembly GCA_022537955.1). Classification (NCBI taxonomy): domain Eukaryota; kingdom Metazoa; phylum Platyhelminthes; order Tricladida; family Dugesiidae; genus Schmidtea; species Schmidtea mediterranea. The sequence continues at coordinate 315,312,005 of CM039679.1, read as the reverse complement.
ATTGAGAAATATTTATAGTATATATTTATTTCATATAAGAATTTCAGCAAAAATTTCAAAAGTACTAAATTTATATCTTTAAGATTTTCTCTGACCTCTGTTGTTTGAAATCAGTGTTTATTATTGTACAAATTCTGATCAGTCTGAGTTCAGATCTTGATTATGAATGAATATGTCATGGATGTAATGCCACATGCATTGGAATGAACAAATGGAACAATTTTTTAAACTGTATTTTGTGTGATTGCTATGTAGTTTTTGAAGTTATCCATAATAACTGTAAAATGATGTCATGTAAGAATATTAAAAAATATTGTTAAAATCTTATAAAAATTTCATTAGAAATATTTGTAAAAAGATTTGCTATCGCGAGTCACTTTATATTTGGAGATTCCATTTTCAGAATTTTGGCATATTAATTTAATGATTTATAAAATTTAATTTTATATTTAATTCATCCAAAAAAGTCATCAAATGTTTCAAATTTGCAATTAATTATTAATTTTGAAACTTATTTTTTGCAATTATTTTTTTTAATATAAATAATTTTAATCCGAAAATCAGAAAAACATTTGCGGCATTGCGTATTTCCTTAAATGTTCACAATTATCTAAATCACAATAATTCAAAAACGTTTCAGTTTCTTTATTACAATTATAAACAAAAGTATAAAATTATTATTAAAGTTATACAATTTTTCCCCTGGGAATAAGACTGTTACATATTGGTCCTCCTTAAGTGTCTTGATACCAAATATAGTTTTTAAATGTATTTTTTCATTATGATATTTACAATTTATGAATATAAGCTTTATATTATTTCAAATTATAACTGGATCTTGCTTCTCGCTTCTCCTTTATGTTCTGATTTACTTTCTTCCTGCGGCTTTTTCTCGTAGTTATTAATTAATAAAAATTTTTCAATAAATTAATGGGGTATGAAGTAATAAAAAAGTCAAGTACATTGCATTTGACATTAACGTAATAGAAATAAATAGTGAATAATTAAATATTCGATGAACTACATGTATTTCATAAATAACTTAAAATACAAGAATTAAAAGTTTTTTTAAATATATTATAAAAAATTGAATAAAATAATGATGAGAGAAATATAAGATACCCTACAGGATTTAATAGTAAAATATTATGGTTAAATAAAATTTAGTGACAAAATAAATTCCATTTTTTATAAAATGTCACTTTTTAAAAAAAATACAAAAAACAGTTTCAAAATGACAAAAGTTACAAAAAATATGTCATTTAAAAATAGATATTCAATGATTAAAATGTCACATTTAAGACGAAAATTGAAATCAAAATATTAATAAACTCAGAAAATTTAATCGAACATAATTAACGACTAATCGTTAAAAATTATAAAGATCAACTGATATTTCAAAGTATTTGATTGTCTATTTATTTTTATAATCCATTACTGTTCTTCTCCTTTTTTCGTTGGGACGCCTCTTGTTGATTTATTATCGGTATATCATAATTTTTATTTAACTTATCGTTTCCTTGCTACTCTGAGCTTGATAATTATTTTTTCTGATAGTTATTTTATTATTTTTCTCCTTAGATTTCTTTTCTTATTCATCAATTTTATTCGATTTTTCTTAGAGTTCTTCACCTACCCCCCAAACTAAAATTATTAAAACGGCTTCAGTAACTGCAACGGTAAGGTAATCAGTCCTACAATAGTAGCTTCTTAAAATCTGTAGACGATTCGTCCAAAGGTGATCGTTTAACCCCTCCTGATTGCCGTTTATTCGTACTAGAGGGTAGCTCAAAATGTTTTTACCCCTTTTTCAATTCTTCCCTGGATGGATGGGATAATTTCATTTTTTGTAAACATTGTATTTCATGCTTAATTATATAATTCATGGTGGTTCATCAGATATTAAAGAGTCTTTATTCTTTAAAGTTTTTATTTTTTTGAAAAATTCTTTGTCCCGGTTTGCAGTGGTAAAAATCTGGCAACCCTAATTTTACTAATTTTAAAATTAAATATATGTTATTGGATACAGTGAAAAATTTAATTTTATTCAATCAAGTTTAATAATACAATTATATTTCAAAGTTTTAATAAACATGATTACTTGAATAAAATTAAACTACTCTCTGTGTCCAGTAATAGAGAAAAAAACAGAAAATATATGTATAACTTGCGGTTGATTTATTAATAGACGGAGAAATTGCAACGCAAAAATGTGAACGGACAAGTTCTTATACAAAATTTCTTTTTGTTTCATATTGTATTCCATTCATCAGTTGTTGACGTTTATAAAAAATTAAGAATAACAATGAAGAAAGTAAAGACGAATACAATAGAACTGACATATCTGAAGGATGCAAGATATTAATACTTTGACGATAATATATAAAACAATAAAAGAGTGCAATAAATTAAAAGTTGTTAAAGTAATCTTTATTATATGGTTGGAAGCAAATAAAATATAAAAAACTTAAAACTTAAAATATTTTTGTTGCTCAATAATATATATATAAACATTTGAACACCAAAATATATTTCCAGTATATTGTAAGACTGACTAAGGAAACCAGAAATCGCTTTTTGATTGCGTCAGATAAAATCAATGAAAATTATAGTCCACTTAATGAGGATGAATCTATAAAATCTCATGTTTCGGTTATGCCATATTCGGAAGGTTATAAAAATTGAAAGCTTTCTGTCACAAAATCATTATGCAATTCAAATGTATCTAAAATAATGTTGAAATCTTTAAAATCAAAAAATATGTTTAATAATAAATCTCAAACTCTAACAAGTTTAGTGTCTGATGTAGTGTATAAGTTTTCATGTAATGGTGCAATGCCGCATACATTGGAGAAACTCCTCATCATCTCTGCCCATGGCTCAGGAACATAAATAAAGTAAAATTGTTTAATTTTAAACAAGGACTGTCTCATTTTGACCATAAAATTGAAAATTTTATTAATTTTTTTTCAGTGAAGTAGAATGATAAGTAATATAACCCTATATTTATTTACCCCTCATTTGACACAGAAATTGGTGAAATTTATATGACGAAGCACAAATAAATGTCCAGAAAATTATGAATGATTTCAGAAAACCAATAAGATGAAGAAAAAGAAAACAAATAAATAAATATGGGATATTTGTAAAACAATTAATTATTAATTTTTAAAAGTTTGATAAGAGATTTCTCCTAAGTCTTGGAAAGTTTCCTTACTGAGAAAGGTCTTCAACATCAAACTCTGATCCATCGCTGTTGTGAATATGATCTTATAATAATTCTCATATAAAAATATAAACCAGGGATATTAATGAGGGATTTGTATGGTAATGATGGATTGGAGCTGAACTTGCGAATCATAATATAAATTCAGCATCAAATATTATCTAATATATATAAAAAATATAATGAAATATAAGATAACAAAAATTAAATTTCTTACCTTATCTCCTTCAGTTATTAAATTAATTAATAGAAGGAAACTCAAACATTCGTTCTGGGGATGATAAAATTGTTAAACATATGATAATTAATAATGATGATGAATATTATGATTATAATAATAATAATAATAATAATAATAATAATAATAATAATAATAATAATAATAATAATAATAATAATAATAATAATAATAATAATAATAATAATAATAATAATAATAATAATAATAATAATAATAATAAAAAAAAAAAAAAAAAAAAAAAAAAAAAAAAAAAAAAAAAAAAAAAAAAAAAAAAAAAATAATAAATAATAATAATAATAATTATAATAATAATTATAATAATAATAATAATAATAATAATAATAATAATAATAATAATAATAATAATAATAATAAAAGAAATAAAACTTTTAAACTCTGTATTCTGATGAGACTTTTCTATTGAAATGAACCATTTCCCGACATTTCTCCGGGGAACTACTTATTTAATAATCTCATTAAATTATTGTCTTTCAAGTAATATTATTTCTCATATAAAACTTATCAATAAAAATATCGTGACCCACGGATCAGATCAGACAACCTTTATTTCTGGCGACTTCCCCCTCCTTGTACGGAAAAGTCGATTCACCATACACAATTTTTAATTTATTCGTACAATTTATTTATTTTCACTGTAACCTATTATTAATATTTTATTTTACAGAATTTGATACCGGATACATGATATGACATTGGAAATATTACCATCAAACCAAAACTAATCACATTAATTAAAATCTAATTTCAATTTAAATGAGTCTGGATATTACCGTCTAAATTGCTGATTATGTCTAACAAAAACTAATTAAATTTACTAAAATAATTTTTGTTTAAATTGATTTCAAAGAAAATCCTGACGGCAAACGAAATTATTGAATTTCCTTTTCGACTTCAATAAAACAAAATTTAAAATTACTTTTCTTCAATTTTTTTTGGTGGAATAATTCAATTAAAATTTAATTCCAGAAAGCGAATCAAAAAAAAGTTTTCTCTTTGTTTTTGTTTTTAGTTTCATTAAAACTCATTGGTTAATTACCAATGAATTATTAAACAAACACTTTTGTTTTAATTGAATAAATTTAGGAATGCAGTAACGTAGAGCTATCCGATAAACGACAATTTCCAACATTCGCAAGAACAAATCCTCCAATTTCCAAAGCTGTCAAGTCCATAATCGCCTTGATGCACAAATTCTCCTGGACGAAATTCGCCCTGGTTTCCTCATCAAGCAGACAGTGGAAAGTGAGAGCGTTTCATATATTTTCTTACTAAATTTAGCGTATGATGTTATCACGAAAGACTACAAATTTAATGCAATATCAAAGCCCCAACTGTTCGCTGTCAAACAGGGAAAGTTATTTTACATATTTTTCAATTCATTCATTTAAACAACCTTTTCAGTTCTTCTGTCTATTTTCCCTGCACTTTTATTGATGTCGACAATTATTCCATTTATTTGAAACAGCGTACCGATCATATATATATATATATATATATATATATATATTTATTCTGCCGCCCCTAAGTTGTAGTTATCACTGGAATAACTATTAATAAACCAATTATGTATAATTTAAACAAAATAAACAAGTTTTGTTTGAATTGGTAATTTCATATTTTTTAAATTCTATTTCTATTTTTAAATTGTGTTGAAAAAGTGAAGAAAAAAATAAAAATAGTTATTAGAGTTAGAGCTGTTACGTCTCCATGTTTCAATAAATCCTCATCCTAAAGCCTTATGACTCACATTTCCCAATGCCATTATAGAAAAAGAGCTATTGCACAGGTTCGGCTAAATAGTTTCTACCGAAATTTAGACAACAAATAAATTTCGTGATTGTGGTACTAATTTGTCTGGAGGTAATATTCTTATTGACTCTGAAATTGGTAAGCTGTCAAGTTTGAAAGGTGAACAAAATCGATCCAAACACATTGAATCAAAATGTATGTTGGTATTGCCTTATTCTGAGGTTTCAGAGAATTTAAGAATAAGATCCTCAAACATGTAGATAAAACTCAATTTAAGACTGTTTCAACGTCTTGCAAAGTAAGTAGTATGTTCCCTAATAAGTCTCCAAGTCCAGTTGCTTTTTGTTCGGAGCTCGTTTATCAATTTTCATGTAATGGGTGTAATGCCAAGTACATTGGCATCGAGTTCTTCAGCATTGCCGACTGAATGAATTGACTCGCCTTAGTGGTGATTTTAGGAAATGTACTAGTAAGAAAATAGGTATGTCTGACTTCAAGATAATTGCAAAAATCTGAGTAATTATTGGGAAAGAAAAACTTGATAAAATCTTTAAATTCTATCATTAATGTTCAAAATGTTTATTCTACATTTATTTTGAATGTATTTAAGTAATCGAATTTAAATTGTGTATATGATGTTTTGGATGTTTTGTAAAATTATTTTTAAATTTAAACCTTTATTTTGCAATTTTAAATTTAATTAATTTTTTTTAAAAATTAAAATTAAATTTTGTAATACGAGTTGAATACGATTATTAATGATTAATTTGTTTAGATTTTCTTATTTTTGCTTAGATTGTGTTAATGTGATTTCTAGTCTGAAGAAGACTGATAAACGGTCAAAATATATAGTGAAATGTTATTTTATCGAATAAGCAGTTGGCGTTTTTCAATTATTGTCTTCTTTCTTTGATTATTTATTCAAGAAATAACAACAAGTTGTCTAATTATTAACCTCATACAAGTTTTCAAAATATTCACCGTTGTGATTAATGCATTGTTGCCATCTTCCCGGTATCTTGTTGATGCGTTCCTCGAAAAATTTCTGCGGCTTCAAATCTGCTTATTGCTGGATGTCGTGTGACATAAGCCAAACAGACGTAATCTTTTCCGTGTAATGCAGATTTCATTGGTTAAAAGAGTTAAAAATCAGAAGCGGACAAGTGTAGTATGTTCAGACAAATCTGATTAATCATCTCTTGCATGATCATAGCCATATGAGGCCTCACATGTTCGTGCTGGCGATAGAGGTTGTCAAAAACAAATGGTTTCAGTTTTCCCAATAGATTGCAATAATATTTGGTAGTGATAGTTTCACTAAGTGGTCGAACGTCCATCAGAATAATTAATTTAGAGTCCAAACTAAGAACAAACTGAGCATGATTTTCTTGTTAGTAAGAACGATTTTTAATTCCGCCACGGGTTGATCTTCAGCACAAGACTTATAACGTTGGCGGCCACTGTTCCGCCAATAAGCACAGTTATAATCAATGGTAATAAGGCGATACGAGAAATTGTTGCGGTGGTACTGTTGAGGTAGGTGTTGACATGTTATAATTCTTTTCAAATTGGCTGCATCAGTTAACGCATATGGAATGCATACGTTGCACAGGTAAACACCATTCCATTTGAATCAAACGCATTATCACTGTTTCTGCCACAATTCTTCTTTTTGTGATCCGCGGATCTTCAATAAAATCAACATGAATCTCTTTTTCCAGATCTTATGACAGCCGTCTACTGCGTGGTTCATTTTCAGTGACAAAGTTTCAAATCTTGAATTTATCTATTCAGTCGTAACATGTTCTGAGGCCAACCGCACCTTCACCGAGAATGCTTCTTATTTCTTTATGAATTTTGTCAGTTGACAGTCCTCTTTTCTAGTTGTAATCAATGTCTTTTCGAATATCGTCTCGAGAAAACTCCATTTTCAGCACGAATACTGGCAAGAAACACGATAAACATTAATGAGGGTATTAGACTATTTTTTACTTATAAAAACTTATAAAATTAATAATAATAGTAATAGTAATAATAATAATAATAATAATAATAATAATAATAATAATAATAATAATAATAATAATAATAATAATAATAATAATAATAATAATAATAATAATAGAAACTTTGAAAATTCCTGAAAATTGCTGAATGTATTGTAAAAATTTATTTAACCAAGAATTAAAATTTCATTTTAGATAGCTTTATTCATCGCCAAAACCTTTGAGCTAAACATATATTAAACAAATTTCGTTGTCAGTATATTTTTATTATATCAAGAAATTATTAAATATAAAAATATAAACTGCAATTAAGAAATTATCTGAGAAAGCAACTTCCTGATAAATTACTGTAAGAAATTAAAAACCTAATAATACATTAGAACTAATCAAAGTAATTAATTAAATTTTGAACATATTCAACCCCAAGCTCCTCACAACATTGACTCCTCCGACCCGTTGACAGGCTGTCAGTTTTATTTTTCAATAAAGCTTAACACGTTAAAGACCGCATGGCCACCGGCGGATCACTCCGCAACAACATTGCCGGCCAGCGTGCTCACGGGTAGGCACACGACATGTTTTACTTGGGGACCACTTGCATACCGGTGGGCCTTTTAATTGAAATAAATCTAGGATTTAAATAATGCCTATCTCAAATTATTGTAAAATAAAAAATTTTTAAAAAATAATATACGTAATTAACAATAAAAAAAATGCCGGTCCATATGTGGGAAATACGATTTTGCAATGCGGTCTTCAACGTGTTAAGGAACTTAACTTCATCCTATTTATCGAAAACTTACTTTGAAATTTTTTCTATACCTAAAGACCTTTATTTTTTAAAAGTGTATTAAGATTTACGTCTTTATAAGATCCCAAATCGTGAATGACTTCTGTTGAAGCCATTTTTCTTTATTAAAAAAATTAAAAACTCTGTTTATTTGAAAAAAGTTTTCGAATATTAAAATATAATTGTAAAAAACTAAAAAAATAATCCATTTTATTGAAAATGTCAATGCAATAAAACAAATTTCTCATTTCTTTTATAATATTATAATTAGCAATTAAAAGCTTCATAAATTATGTATCATAATAGATATCAGAACTATTATTAAAACAAATTAAAATTATAATTAGAAATATTTTGCTATCCAATTTTTTATTTTCAAAAAAATATTTCAAATTATGTATTAGTAAAAATTCAAAATATTATTCAAAACAAAAGTTTCTTTGATAAATTGTTTGTTTAAAACAGATTCAAATTGAGAAGGAGTATCAATAAAAGATTGTTATTGTATTAATTTTGTTGAGGTTGGTCGAGAGGAGGCAAAGAAAATCGAGGTGTGCAGAAAGTTGAGTGCAAATATCAAAACTTATAAAAATTCAGAATTAACAAGTTAATTAAAATTTTGAAAAAATTAAAAATTGACATGTTGCGAGGAAAAATACGAATACGGTAAAATAAAATAAATGGAGAGTTTCCGGTAAAAGATATTTTAAAAAATACAAATTAATTAATTAGAATTATTGAATAATTTAGTAGCTATATGGGAAACCCAAGCTATATGAAGAACCCGAGCGATGAATGAAGAAATAACAAGAATAACCTTCTCAAAATGATATTAAATTTTCAATATCAATTAAGGCAACATGTAAAGAAGTGTAGAATTTTTGTTTTTTTTTCTGTAGGATATAATCTAAAATCATTTATTAATTTAATTATTTGGTTGCAAAAACTAGTAGACGCAGAGACAATATTAATCAGCACGTTCAACAGAGTTGGAATAAAATTAAAGCTCCGATCAATCAAAGATATGAAAGGTCTGACATTATTAAACAAAAAGTAAACTTAATTACCAGAAAAGACAATTGCCCGTCGGCTTACTTGCATTATCGTTTTGGAAAAAGTACAGACATATCGAACTAATCGTGTGAGCATTCAGTGTATTCGGATCAAATTATTTATTGTGTTGGGTAGTCCTTCATTGATTTATAAAGTGAGCATGAGGAGCCAGATTATACTACTGACAAACTGTTAATAACCTACCAAAATGATTTTCAACTCTCTGCATTCCAAAGAGATGTAATATCAAATTTTATATTTTATTTAACAAGCATTGCAAATTTATCATACTAACAAATTATGAGCACCAGAAATAAAGGGAGAACCAATTTACAAAAATATCATTCAGTTCAATAGTTAAATAAGATTTTTATCACTCAAACATTAGTTATATTAATAATTATTATATTAATTATTTAAATATCCATTAAAAACACAAAAGTTTTAAGTCTTTAAAGTTTTAAATCATTTGCCATTTAAATTTTTTTTTCAGTTAATTAATTTTTTAAATAATTTTTCTCGGGACTGTTATGTAATATATATATATATATATATATATATATATATATATAACTTTATAAAATTATGCCATCAAATTCTTGACAGCCTTTATTATAAGATTCTCAACATCAAGATCTTCCATTTACATAATTATTAATTTGTTTTAATTTTATTAATTTCGTGCCCTAACAGTTGAAAAGGATTTTCAATTTGGATGAGTGGCTTTCAGATATTGAATTGATACAGTGGAATATGTCCTCTATTATTCCAATAGAATATATATATATATATATATATATATATATATATATATATATATATATATCCTGTTTCAAAATTATTTATGAACAATATATGATATAATAAAACAAATTAAAATAATATTTTATTTTCATATTTATTTATTTCGACTATTTTTCTTCCATTTAAAATTTAATTGCAGGCCATTTTGTATTTTCTGAAATAGAGAATTTGACACGGCCCAGGAAGGAATTAGTGACTCAGTACTCGATGTTTAGGAAGTTCTAAGTTCTTGTTTCATCCTTACGGATAATATTTAAAATTTGATGTCGATTGATAAGGTTATGTCACATTGCGGAATTTTAATTTCTCATTAAGGGTATTCAATATATTTTCCAGAAAGTATTTGCTCACATCATTATATCATTTTATTAAAATTTTGAGGTGTAACTAGAATTTGTATAAAATGTGGGACTGATATATGTTACATAAAATGTCAGTTATATATAAGCAATAAATGAGTTCAATTTACAAAGATTCGATTGAAACTGCGTAAAAGTGGTGTGTTTGAAAGCTATTAAGGGTATAACATTTTGGGTAGAAAAATGTTAATGAATGTCAAAGTATGAATAATAACCTCAAACCAAAGGTTCTTGTAGCGAATCATTGAGAATAAATACAAAAATTGGGAACAATATATTTATGGAACTATTCAATACGATTATCAGTAGGATAATGGATATGAGGTTGGTTAAGTATGCTTAGTAATTTGACAGCCTACTTCGACATTTTGTCTAATATTTAGTCAATTTAGCTAAAAGCATATCTTAGTTGAAATCTAGATATTCGAGAAAGAGGTTTTTGCTCTCTCAAAATATTTGTGCTTCAGACGACTAATTTTTAGTATTACAGTTCGTTCCGTTATTATTATTATTATTATTATTATTATTATTATTATTATTATTATTATTATTATTATTATTATTATTATTATTATTATTATTATTATTATTATTATTATTATTATTATTAATAAATAATTAAATAAATTTGGCAACGATTTAATTAAAAGATAACGCCAAAAAAACCTTTTCGTACAATATATTTCGATAGCACAGCTATCCTCTTCAGGTACTCAAAACCAACTAAAAATATTATGAATTAACATTTAATTTAAACAAATTATATTTTATTAATTTAATTTGGTAATAAATAAATATTTATAAAATATATTCAATTCACTTTTAATTAATTTAAAATTTTAAAATTTTCACTTATATTATAATTTTTAAAAAAATTAATGTAATTTAAAATTTTCAATTATTTTAATAATATTAAAAAAACAAACCCGTCATCTCTGTACTCGAGTTCTAGAGCATTGTCGATTGAAGGGTTTGACCAATATTAGTGAGCACAATAGGCGCTGTAAAAGTGATATCGGAATGTCTGATTTTAGAATTTTGTTGAGAAGTTTTAATAGTTATTGGGAACGCGTGATATGTAAAGCATTGCTGATAAGGTCATTGGATCCAAAGATTAATGTGCAAAGTGCTGTGACTACGAATGTTTTGAATGTTTTTAAATAGTTTACGTATGTTAAATCATGTTTGTTTTTTAATATTATTAAAATAATTGAAAATTTTAAATTACATTAATTTTTTAAAAATTATAATATAAGTGAAAATTTTAAAATTTTAAATTAATTAAAAGTGAATTGAATATATTTTATAAATATTTATTTATTACAAAATTAAATTAATAAAAAATAATTTGTTTAAATTAAATGTTAATTCATAATATTTTTAGTTGGTTTTGAGTACCTGAAGTTGATAGCTATGCTATCGAAATATATCGTACGAAAAGATTTTTATTGGCGTTATCTAATAATTTTTATTATTATTATTATTATTATTATTATTATTATTATTATTATTATTATTATTATTATTATTATTATTATTATTATTATTATTATTATTATTATTATTATTATTATTATTATTATTATTATTATTATTATTATTATTATTATTATTATTATTATTATTATTATTATTATTATTATTATTATTAAAAAAACACTACAAATTGACAAGAGAAAATTATTTCTTTACTAATTTTTTTAAGGATTACTTGCATGTCATTGCATCTATGTAACGCAGGAGAATTATAAAAATATATAATTATTATAACAAAAACGATGAAATTAATTTTATTTGGGTTTGGTAAGAAATGAAAATATTGGTAGTGAGGTATTCGTGTACAGGCGGAGCAGCTGTTTGCTAGGGAGTCGACATGAGCTACAAAACCCAAAACGGAATATCAGGCAAAATATTATTATGAAAATATTTACCCGCATATTGAAAATAAAAGTTTTTATTTATATTTTTTTAGTTAATAATTATTAATTGTTGATGAAAAAACTGAAAATCATTAATAAATATAAAAAAATTTAAAATTTTCTCCTTATGAAATTTAATCTCTCTTAATCAGATCCCTCTGATAATCCGACGGTATATATTCTTACCGAATATTTCTTATTATTAAATCCTAATCTTTATAATTCTATCTGGTAATTCCTAAAATTACCCAATCTGTGAATTTGTTTAAATTGATGTTTTATAATTGGGAAGAACGAAAAAAAATCTCGCAAGTTAAAAATCCTCTTTCAAAGGAAATCTGTCAGTCAGAATGTAATTTTATGTTTAAAGTTGTCTAGACAATAAACTGAATTTTTATAGAAATGTTTTGTCACTATTTTAATCTTTTAATAATAATAATAATAATAATAATAATAATAATAATCATAATAATAGAAAGCCTTTGCATAATCCAATTATTTGGCCGCAATTTCTCATGATAAGCAAATTCTAGTGCATGAAAATTAATGAAGCGTGGGTAGAATAAAGAAATAATTAAATGTACGTATTAAAACAAAAAATTATCTTTTTTATTTATAAGGCTTGCAAAATTTTCAAATCAATCTTAAATTATTTTCATCTGATTTTTTTAAAAAGATGATTTAAAATTTCGTAACGCTAATTGCTTTGTAATAAAATGCATTTTTAAACAACTGCATGAACACGTTCCGTTATTTTAATTGAATTCCTAATTCCATTTACGGAATGCCTCACCCCCCCCTCCGCCCGCATGATGCCATTAAACAAATCTGCTTTATTTATTAATGTCAACAAAAATAAATTCTGATGGAAATATCACAGTATTCGTTAAAATTTTATCATTTTTTTGTTTTAATGGGTAATCCGAAATAAATTCAAAATTTATTAATAGACAGCTAAATCAATTACTGTTTCATATATACAAAATTTTTCATCTGCATCTTCATGTGCCGTTTTTTATTGAGTTTTGATACAGAAAATATAATTTTATTGAAAGTTATATAGAATTATTTTATTTAATTTAGCTGGCAAGCGATGAGTTGAAACAAGTGGCTCATAAAGAGAAAATTATTATCAAATTCGAGAAATACATCAATGAAGACAACGCAAGCAAATCTATGAAGGAGATCATTGATAGTACATCAAAGGAAATTAGAAGTTAGTTTAAATTTAATTTAATAATATATTAATAATTATAATAATTATATTAATAATAATAATAATAATAATAATAATAACAATAATAATAATTATAATTATAAAAATAATTATAATAATAATATTAATAATTAATTAAATAAATTTGGCAACGATTTAATTAAACGATAACGCCAATAAAAAACCTTTCGTACGATATATTTCGATAGCACAGCTATCATCTTCAGGTACTCAAAACCAACTAAAAATATTATGAATTAACATTTAATTTAAACAAATTATTTTTTATTAATTTAATTTTTTAATAAATAAATATTTTTTAAAAATATATTTTAAATTAATTTTAAATTTTAAATTTTTTTACTTATATTCTAATTTTTTAAAAATTAATGCAATTTAAAATTTTCAATTATTTCAATAATATTAAAAAAACAAACATGATTTAACATACGTAAACTATTTAAAAACATTCAAAACATTCGTAGTCACAGCACTCTGCACATTAATCTTTGGATCCAATGACCTTATCAGCAATGCTTCACATATCACTCGTTCCCAATAACTATTAAAACTTCTCAACAAAATTCTAAAATCAGACATTCCGATATCACTTTTACAGCCTCTATTGTGCTCACTAATATTGGTCAAACCCTTCAATCGACAATGCTCTAGAACTCGAGTACAGAGATGACGGGAAGTCTCTCCAATGTATGTGGCATTACACCCATTACATGTAAATTGATAAACGAGATCAGAACACAATCCAACCGGAGTTTTTGATTTATTAATAAACATATTGCGTACCTTACACGAATTAGAGACGATCTTATACTCTAAATTTCCTATCAGTTTACCCAACTTCCTCTTATAATTTGTAAAGCCTTCAGAGTACGGCAATACTAACACATATTTAGGCTCAATTTTTTTATATCCATTTTTACAATCACCCAGATCAACACTCAATTCACACCCATCCGACAAATTACATTCAGACTTTCCACAACATGGATCCTTAGGATTTTTAATCAATTTATCAACAGTTTCTTTTATCATCAACAATAAAAATGATTTAGAATATCCATTCTTTATCAACAACTCAACCAAATTCGAGTTGGATTGTGTTCTGATCTCGTTTATCAATTTACATGTAATGGGTGTAATGCCACATACATTGGAGAGACTTCCCGTCATCTCTGTACTCGAGTTCTAGAGCATTGTCGATTGAAGGGTTTGACCAATATTAGTGAACACAATAGAGGCTGTAAAAGTGATATCGGAATGTCTGATTTTAGAATTTTGTTGAGAAGTTTTAATAGTTATTGGGAACGAGTGATATGTGAAGCATTGCTGATAAGGTCATTGGATCCAAAGATTAATGTGCAGAGTGCTGTGACTACGAATGTTTTGAATGTTTTTAAATAGTTTACGTATGTTAAATCATGTTTGTTTTTTTAATATTATTAAAATAATTGAAAATTTTAAATTGCATTAATTTTTAAAAAATTAGAATATAAGTAAAAAATTTAAAATTTAAAATTAATTTAAAATATATTTTTAAAAAATATTTATTTATTAAAAAATTAAATTAATAAAAAATAATTTGTTTAAATTAAATGTTAATTCATAATATTTTTAGTTGGTTTTGAGTACCTGAAGATGATAGCTGTGCTATCGAAATATATCGTAAGAAAGGTTTTTTATTGGCGTTATCGTTTATATTAATAATAATAATAATTATAAAAATAATAATAATAATATTAATAATAATATAAATAATAATAATAATTATAATAATAATAATAAAAATAATAATAATAATAATAATATTAATATTATAATATTAATAATAATAATAATTATAATAATAATAATAATAATATTAATAATAATATTAATAATAATAATTATAATTATAAAAATAATAATAATATTAATAATAATATTATTAATAATAATAATAATTATTATAAAAATAATAATAATAATTACTTTAATTCTTTAAATCTGTTTTTATTTCTCTATTTTATAATAATTTCTAATTTGGTGTTACGCAGTATTAAAATTTGACAATATGTTAAATTTCATATAAAAATTTAAATGAATTGACTTAACAAAAATTATCTGATTTCAGTGAATACATTAACAATTTCATAAATGATCAAATTTTTATTTTTGTTAAATGCATATATCCATGTTTTTCAACCTTAATTTTCATTGTATACCAGGTAACAAATTTTAATGTCGGCATACCAACAGCAAAAGTCAAATACTCATTAACTAATCAAAGAATGATGGGCATGTTAAAACGAAGTTTTAGAAAATTTAAAACAACAAAACGCATGATGGACGATTATAGTCTTTGAAATTAATATGGTAAAATTGCAAAATTTTAAGTTCTACAATTTATAAATAAATTATATTTATTTTTCGCATACCACTTAGTGACATCTGGCGTAGCACCTGTTGAAAGCCGCTGCATTAGATCATTCTAGAAACATGAAATTATTCTCATTATAATAAAGAATACAAATATACGTACGTTGTTCAGTTGTATTATTATTTTTGATAGGATTTGACTTCTTCCGAGTTTCAAAATAACTCAGAACCTAGCAACTAACAATATTTATTTCCAATTACAATATTAAATAGTCATTCAATATACGCTGGCTAAATTTGAGCAAGCTTAAGAGATACTTGAAATGGTAGATGCCTTGAGAATAATCAAGTCTTTTTCACTAACCAAACCTCTTTAAATTTATTTAATATTAATTCTTTTTTATTTGTTACATAATTTGTGAGTTTTACTTTTCTATGGTTTCTGCTTTCACTATATTTTCTCTTCTCGCTTTATAGTTCCTAACTCTTAAATAATTTCAGTCTCTGAATTATCCTTTGTTTACAGAACCTATTTATTAGTGAAATCAAAAAATTCAATATTTTAAGATGTTATAATAATCATAAAAATAAATAATAAACTATTTATAAAGCCAGGTCATTATGACCTTGACGTTTGATAACTGCTGAAATATATGTATGCAATGAAATAAAGTAAGTATATATGTGATCTGTGCCAGCAATATTGATTAATAATAATAATACTCTCTTTTCTTGATTATGCAACCAGAAGTACTATAAATAGTAATAATTGGATGTTTCAATTTGTTTATTTTTAATAAATGTTGTATATGACAATGTCTTTTAACAAATATCATTTGTTAAACTATACCAATTAATTATAGCCATCAATTACTGTTGCATCTGCCTATTCCAGATTATCAAAAATTAATTAATTAGTTTTAATTCTTTGTAAAATCCTTACCTATGAATACACTCTTTCAACTTGTTAAAATTATATTTCCTATCTTTTTATTTGTCAACGCTCATATCTTGCCACCTTCCCTAAATATTGTTTTTTAATTTAAAATTTTCAGATTTTTTTTACTTGCTTAGCTTTTGAAATTTAGTATTTTTAAATTTAAATGCGAATTCTTATGCTCCTCCAACAAAAAAATATTTATAAAAATGTAAAAAATAATTTTATCTGACAAAGATAAACAAAACGTGATAATGAATAAAAACAAACAATGTATGCATTATATGATTATGGACTACAATAGTTATTTTTGTGTTGAAAAAATGTGTAAAAACCACTGCCATGTCGAGAATTTGAATGAGTTGGTTTCGGAATTGTTTAATCTGCCAATTAAAGGATCTAAAAACTCGAAATATCTTGAAGATGAAGAAGTAATCTAATCTTTATATATATATATATATATATATATGTATTTACTTTGGTGCTTATTTAAACATTTGATACTAAAATAGAATTTCGTATTCAAAATATTACAACATTACATTCAAAAAGATAAAATTTTAATTTTTTCTAAATAAATCTATTTTACATAAAGCATTAATAATTCCAATTTGCTATTTCATGCAAGATTTCTCCCGTTATACATGTAGTATTTCGATAAAACAAAATTCTTTTAATTAACGCAAATATATAATCTCTATCAGAAAAAACAAAAGGTATTTAATACATGTAAATAATTTTGTTTTAATAAGTCATTAGTTCGTATTGCAATTATAATACTATTATTTTTTTTTGTTTTAACTATTGATGTACTTTAATTTGCTTGAGATTATTATTATTATTATTATTATTATTATTATTATTATTATTATTATTATATTATTATTATTATTATTATTATTATTATTATTATTATTATTATTATTATTATTATTATTATTATTATTATTATTATTATTAATTGAAATTATATCTTACCAAAATATTTTCTAACTTGAAAACAGTCTAAAAAGTTTCAGAATATGTTTATAAAACTAAACAAATATTTGTGGAGTACTAATAAAGTTGTTTTGTAAATAAATAAATGTTTTAAGTTATATTTCACGATTAATTTTTTAATTATAATATAAAATAAACTATTAAAACTTTGGATTTGATGAAACGAGAAGCTTAAACAAATAAAAGTGTTTCAAAATTTGTTTCAGATCTAAATAAAAGCCATTGAAACTATTTTAAATGACAATTTTTAATTCCTCGGAGCATTTCACTTGACATATTTTCAGAAAATAATATTAATAAAATAGAATAATTTTGAAAAAAAATATTTTTACTCTGTTTGACACTTAAATGAAAATTAATTTAAAAATTCCATCAAAGAGAACGACGAGGTTTATTTAAAAAAACAAATTATTTGAACAATTTTTTTTAATATTCAAAAAATCAAATGAAATCAATAGTTTTTTATTAAAATGGAAATGTTTCTCTAAAAATATAATTTTGTTTTAATATTGTCTAGGAATGATCACGAATATTTAGGGGAATTTTTTATAAATATAAATGTTTGTAATATAATCCATTTACAAACATTATAAACTAATTGTAATTATTAAAAATAATTATTTAATTTTTCTATATAACATTTCACTATATATTTCAACCGTCTATCAGTCTACTTCATGCTAGAAATCACATTAACAAAATCTTAATGAGAATAAGAAAATTTAAACAAAAATAAATCAATAATCAACGTGGATCACGATTCATTATCAACTCGTATTACGAAAAATAAAATTATTTTAATTTAAAAATTAAAATTAAAATAATTTTAAATTTTGTAATACGAGTTATTGAAGTTGGCGTTTTTCAATTAAGTAAACATTGCATTCTTTTTTTGATAATATAATTTTTCATCATTTCTTCGCCATATGACAAAATAATATTTGGCAAAATTTGAAAAATTATTTTATTGTTCAATAATAATATTAAAAATGAGCTCAAAAAATTGTAAATATATCTGTTCTATGAAAATCTTTGGGAGACATTTTATAATGTCGTTGAACAATAAATATTATTTATAATATTTAGTAAATAATTTTTATAATAATAATAATTATTATTATTATTATTATTATAATTATATTAAAATAAATTTTTCTAGTTTTCATCTGTAGTTGCTTTTCATTTTACAATGAAATATAGAATTTTTTTATTGATTGACTATTAATCAGATGTTTTATTGATATTCACAAATTTTCGGCACAGCCTTTGCCAAGTGAAATAATAATAATAATAATAATTCAACGCGAAGATAAACAGTATGAGACAGAGATTTATAGAAAACCAACTGATACTGGTCTTTATACTTCTCCAGAAAGCTTTTGTGAATTTAAGTATAAGAGAAATATGGTGAAAGGATTGATTTATCGTTCATGGGCTTTATCTTCTAATTTTCATAATTCGGTAAAAAGTGTTGATAAATTGGTTGAGTTGTTGATAAAGAATGGATATTCTAAATCATTTTTATTGTTGATGATAAAAGAGACTGTTGATAAATTGATTAAAAATCCTAAGGATCCATGTTTTGGAATGTCTGAATGTAATTTGTCGGATGGGTGTGAATTGAGTGTTGGTCTGGGTGATGGTGAAAATGGATATAAAAAAATTGAGCCTAAATATGTGTTAGTATTGCCGTACTCTGAAGGCTTTACAAATTATAAAAGGAAGTTAAGTAAACAGATGGGAAATTTAGAGTATAAGATCGTCTCTAATTCGTGTAAGGTACGCAATATGTTTATTAATAAATCAAAAACTCCGGTTGGATTGTGTTCTGATCTCGTTTATCAATTTACATGTAATGGGTGTAATGCCACATACATTGGAGAGACTTCCCGTCATCTCTGTACTCGAGTTCTAGAGCATTGTCGATTGAAGGGTTTGACCAATATTAGTGAGCACAATAGAGGCTGTAAAAGTGGAATAGGAATGTCTGATTTTAGAATTTTGTTGAGAAGTTTTAATAGTTATTGGGAACGCGTGATATGTGAGGCATTGCTGATAAGGTCATTGGATCCAAAGATTAATGTGCAGAGTGCTGTGACTACGAATGTTTTGAATGTTTTTAAATAGTTTACGTATGTTAAATCATGTTTGTTTTTTTAATATTATTAAAATAATTGAAAATTTTAAATTACATTAATTTTTAAAAATTAGAATATAAGTGAAAATTTTAAAATTTTAAATTAATTAAAAGTGAATTGAATATATTTTAAAAATATTTATTTATTAAAAAATTAAATTAATAAAAAATAATTTGTTTAAATTAAATGTTAATTCATAATATTTTTAGTTGGTTTTGTGTACCTAAAGTTGATAGCTGTGCTATCGAAATATATCGTACGAAAAGTTTTTTATTGGATTTATCTTTTAATAATAATAATAATAATAATAATAATAATAATAATAATAATAATAATAATAATAATAATAAAAAAAAAAAAAAAAAAAAAAAAAAATAATAATAATAATAATAATAATAATAATAATAATAATAATAATAATAATAATAATAATAATAATAATAATAATAATAATAATAATAATAATAATAATAATAATAATAATAATAATAATAATAATAATAATAATAATAATAATAATAATAATAATAATAATAATAATAATAATAATAATAATAATAATAATACTAATATAAGGAAAATGCTCTTTATAATTGATTAAAGTAATTTTGAAAAACTAAGTGAAAAAGACTATTTTACAAAGACCATTTTATCAAAATAATTATATGAAAATATTATCAAAAATTGATTTAATAATGCATTAATTTTCGCTTATTCCATTTTCAAAAATTGAATTCTCCATTTATTGAATTTAATAAAAGGATTAGTTTGTTTTAATTACGTAGAAAACATATTTAAAATTCTTTTCCGACGAATTGTGAGTGTGCAATGTATTTTTCATTATAAACTGAAATTATCTGGGAAGAATTTGTGATTTAAAATGCATTTGGCGTATGCTTCTGAGTTAATGTTGCGTATTTATACTATAATTTACAACCAGCTATACAAAATATAACCTGGGTCCGTGTTATATTCAGTCGATATAATAAATTGGGCAAATATAATCAAGATTAAAACAAATATTCCTGTAATTCATTTCGATTAAATATTTTCACCAGTTTCAATCTTCCGAAACCTTTCCATGTACATTAGCTTTATTAAAGCCATTTTTAACTCAACCTGTGCTTACTAAAGATCAAATTTCAACAATCCATTCACAAATTACAGAGAATGACATATTATTAGTGCCGGCCTTTGGAGGGAGGGTAAGGTCGGGTACCGACAATTGGGGCGCCACTTGTTATCTTTTGTGATTGCTTATTTTAGCTGTTAATAATAAAAAAGTTTCTTGTGTTAAAAAATTTATGTAAGTATATTTTGTTTCATTACTCTTACACTGTCTCCGTATTTAAGGTAATTCACGACCCTAACAAATGTCATTAAATATTGCTCTTATTAAGATTAGTATCACAATAGAAATAAATACATTTCTGAAATATAATTTCTTTGAAATTTAAATGAATAATAATTAAGGCCACCCAAAAGTCAATAAAGTAAATTTTTTAGAATATTTTGCAGACCAAAATTTCTTAATTACATGAAAATAACTCTTGTAGTTAAATATGATAAAATTTTATCTTAACCATGACCATTTATATTCATGAAATACTTAAAAGCCGTATTTCTCATAAGTCATTATTTTGTTTATAAAGTCTATTATTTTATTTATAAACTCATTTTTTAAATTTATAATAACTTATTAAAAATATACCACATGACCGAGAAAAATATGAATGTCAATAAATAGCGTTCATCGTTACTGAATGTGCTGATCTGGCTGAGCCAATGGGAGTTGTTAAAGATAACGGCGTCATAAGTGCATCATCGGTTCAATACCAACAGATGAAACTGTTAGATAATAATAATGAAGAAGTTCTTGTATAAGAGATAAACAATGATAAGAGCGTGGTCACGGCACAAGAAACACTGGTGTTATTAGATTATGGAACTTGTCCAATTTATCGAAATATTAAAAATATAGACCATTTAATTAAAATTGGTCCTAAACAAACCATCATTGATAAATACCCTACAGATGAGGCCGGTAAACATTTGTCAAGCTAATATTACAATAGGAAACTTTCAAACAATGAAAATTTTTGCCGCAGATAATTAGTTTACTCCGTATTTAAAGATTCTATATTTTGTTTTTGCTGCTGACTTTTTGACAAAAATTCAAAATAATATAGCTTTTAGGGTAGCTCTGATAAACTATATACACCTCATAATGGCAAGTTCTTGGACTAGTGCAATTGCTTGGGAAATTCGATCCTGTGATGCAAAAACATTTAAAACTTATAGTTAAAGTCGATATTTTGGATCATTATTGCGGGAAAGGATTCAAAATGAATTAATAGACTTGATGGATGAAAAAGTGAATGATAGGTATGATAGCCTTCAATGGTTTTCCTGGTATAACAGCAATCTGGAGACATTCTGATGCGGCTGTCTATGGCAAAGAACCAATTGAGATGGAACTGAATGAAAATAAAGAAGTGATTAAGGTTTTAAAGATAACCCTGTCCATTTCTCCAAAATCTCTTTGAATTAGATTTTAGTACTCTTCATTCATCGAGCCTTTTTCATTAGATTTTACAAAAATTCCAGATTTAAGAAAAATAACACGTTCAAACTTAGAAATTTAATTTAAAACATTTATTTCAATTATTTCAATTTATTGAAATGATGTTGTATTATAATTGGTAAACTGACTATATTATGGACTGTATAATGTTAAAACTCTTTGTTCTAATGCGTTAAAGTATTTAGGCAATTAAAACAAACAATTAGTATAAAGTTATCAGATATTTTTTTTTGAAATGATAAATTGATGGACAGAATTTTCTTAGATTATTTATTCGTGCGTTAATATAATGTATTAATTACTATTAAAATTGCAAATAAAATTTATTTCTTGTAAATTAATTAAACAATATATATTTAATACTACAACCGATTTGATACCACATTTATTCCTGCTTGATAGGAAAGCGCTATCTAATTGAGTAGAGGAAAATTGCGATAATGTTAAAAGCGATACAACTCTAATACGTGACACTTTCTGATACAGTTTTCAGCGAGGGACTCAAATCTTAGACAGTCCCGTATAATCCGGGACGTCTGGTCACATTAAGATAGTAACATAATATTTCAATATTAATTTAATTTATTATGCATTTTAATAATAAATTATAATAATGGTAAATTATGCCAAATGAAATACAATATTTATTCATTTAAAGAGTGTTTCCAAAAGTGAGGTTCGAAAAGAATTTTAAAAGAGTTTTTTTGTGTATTCCAAAGCAAAAATAAAATATAAATAAAATTTCATTGTATTTAAATTGCATGAAAGATAAAATGGTAAATATTGCGTTTTGTAAAATTTTTAAATAAACTTATATTGTAAAATATAGTTTAAAGGAATATTTATGTAGTTATCTACATCTTCTTACTTTCGTATTTTGCCATAAATTATTTAATTATTATTTTTTTGATTTCCTTGCTGGGTCACTCATCCATAAAAAAAGGTGTCAGAAACTTTGGATATTCCACCAACTGAGACGATTAGAAGAGGATTTAGTTTTATATACTTCGATGGAAATTGTATACAATCAGCAAGTTTTATAAAGGCATTCACCAAAAAATATCCTAAACTTCCTAAATATAATCCTATTGGAATTACAATAACTATGAAATTAAATTTATTTTTATTAAATTTATTTCTATGATATTGGTGGTTTCTGTTTTGTTACCCTTAAAATTCTATTATAATATAACATTTTTTAAAATTAAAATAAATAAAACTTACAAATTTTAAGGTTTTGTCGGATATGAAGTATTGCAGAATTAATGAGACAAGAATTGTCTAAAATGATAATAAATTCTTGAATTAATTTTAACTTAAAAATAAATCTTAAAAAGTTCTTTCTTCATTATCAGAATAATTATTATGTGACAAATAATTATTGTTTTAATATGACACAGTTATTGAAGAAAGATATTGAAGGATTGCATGTATTTACTGTGTTGTGTTTGTATGTTTTATTTAATTTTTCTACCCAATTTCCGAAATGGGATTTCGGAATACTCAGCACAAATGAATGTTTAGACTCGGTTTTAAACTGAAATAATTGCATTTTGTTTCAAATTATTCTTCTAAATTTGGCATTTAATTTTGTATTAAAGACAGATCAGTAAATGGTTGAACGTTTTTTCTATCTTCTTTATATGCTCTTTATAATAAAATTTTCTCAGAATCATAAAACTGTTTGTTATTCTTCATTTCATTCATTCATTAATTTCTTCGCTTTTACCAGTCCGATTCAAAAGAATTTAAAGCGAACTTAATTTCCAAAGTAGAATAAAATCCACGATTTATTACTGACAGAATTTAATAAAAAATGAAATTATCATATCCTCCCGTTCATATTGCGGAATCAGTAAAACAAACGTAAAGAAAATTTTTTCTGAAACCATTTTTAAAAATTTAAAAATAATTAAATTTAAATTTTTAAGATTCACTAAATTAGTTCTCACTGTTTGCTGCAGTTTTGTATGAATCGAACACTGCTTTATATTTATGCTTATAACAGATTGAATTTGGATATGACAATGTTTAGCAAACTTCATAGAGAGCAAATTATATTTTTTATAAATTAAAACAAACAAATGAATAATGAGCATACACTGATACAGCTAAACCAAAAATGACTCCAGATTCTCATTCTTGGAAATTTTTCTAGTGAAAAATGTTTGAAGCCTTTGAAGGGACTGAAATTTCTTTAACTTGGTTGCACGACTCTCACTTACAGTTTCTAAATAAATATATCCATTTCTGTGTTACGTATATTATTTTGCAATTGCAAATAAATTGATAAATTCTCTCTTTCCATAACCCAGTTAAAAAGCAAATAGATATTTGTAGGGCACCAACCTTGATTTTGTAAGCATTTAACAATACTTCATATGCATTTTCAATAGCACTATAAAGTAGGTTAGGAGAGAGTTTTCAAATCCTGAAATTTTGATAATTTACTGACTGTTTCGGTTGAATCCCTTAACAATGCCATAATTTCTAACATATAAAAATTGTCCGCTCTGTATCAGCTTCAAAGACGTTAACTGATTTAATACCTATTTAGTGAAATAGAGATTATGAGTTTCTCATACGTAATAATAATATTGTGAAAATGCCACTTTTAAATGAAAAACATACTTTTAAATAATATTAATTTTTATTAAGATGTTCTCATAAAATACTTGGCGGAAAATCACAAGAAATTACCCGGATAAATATATATCAATATATATTGAAGGATGAAGAAAACGTTGTACTTGAAAATCAAAGTATGAGCATGGAAGATTCTGATGATGAAACTGCGGATATTTATGAAGAAAATGATATGAACACAAAATGTCCCGACGATGAATGTGATTGTAATGAAATATAAAAGAATAAAAGTTTTGTATTTTACATTAAAAATTAATAAAAACGAAAAAATTAATAAAATATTTATTATTTTCTTAAAAAATATTTTACACTCAAAAAAATTGAACCAAGTACAAATATAATTAAAATCAATTTACTTTTGATCGAAAAGTTTCTTTTTTAGCCAATTCATTGATAACACCCCACGAGTCGTTTTCAGCTACTCACGGTGAAATTTCATTTTGAATGATCTAAATAATATTAATAAAATAAATATATTTCAACATTATACCTGTAAAGACCGTTCGAAGTATATTTCATAATATTCACACTATTTTTGAAGAATTATCTTCATATACATACAGGCTACAATGAATCGTGACCATTTCAAATAAAATATTTTCAAATAAAATATAGAACACCTTTTGAATGCATTTTCCTTTGCATTTAGTGTTTTTCTAGAAAGGATCCATGAAAAATATACTGGTTTCTTTCTGTATACCATCATTGCATCATCAACGAGAATTTGAAGGTTTGAAATCATTGCATCTCCTTTCTCTTCTGTTACCAGACCGTTTAAAATACCGATAATTTGTAAATTCATTTTTGATTAATTATAAAGGTTTTGGAGTATTTATACCATTATCCGATAACACAAATACAATTTTTCAGGTTAATGAATATCCAAAAAACAATATTAATATTTGAAATAATAATAATAATAATAATCATGATAATAGTACTAATTAATAATAAAAATAATTATAATAATAATAGTAATAATAATAATAATAATAATAATAATAATAATAATAATAATAATAATAATAATAATAATAATAATTTAAAGGTTTACAATTTTCAAAGTTTAAAAGATATTATTAAATGGCCTTTGAATACATACGTACACGAGGGATTGAAAAAATTTGCTTGTTTTAAAATTCATAATAATAATAATAGTAATAATAGTATTAATAATAATAATAATAATATTAATATTAATAGAAATAGTAATAATGATAATGATAGGAATAATAATAATAATAATTCATCGGTTTACAATTTTCAAATTTTAAAAGTTGCTATTAGATGTCCCTTGAACACACACATACACGAGGGATAGAAAAAACTTGCTTGTTTTAAAATTCATAAAATGTTTTGGTATGGGAGGTTTCGGACTTAGAAATTTTTTTTTGAAAAAGGTATGGAGTCATAAAAGCTTTTGCTAAAGGGGGTTTCGGACAAATATTTTGAAAAAATTTATGATTTCTATTAAATGTCCCGTGCGCATCCACACAGTGGGGTAGAAAATGATGAGTCATCGAGAACTCACGAGAAAAACGATGAGTCATCGAGAACTCACGAGAAAAACGATGAGTCATCGTGAGCTCACTACTACCTACTTCACTGGGCCTTGATTGGCAAACATAGGAGTTTTCTTCATTGTATTTGACCAAACAAATCGTAATTCTAATGAAATATTCCATGTTATTAAATTCATTTGAATTCGTCCATTAATTTTAGGAATACGTCAATAATTGGAGAACAGAGATAACAAGAAATGACCTCATAAAAAAGACATTAAGTTTAATATATTTTCACTTTATTAATGTTAAATGACTTATTAAATTAAACTAGTATAATAATAATAATAATAATAATAATAATAATAATAATAGTAATAACAATAATATAAACTTTAAATTTTTTTTTTGTCGATGGCGGAATCATATATATAAATAAAATTAAAACAAATAACAATATTAGCCAATTTCCGCTATGTTAATTCATAAAATATGAAATAATTCGACAGATAAACGGCCCTGATCATTCATAACCAAAATTTAACTAGACTTTCGCTTTCTCCACTTTTTCTCTGATTGATATTTTCTTTCATTCAACTGTAGTGAACCAATATATTTATTTAAACAAAAGTTTATATATATTTATTAACATTTTTTCTGAAATGCGATTTAGATTTTAAAATATTAAAAACATTTATTGGAATTGAATGAATAACTTTTATTTAAAAAACTTTTTAAAGTTTTAATTCTAATTTAATAAATTTATAATGTTGGTAAATCTAATTTAAAAAATATTTTGGAATTTGTTTTAATAAATATATTGTTGACTGAAATAAATATATTTATTATATATGAATAAACATTGCAGAAATTGGCTAACATTGTTTAACAACATTTATTTAAATTTATTTAAATAATAATAATATATATAAAATATAATAATAATATTAAATTTAAGAATTTAAATTTATTTTGTTTAAAACCTCCAATTAAGTTTACGTAATCATGACGTCTGTTATGGAGATTCTGGACTTCATCAACGTAATGAACTCCTTGCAGATCGCAAATTCTGGAGAATATGTTATCATTTGGGTGTCGGATAAATTCGTTAACAAATTCGAACTCTACTTTAAAAACATTAAAAGTAAGCATAAACTTATTTTATTCAATTTGATATTTTCTATTAAATATATTTTTTATCTGTTTATTAAACAAGCTTATTTCGTAGAAATATTGAATAGACCTTTAGAAATAAACGAGTAAAAGAATGGGTTTCTTAGATATCTTGGAGCTGTGAGTGCTAACTGTTGAGTTTGGAAATTTTGGAGGAATTACTGAAGGTTAATGAGAAGAAATAGTACGAGTACAATCTAAATAAAGCAAATCAGAGAAAAATATGATTTTATCCAAGGGTTCCGGGGACGGCACTCACATAATACACCGGAAGCTAATTTTGCGACCATTTCATAATAGTAAAACGAATAAGAAACATATTTTATAATAATTATTATTTTAAACAAATTTTCAAAAAAAAGTGCAAAAAAAAAAAAAAAAGTGCAAGCGTCCAAATAAACAGGCAAAATTATTTTCATAGGAAATTATGACTATATAAATTTTCAGTTAAACTATTTTGCTGAAAATCTTTCTCAAAATTAGAATATCATACAAAAGGTATATTAAAGACTTCTTTCGGAGTTTATTGTGTTAAAAAATTTAATTAAAGTGATTAAAAACTAATAATTACACAAAATTTAAACTCCATTGTGAAATATTTAATATTTACTGTTATTTGGAAGGTTATATTTGGTGGATGTCTTAAAAAGTGATATAAAAACAATGAAATTTTATTTTCCATAAAGTTTTAGGTGGTGTGCCTTCCTTAAATCGGTTCGTTTCGCATTCTATATATATATATATATATATATATATATATATATATATATATATATATATATGGTGAATTCCATCATCTTTTTAATTAATTTATTATCGATTGCAACAAGGCTCACGAAGATGCAGAGACATCGCAGCTGTGGAAGAACCCCGATCGACAGATCCAATTGTGATTTTTTTGAATTGATTTCTGTTTTTGATTGAGGATGAGAATGTTTGCGTCAGAATTTGTCCAGGCTTTTCCATTTGATTGTTCACTATGACCTGAACCCAACGCTGCCATTAAATATCCCAAAACTAGACCATCAAACAGAAAGTTATGATATTCATTCATAGAGCATTCTTGAATATTTGTTGGGATTTTATCAAGTGCAGTTTTAATACGACTTGGAACTGTAGCATTTAACATATCCACCCAACGAAGAGTTTTTCCTGCTTCACTTTTATCGAATTGTGCAGCTTGAGGAGAAACAATATGAGATATAATTCCAACTTGTGGTTTAAGAGTAGACAACGCTTCTCGAGCTGTGTTAGCCTCTTTGGTTAGACAAGTCACAACTCTACACGAAACATCGTATTGATAAAGAGCGTGAGACAATTCGCATTTAAGAGCCTGGTTCTCTTGTTTCATGATAAATTGTTGAAGAATCAAAGCATCCCATTCATCCTGAAAAGATTTTAATAAGGCTGGAATGGATGTAAAACTGGGATTAGAACTCTAATTTCAATCAAATTATCTCGAGAAAACTGTACCCCAGTGACTGGATTTAAATCACTGGTTGTTAAGTATTCATCAATTAACCTTCTTTCATAAGCATGCCCTGAAAATCTATTAATAACTTGAACTTCAGGAATTTCATTAGAAATCGAACATATTAACGACATTTTAAAAGAGATTTGAACTATTTCAAGCTACTAATTATTTATTTTTAAATTACAAAATTCTTCTAATTTAATTGATGCTCATAAAAATTACAAAATTAAAAGTTCAATTTTTTACCATTTACAATACAAATTTAAACAATTCTTTTTTTGACCACTTTTACCAAAAAATGCAAAAATTCACAAATTTCAAATTAAAATGAATAAAAATGTTGGTTCTTTTTAATTCACTTTATCGTAAATTCTGTTTTTATTTTTCTATCATTATTTTTTATTATTGTTGTTACTTGGAGAAAAGACTCAAATTTTGAATCCATTCTCCAAGTTACTAAACAACATGGGGCTAAGGGAACAGACTAACCAAATTCCCAACAATATATATATATATATATATATCGTAATAATTTACTTAGAATATTATTACGATATATTCAAATCTTTACTGCTGCTAAACTTTCTTTCCACAGCACACAAAATAGCTAACTTGCCTATTTTCCTCTTCTTTCTTTACTAATTTAATGTTCTCTTATTTTCTTGGTTTTCACTTGAAATGTTTTAGAACACATGAAAATTTCAAAAAGATTTTATTTACATTTGCAAAATTAAACTTTTAAAAATTGAAATTTTTAATAGAAACAAATTTATACGTTTTTTATAATCTTTTGGTTTTCAAATATTTTAAATTGGTTGATTTTTATTAAATTGTGCTGGAAATTGATTTACATGTTCGTATTTATAAAACTATCTCATGACGTGCTATGTGTGTAATATCGACATTTGGTATAGATAGCAGTCCACGTGTATAGCAATGCATTCCTTCGCAAACTGATATTTTGCTAATATGATTTTCAATATATTTGTCGCTTTCTAGTTGTATCTAAGGAAAACTGTCAAGGAACAAAATAATTTAGGGTTTCCGACCCAAAAATTGTTGCCCGACACAGCTTTAGGATGATCAGAAATCTCTATCAATAGTGGACATTTCAAATTATAAAATATAGTTTATATACTTAAATAATTATGACAATGATTTAATTATAAGAAAGCTAGCCTCAAACAAACAAATAATGATAAAATTTCATTTATATAAAAAATTTTTAAATTTAATTTAAATAATATATTATTTTTCAATAAAATTATATTTTATTTTAATTTTATAAATATAATTTGAACAAAAATTTTTTAAATCCATAAAAAGCTTAAAATGGTATCGAAATCATCATAACAGTGATTTAATTATAAAAAAGATAGCCTCAAACACGCGTTTTACGATGAGTTTCTATAGTTTTCCTGTCATTATGAGGTAGGATTGAAATCTATAAATATTATAGATTTAACAAACAAATAATACTAATTTTATTAAAATTAAAAATATTTTTAAATATAATTTAAATAAAATATTATTTTATTATAAATTTAATTTGAACAAAAATTTTTAAATCCGTAAAAAGTTAAATATGGAATCTAACAATCCAATTACTCAAAATTGATATATTTCAGAGCAATCGAAATACAAATGCTCATAGAATTTTGCACATTAATTTTCGGATCCAATGAAATACATTTAAATATTCAACAATTAGATTTAAATATATATTTTTAATAAAATTATAGTTTCCCATTTGTTGTTATTGCAGTATTAATATTTTTAATTATAAAATTATTAATAAACTACTGTTTATTTGCTGTCATTTCCATTAGATTATCTCAAAGTTTCAATTAAAAAACGCAATGAAAGCATGAAGAAATAATTATGTAAAAAAATTGTTTTTTCTTAATTTTTTTGTGCTAAAAATAAAAACAGATTCGGACTCAATAATGGAATATTGAGAGGCTAGAAATACTTCATAAATGTGCAACAACATCTGCCAGTTTCGTCTTTACTTTATGAATTGGGATAATAGCAATAGCTAATCTAGTCGACTAATGGAAATGCCCCCCCCTCCGTTGCAGTTTCTGTAAATTGACAATGTTCAACCTGAATACAAGCAAAACAATCTGTTGAACATTTGTCTCGCAGTAAATATATCCCACCGCCACCACCTGTATTTGGGAATAATGTTAACTAAATTCTTCCAACAATGATATGCTTAAATTATTCAAAATAGTCAACAAAGAAAACAAAATTGAAGATTTTTCCATAGATTTCACAGAATTTCGATTTTCATTTTATTTCACTTAAATATATGTTTTATCAAGGAGTAAACAAGAAAATGCTAAATGTCAATGATAATTTCCCAACTGCTGCTATGAGGTCCATGCTTTTCCTTTCAACTGCCACTCCAAATCCAATTATACTTGAAGCATTAGGTTTGGCCATTTGTCATGAAGGATTTAATGGAATATGCAACCTGAAGAGATTTACGGTATGAATAATTATTAATTACAATGTATTAATAATAAAAATAATAATAATAATAATAATAATAATAATAATAATAATAATAATAATAATAATAATAATAATAATAATAATAATAATAATAATAATAATAATAATAATAATAATAATAATAATAATAATAATAATAATAATAATAATAATAATAATAATAATAAGTATAAAACGATGATTCCTTGGTAGCAGCATAAATTAATATATCAGATAAGTGAATAACAAAATAAGGCTTTGCTGCGAAATAATAATCCTCTTCAATTTCTTACAGAACTCTTATCATCAATGAAAAAGTACAAAAATACGTTCTGATTTTCATTAAAATTGACTTTTTTGTTTTTTGATTGGTTTAAATCTAAATTTTAAATTTTAGAATTTAAAATTTTTTTCTTTCTTTTAACCTTTCATTATATTAATTAAACATTTCCAAATATGAAATATTAAATTTTACATTTTCTAATTTTTTATATATCGAATTTAACATTTTTTTATTTATTAATTTAATTTTTTAAAATTTTTTCCATAACTTCTTTTGTTTTATTATAGTTTATCCTTCTTTAAATCTATTTCTTTTTACAGATTTTTATATTAAAATATTAAAATAAAGAAATTTAAATATAAAATTCAGAGCAAATCAGTAAACTGTTTCCAAGTTTTTAAAGTCTATGAAATATGAATAAAATAGCTTTCCTATTAAAAACAAGAAAAGCCTTTAAACACCCTTCACCAACAATCTCAAGACCAAAATACTATTTCACTCTGATTTTCATTTTCTTTATGTTTTTGTTATAAAATTGTTTTAATCTCTAAGTTAAAGTATCAGAGTTAACAACAAATCAGTCTGGCGATTTCAATAATTTCTTCTTTGGTGTTTATTGATGGATGCTTAGCTAAGATAAGAATTGCCTCTTTAATTCTGAGATTTTCATGGAGATTGTGTCCGGCAATGATTTTGATTGAAATACTTAAACATATGAAATTGTTAAACATATGATAAGTAATAATGATGATGAATATTATGATAATAAAGTTAATAATAAAGCTAATAATAATAATAATAATAATGATTATAATAACAATAATAATAATAATAATAAAAATAATTAAAATACTAATATTAATAAAAATTATAATTATAAATAATTATCATTACTAATATTATAATTATAATTATAATCATAATAGTAATAATAAATTTAAAAAATTTATGGTGAAATGTAAGTGGATTGTTAGGAAGTTAAATTCCAGTTTAACTCGTATTTATAGGAAATAGTTTATATTTTCTTTTATAATTTCTTTCCTTCGGACTCATTATTTCCCCAGTAAAATCCTTGTAAAGCAATAGCTTTTAACGAATAATTTTTATTTTTAAATTTGAGATGAAAGAATGAAGAAAATTTTTCCCGACAATATTTGTGTATTTTGTATCAATTAATTTGAAATTATTTAGTATATCTGATTAAACAAAATTTCTATTCAATAAATTTTCACAGACTTTGATCGCATCGGGCTCACCAAATATGTTGGGGTTGTCGGTGAATTTAAATAGGATGTATTGTCAATCTGACTCCAAGCGTGCTTTTAAACAATAGTAATGAACTCCAAACGATATAAACTTTATTGATTAATACACTTTATCTCCACTTTAAAATGACACAAAGAATTATCTATTACAGTCACGACTTGGTACTTATTACGACCCTTCGAAAAATAGCACTTTTCGGACCAATTGAATTTCACAATCACTTGACTACTGTGACGGGTTTCTGAGATCGGTAACTGTGATTTAGTTGCTTTGCTTTGAATTCACTTTATGTCCTTTTCACAATTTCGGCTTTGTCTCTTTTCAACATTCTTTAATATTTTTTTCACTTAATTCCTCTTCCAAATTTCCCTTTTCCTTGATTTCAAGTTCTAGTTTTCTCCAAATTTCTCTTTAATACCTTTCTTCAACAATTTTCTGTAATTTTCTCCTTTTGATTCTTAGTCCAATTTTTCTCTCTTTGATTCCAGTTGCGCTTCCTTTTTATACTCCGTCGCCCAATAATACTTATTGATGTCAAATAGAATTTCCAATATCTTTTACCGCTAATTCCATTTGGACCTGTAGATTCACTGACAGCAGTCCAGATAAATAATTTTTAGAGATGACTCTTCCCGGATTCCCAAACAACATACATGCAAATTTTGCTTTTGTTTTCGTTTTCCTAAATCTGCAATCGTTAATTAAAAATGACCTTTTATTCAATTGTCTGTTTTTATTGATTTTCTCTTATTCCTTCTCGTTAGTCGACATTTCTTTTTCATTCCCTTTTTATTAAGCTCCAAAATCACATCTTAATCACTTATCATTGTTTCCCCCAATCATTTTACATGTTTATTAATTATTTTACTCTATTATTTAGGTATCCTCAACAATTATAATACTTTATTTATTTAATTAATTTCTTACAAGTCACATTTACTAGTTATCAAATTTATTCGTAATTTATTAAAAGTAATTTTATGTTTTCTAAATTATTTATTTAGAATTCATCGATTTTTATGATTATTATTTATTTATTATAATGTGTATTATTGTAACTATGTATTATATATAATTGATTATTCTAACAAATTGTGATTAATTTAGTAAATTTTTAAAAATAATAATTTTTTTTTAAACTTTATTATTCAAAATTAAACATTGAAAAAACAAATTAAAATAAAAAAAAATTTAAATTTAATTTAATAACTTTTATATTTTTACATAACAATGTAATCACTCAAATCATCTGAAACAAAATTTAACTTTTATTTGTTTTTCAAAAACATTTAAAACACAATTATTTACACCATTTTGCGTATTAGTGTTTCACTCAAGATGGATCAATACAAATATAACCATACCATTCTTTGCATAAACAACACTTTTTAATCCCTTATTGTGTTCAATAATGTTAATCAATTCCTTTCGTCGAGTGTTATCAAGAACGTGAGTACGAAGCCATGAGTACGAGCCCATGACATTTAAATTAATAAACAAAATGTGAACAAAAGCTATGCAGTTTCTAAAATCAATTTAAAAACACAAATTCCAAACAACACAATGTTTTACTCAACATTTTTGTACCAACCATTCCAAATGGGACAATAAAATTTCAACTAATTTGTAAAACCAGTCCATTTCAAAGATTTTAAATCTTCCAAAGTGAAATAAATTATGAAATATGTTAATCTATGTTTGTGTAATAATTAATTTTGCTGAAAACCAAAATGTTCCTGTATTCGTCAATGTGATGAGGTTCATTAAAAATGCATATGCAATTTTATCCCTAAATTTAGTATTAATTATAAAAGAATCGAAATTCCCAAAATATTAACATGATTCGCTTTATATTTTTAGAAACCGCAGCAAATAACGATGGTGAAAAGCATTCTAACTGCCGCCACCTTCCACACCTTTGATTTGACTATGATGTTTTTCAAGGCTATCGATAACATCTTCCAAAGAAATGATTCAGAACTAAATGGTACAAAGATTCTTAAAGAAATATTTGATCAATCATTTAAAAGTTATTATTATTGTTTTTTTGTAGATTATTGTACTATTTTGATTTTGAACATGAAGTTGTGTATTTTATGATTTAAAATTGTTTTAGATTCCTGTCGTTTAAACTTTGTGCTCATTAAAGGATTTTAAATTCTGCTTATATTGTGTCAGATCTTGGCTATAAATTTACGTGTCAAGAGTATTGGAATGACTACCCGCCATCTCCGCTCTCAAGCTCTTGATCACTGTAGACTTAGAGAATAGATTAAAATTAGTAAACACAATTTTGTGTTTTGTTTTGTTTTTGAAGTGATACTTGGAAGAAAATGTATAATGATGTTACAGTAGACTCTCGATTATTCGGCCATTATCAAGACATTTTGAAAATTGCAAACAACAATCAAATGGATATTTTATCTTTCAATGACATTAAAGAATGGATTTCTGATGATGAAGATATTAAAAATGAAATTTTAACTAATGAAGAAATTGTAAAAATCTTTCAACTTCAACTGGTACTAAATTATTGTGACGACAATGCAAAGGAGGATGAGCGTGAAATCTACAAATAAGGAAAGTATCGAATCTTGAAGCGACTAAAGTTTATTAAAAAAGCCATTGAATATATTTAACAACAAGATGTTTGCAATCCACTAAATGTGATACTTTTATGAAATTAGCTGGATTTTCTCATTTTTAAAAACAAAAATCTTATTAGGACTTTTTTGTGTTTCACCTCTTTATAAGTGATATAATATTTTCTACAAAATCTGTGTATGATTCAAATTTATTTAAGGTATTCGCGAATTTTCGGCACAGCCCTTTTCAGGTGGTACAAAGATTCTTTCTGGTAACCTTTTCATGAACCAAAATGTGGATTTTCCAATGAGAATTGTCGCTTGGAATTAAGTATGATATTTCGAATAATATAAAAAACATATCAAGAGAAGATTTGTATATATATATATATATATATATATATATAATATGAATGGCACAATATTCGTGAATACCTTAAATAAATCAGATTCATAGTCAAATTTTGTAGAAAATAATATGACAAAAATCTAATTAATAAATTTGATATTTTTACCCCTTCATAAATTATAATATAAAAAACATATCAAGAGAAGATTTGTTATATATATATATATATATATATATATATTGAATGGCACAATTTTCGTGAATACCTTAAATAAATCAGATTCATAGTCAAATTTTGTAGAAAATATTATGACAAAAATATAATTAATAAATTTGATATTTTTACCCCTTCATAAATTATAATATGCAATATTTTATGTAATACAAATTTTAATTTTTACTATTTGCTATTTATTCAAGAAATATGATTTTTTTTATTGAATATATTAATACTCTCGATTATCTGGAAAAACACTATCCGGACAGTAAAATAAAAATCAAATTCCCAAAAATTTATTAAAATTAAAATTTATATCATTTTTTTAATATAATTTATTAAAATTTGAGTTTTTAAAAACAAAATTTATATTTTTAATAGAGTATAGTTGTAAAAAATCAACGAATTAGTTTGTTTGAAAGAACAATATAAATCTATATAGTTTGTATTTCAATTCCACCTGATGGTGACGTGAATCTGTCGAAATATGTATTATATGTTTGGTTTGT
The DNA here is from genome assembly GCA_022537955.1 of Schmidtea mediterranea. NCBI lineage: Eukaryota > Metazoa > Platyhelminthes > Tricladida > Dugesiidae > Schmidtea > Schmidtea mediterranea. Next base: position 315,275,084 of record CM039679.1, on the reverse strand, counting down.
GTTTGCTAATATTGAATGCAATACCGTTCTTATATGTATGCTACAATCAATTATTATATTTTATAATTTTTACTATTATTTACATTATTTTATTAATATTAAGGTGTTACTGGATTAAATGTCTATATGGATAAGCATGGCGATGCTGAAGGTAATTTTACAGTATCTTCCTATACGGAAATGGAGACTGGACAATGGAACATCACCCCAGTGGCATATTTTATTCAAAATCTCAATAATACTTTACCAGTAATAATAAATTATTTATACTTACTATTTATGAGACTTTCCTAGAAATTTACAATGTTCCCGGGAAGGCAGATCTCATGGATTTCTGGTCACCCACCTTTTCATGAACCAAAATGTGGATTTTCCAATGAGAATTGTCGCTTGGAATTAAGTATTATATTTCGAATAATATAAAAAATTATCAAGAGAAGAGTTGTTATATATATTGCGTGGCAAAATATTTTGTTTTATAAATTATTCATTGTCGACATTTTCTAATAAGGTTAAAATCGTTTCATTAAAACAAATAATGATAAGCAGAACTAATCAATATTATTATTGTCCGATATCATAAAATATTTTTTTTGTTTTATTGTTAGAAAAATCAAAATATATAATGGAGGACTAATCAAAATCTGGGCATTATCCATTACAACCCATAAGTAGGTTCAGTTCATGAAAAAATAGGTCCAAGCCAAAAATTATTTTCTAAATTATCTTATATTTGGTGTCGAGTCATTACACCTGATTCAGCTCATTAAAAACTTCTATAATAGAAGTTTTAATGAACAACCAATTACAATTATGGTTGTTTATGAATTACCCATTTTTAAAATGGCTGGAATGTAAATGTTTTAATAAAGTATATTTTAGGGCTTGGATTGTGATTTCGTATATTTATGAGATGATTATTCAAGCTCTTAAATAATATTTTTAATCATCATTTATTATAAATTTAGTTTTAATTAATTTTTTTGGAATTTATGCCAATTTATGTAAATTAATGGAATTATTTTCGAATAAATGTAAGTCCGATTAATTGAAAACTAAAATTTATTAAAATAAAATTTATTATTAAAAAGTTTCTATATTCGAATAAACTATTTCTCGGTTCCTTGGAAATTTGTTTTGGTTGTCATCTTTTTTACTTTTTGACAAATCCAAATTTTTGATCATTTTTGATTTTATAAGGCTTTGGAAATTTCTGTTAATTTCCCAAATTTATAAAAATCTTCCTCATTTTCAGTGGTATTAATGATAATTTTTTATACTTTATAAAAAATATTTTCTTAACTTAAGTTATCGGAAAACTTATGTCTCCCGTATTTTTTAAACTCCTCATTTGAAGGTTCTGGTTCCGTTGCTCCTGGTAAATTGCAAATGAGGTAAAAACTCAAAAACCTAGAGTTTCGATGGATATTTTTGAAAGATTTGAAAAGTTGTAAAAATATTAAATTGATTGAATTTCATGAAAAATCTTACGAAATTATTTCTTAATTTTCTCTACAACTCAATGTAGAGTTATTGGTATTTTTTTCAAAAATTTTCGGCTTAAATTTTAAAAAAAACTTGTCTAAAAAGTTACTAAAAATAGTTTTATATAGAGTTTTTAATGAATTGAACATTTCTACATTTTGAAAGTTTGCATGCATTATTTACTATGTAATATGTTTTAACGTTAAAAAACATTTTTCTTCTAATTCCTTCCTTCCTATAATATAAGTTTTTATTCAGTTGAACAAATTACATGCAGACACGGGTAAGTATGTATGTTCCTATATTATAACTTTATTGATTTTTTCATTTTATTATAGGAGTTTTTAATGAACTGAATCAGGTGTACAACAAAAACTTTACAACGAATACAATTACAACAAATACGCTTCGCAACGAATGCACTCTACAACGAAAACAATACAAGAAGTTTAAAATACGTAATAATAATAATTAATGCAAGGACAATTACGCGGCAGTGAAAACAACTCACATCCAGTTTTTGAAATAATCTTATCCTTTATTTTAATTTTTTTTGGCTTATTGAACAATTGTATTGCTTATCGAATAATTAAAAAAAAATTAAATTTATTAATTGTAATTGTTTTCGTTATAAAGCGTATTCGTTGTACAACTTTCGTTGTAATTGTATTCTTTGTAATATTTTCGTTGAAATGTCGCGGAATCCTTATATTTATTATTTTTACTTTTATTATTATTCAAATATTTAAATAATATATAATATAATATCAGTAAGATCTGTAAATTAATTCAAAGTTCAATTGTCGGCTAAAATAGTCCCAATGACTTGACTGAATATAATTTTACAGCTTAAAAAGTGTTTTTGTCAATTTTAAAGTCTACATTTAGATGCACAAAATGTATGAAGTATTAATTATTATTATTAGAAATATTTTGGGTAAAGGTTAATTGAATTTTGAAAATTTAAAATTTTTTGTAAAACTATTTTCCCTTTAAAAATAATTAGTAACTCACTTATTAATAAAAAACAAAAATAATATGAATAATTTTACAATTTGTTTGACTGTTTTTGTTTATTTCAACGAGAAATATTTATTATTTTTAGTTTTTTTGAAACTGTTGGCGTGTATCGCAAAGCGGAGGCTGCTTTCAATAATGATAATAATAATAATAATAATAATAATAATAATAATAATAATAATAATAATAATAATAATAATAATAATAATAATAATAATAATAATAATAATAATAATAATAATAATAATAATAATAATAATAATAAATAATAATAATAATAATAATAATAATAATAATAATAATAATAATAATAATAATAATATAATAATAATAATAATAATAATAATAAATAAATAATAATAATAATAATAAAAAAAAATAATAATAATAATAATAATAATAATAATAATAATAATAATAATAATAATACTAAAAATAATAAAAATAATAGTAATAATATTAAGTAATAATAATGATAACTAATAGTAGTAGTAATAATAATAATAATAATAATAATAATAATAATAATATAATAATAATAATAATAATAATAATAATAATAATAATAATAATAATAAATAATAATAATAATAATAATAATTATAATAATAATTATAATAATAATAAAACAACATTTGTTTGGTTTTCAAGTCCATTTCGTAGAAACATTTTCAGAGTACTTAAATAGAATTATCAAAGGTAGATTTCAATAGAAGTTAAAACAATAGAAATAAAACAAAAAACCCGCAACTGGCCATAGGTCATAAACGCCACCGCCTCGATGTCTGATGTCTATTTGAAATTACCCCATAAAGACTATAGAGACGACTAAAAATGTCAAGCAATCCATTTTTGTCATTTTTATTTGACAATTTTGTTAAATTTATTTCAGACATTCTTGCGTTATCAGTTTGCGTATGCGTTATCCTAGCAGGTGCTCTCTTTCTACTAGCCGCCATTCGGTATGAAATACGCATGAAACATCCCGACATTTGACAGAATCATTTAGATATTGGATAAATGAACAGAAATTGTCGAATCTTCTCTGGAAAGTTGATTTCAAAGACGTAATGATAACGGACGTTCTACCTGAATATGACAACAACAAGCCCCGAAATTACGTATGAATAGTTACTAAATTATTTTATGAACTTAATGTGACTTTTCAGAGAAATATTGATAATCATTACAGTTTTCTTGTCGCTGACGAATTTGAGTCTCGTCGGAAACCGAGAAGTAGTTGCAAGATCCGAAAAACCTTTACGAAAATCGGATCCTACAAAGGTATGATAGTCTCAATCAAATTTCTCAATCACAAATCCATTGAGTTGACCCGAAAGTTTCGACAAGAAATGCAATTTTTCAAAGATATGAATCAAGAGAATCTCAATAGGATTATCGGAGTGTGCCTTGACCCTCCGAATATTTGCATCTTGACTCTGTACTGTTCCAGGGGGAGTCTAAAAGACATTTTGAGTAATAAAGATATTTTTCTCGACGAAATATTTGTAGCGAGTCTTTTGTTTGATTTAATAAAGGTAAGCTGGGTTTAGATATTTTGAGGTTTGATTTGAAGGAAACGATTAGGGAATGATATACCTCCATGACAGCCAGATAAACTATCATGGAAACTTGAGGACCAGTAAATGTTTAATAGATAGCCGGTGGATTTTACAGATCACGGGGTTTGGTTTACAGAGCATCAGGTACGCGTCGCCAAAGGATCCAAGTAACTGGCCTCATTCATTAGACGCTGAAAAGTATTACTACAGTGAGAAAATATTTAATGCCGGTTTTAATAATTATACAATTCTGAATCTTTCAGCTTTGAAATCTTTTCCCATTTACTAAGTCACTCTAATATCGGACACAAGGGGTCTTGAGTAGTGTTTCTCAAAGTATGTTAAGCCCAGTCAAAAAGGTCATGCGCAAAGTATTGACAATTATTTCTCACACTGACAAAAGAATTAATTAATTAATGTAGTAAATTTAGCACATTTCTAAATCATTTTGGTAAAACAAAAAACAAACACAAGGACTGACCCCTTGACCCTGGGAGTCAGTCTATTTGTTCTTGCCTTCTTGGCTATTGATTCACTGTCTCAGGCCAACTTCATCGAGCTTTGACTACTTTGTATCACTTTATACAAATATTTACATAAAACACTTCCGAGATAAATATATTAAGTACGAAATTATATAATTGTGATGGCGAGCCTTTCCAAATTAAGTCAAAATTTGTTGAAATCAAACGGTTTGTTATTCATTGTGTGAATAATTAAAACAAAGTAAATATTTCATAAATCTGATTTTATTTAACAGGTAGCATCAAATACTTTAGTCATTTAACTAGTCAGCGTCGGGCTGTAACTTTCTGGGGGCCCGATGCAGAAAGTTTGTATAATTAATTATTAATTTTGCTTTTTTAATTAAATTTTAATTTTGTTTTTCTTTCAATTCGTGGTATTAGTTTGCTATTATGAAAGTTTTTGTACTGTATTTATATTTAGGGGCCGGGCATTTATCCTTGTTGGTACGGCGCTGAATATAGTCAATTGAAATAATAGTCATTTAAAAAGTATCGTTTGATAAACTATTTAGTATGCAATTTTAATAAGTGCTTAAAGTAATAGTCATTTGTAGTTTTATCGAACTATGTAATGAATGACTTATTATAAATACCAAGTGTTCCAATAATGTTTTTAATGTAAGTAGCGAATAAATCAAATTTATTCTATTTTTAGATGTTTAATCGAATTTATTGATTTTATATTAATTAAAAAACTTTAAATAGTATAGTCATATTAATGGTGTCAAAATGATAGGAATTTAGTAATTAATAAATTAGCCTATACTATTTTAGTATATCCGTTAAATTAAAATATATAATACAATTTTATAATGAATAAAGTAAAAAATAAAATTTTGCATGAATATTTCTCAGGCATAGTTCACTTTTAAATGATTTATTAATGTGGAAAAATTATATATTATGTATATTGTGGTAATATTAATTAGTAAAATGAGTCAGTGAAGGACCCAACAGTCAACTGGTTTACTAACAATTATTTTGCAATTAGAAGTCAAATTTGTCAGTGGTACTTTCACATTTTTACCATTCTCAAACTGCGACACCTTTTTCATACCTTTAAACCCAAAGATTTTAATAATTTTATTAATTATCTTAAAATATAGATAATACATTTTAATATTTAAAAATATATTGTAATTTGGAAATAACATTTTAAAAAATTTTAAAAATTATTTTTTATTTAAATATCTTTTAGACATGGGAAATTTTCAATCTTACAAGTTACAAGTTCGCTGTTCAGAAATGAATTCAAACAAACATATTTTTGTCTTTCATTCGTCTTTCAAAAAATTTATTTTCATGCTTAAAATATTATTGAAAATTTAGCTATTTAAATAATGAAAAAATAATATAATATAATTTCATAAATAATCAAACCAATACTTAATTTTATGCAAACAAAAGGCAATGAAACAAAAAAATTTCAAGGCGGTAAAATCTGAAGATAAAAATTAAAAAAAATTATTTATTTCGTTTTTTGCTTTGCCTTTATAACAACCAAATGAAAAAATAAAGAATTTTGTTTTTAATTATTTTTTGTATAATATAATACCAAAATCATATTTATTAACGCTTAACAAATACATAATTTAAACAAAATAAAAATTAATTTTACTATTTATTGATTCCAGTATTTTGCTAAATATTTGTTTCAATGAAAGTTATATATATCTCAAAAGGATTATATAAAAAAGAAGATTTTTCAGCCTATTTGCTAGCTAAGGTTTTACATTATAGAAATAGGATCTTGGTCGGCAAACGTTTGGGTACCCCTGCTGTATATAGGCAATAATGAATTTAAATGTTCGGCTGTAGTTGCGTATCATATCAGTGAAATATATTTTAAAAATTTTTTCAAAAACTCATTTTAATTTTAATTTGTTTAAATTTTCCTGAATTAATGAAAATATATATAATAATTATATAAATAAAATTAATTTTCTATCAATTATAACAACAAAAAAAATATTTAATAATTATAATTGCTTTTTGTCTTTGTGATGGAGTTAGAACTAATGGAAACGACATTTAGATCCCTTAGAAAACACAATTGAATCGTCTATCAGATTCTTTTCACATTTGTTTTTAATTACAGAACTTAGTTACCATAACTCAACTAATTTAAACAACGACTGTATTTGCTTATTTAAATAAATAAATTGTAAAATAAATTCTATTAAGATAATAACTTTAATAATAATTTTATAATTATCATTATTCTATTTTTTTAATGTTGAGTTTTTAGAGCTTTTGTGGAAATCTCCAGAACATCTAAAAGAGCCTTATCCAATGAGTCGTGGCAGTCAGAAAGGGGATATTTACTCATTTGCAATAATTTTTCACGAGCTTACTCACCAGACCGGTCCGTGGGGTTCTATATACCGACCTGGGAATGCTACTGGTTTGTGTTTAGCTTTATTATCCTTTTTTATTTTTTACACAAAGAATGTTACTTTTCTTATCTTTCTTATGTTTTCTTATGTTTTAATTATAAATAGCTGCGCATGTTTCCTCACTCTGCAACAATGAATTTGGTTTTAAGGAATAATGTTACATTTAATAATAAAACAAATAATCGCATGTGGCATAAACACACAAACTTACATGTATGTTAGTTTTTTTCTATTTTATGGAAGAATATCACTTAGAAAAGAAAAGTAGTAAATAATTATCACACTAAAACAAAGTAAAATTGCACAAAAACTTTCAATATTTTTAACGGTTATATAAAAAATATAAAGCTTTTGTTTTTTGAAAAAAAGACAAAATAAAGTTCCTAATCTAATTTCCAGAACTCTTAGTTGTGATGGTCAAGAAGTGTTATTATCGAGGATAACCAATTTTCTCTTCGGGAATCAGCAATAAAAATATACAGAACCAAGAAATCAGAAAAGGAAGATATCAAAACTAATTTCAAAATTATTTTGCGCTACAGATTCCTTAATTGTTTACCCAATCATATTCAACATCACTTAGTGTGAGGTTCCTCACCTTTCTGGTACTGTAACGCATTGATAACATTTGTCAAATTGCATCGACCTCAACGATAAAATTAATCGGGTTGCTCCTCCTTCACTGTAATATTTCAGCATATTACTCTGTATTTAACTTCTAAAATATCTAACCGTAATAACAAAGGTTGTCTGGTACCTATCAAAGAAATAACGGACAACCTAGATCAAACCCAAGAAAATTATTCTTGTCATTACATCACCATCTCATAAGATGATATTCCAAAAACATTCGTTATAACACTTTTCGGTTTCTACTAATATGCCACAATTCCATTTGGGTTGACAAATAGTTCCTGCATTTTCAAATGGCACATGAAAACGATATGAAATCTATTCAGTGAATTTATCCGCTTTTACAAAGACGAGATAATAGTATTTCCAACATTCAAATAGAAGCATACTAATAACTTGGAACTCATTTGCAAAACTCTGAAACAGGAAACCCTTACTATTGAAGAAGAGAATTCAAGTTTAATTTCTTTGTTTAAACATTTGTGTAATTAAAATATCTTCTCCAGAAGACAAATTCCAATCAATTTACCTTTTCTCTCAACTCTAAGACGTCAAATCCTGGAGACGTTTCATTAGGGTATTGACATTCTACCAGTGACTTGTTCCAAAATTGGCTGAAACCGGGGATCCATTTCATTATCTGGCGACACAAAGCTCGAAAGACAAATCAAATATTTGTGGACTGAGGAACACTCTACCTGATTTATTAACTTCATGAGGAAACCTTAAAAAATAATATAAATGACCATTCGGGATTCAAATCGTATATTTTGCATATGCGCTGATGTATTTGATCTCGGAGAAGGAGCCAGCTTGCTTCCATTAGTTTCTATTCCAGAAAACTGGGATAAAATATTATATATATGACCAAGAACTATTTGCAGTATTCCCATCAGTCAAATGCTATAAGCGTCTCTTGAGAGGCAAAACGTTTAACCTAATAATTGATCAAAAGTCACTTATACACCTCAACGCAATTAAAGAACGTGTGCTAACTTCCTAACCTACTAAAGGACTGAATAGGTAATTATTATCATCCCATCTGCCTGTGAGTCTTATTGCCCCAATTCGATTTGTTAAGTAATTCCTATTTATTTTTATTGTTGGTTATTCCTCCCCCTCTTCACAAAAAAAGGAAAACACAAAAACTCTATGGTAAATCTTTTACTAAAAATTAATAAAAAATGTCGAGTTGAAATTTTTAGGATTAAAGAAGAAAAATGACAAGTCAACAAGTCAACTATGAAATTTGACGTATCAGGTTCATTGAATATAAATATACACCTCGGCTGTCCAAATACAGACTTTTTATAGGAGACTCGGTTGGGCTTATTTTTCTTATACACGCAATATCTAACTAATTAATAGTTTCAAAAGCAAAAAAAGAATAACATATATAAATACAACTTAATAGGATTCAAATAGTCACTAAACCTACCTGCCAAAGACGCCTTCATTATTCCTTAATAAGGATTGAGGGTCCTGTCTCCTGAGGGTCTTAACCCTTTAAAATTTTAATTATAATAACAGATAAGGATGCTTGGGAAACACGAACTCTTGACTTTTCCTTTTTAAACGTTCTTACCTGGCTTTAAAAATATTGTAGAAAAGGAAATATCGATTATTAAAAAGACTAAAAACTGCGAAGAAATAAAAAGAGAACAAAGTTTTCTAAAATAATTTTAATAATAAAATAATAAACTAACTTTAATTTTTATTTTTCAATAAAAAACATGAAACATCTAAATAATTTAAACAAAATAAAAAATATTTTATAAAATGTTTGTAACTTTTTCAATTTATTTCAAACAAAAAAATAACTAATATTTTATGTTATCTCAGACATTTTAACCGAAAAATTCTATGGGAAAGAAATGCAACGGATTGACCTGTTGGGGTATTTCCTAATTACGCAACTGCTCCAATTCTGGATAATAAGCTTTTTTTCGGGATGGGAATTTATTTTATACTTTATCTCTTTACGTTTTTTATTTTAATATCAAAATTAGCTTTCAAATTTTGCTGCTCTGTTGCACTTTAAAATCAATAAAATTCTTAGACAAATTTTACCAGATGTTTTCACAAACAGAAATAAAATATAAACAAAAATTCAGTGAATTAAATAAAACTGGTGAATTTCTGTTCAGATAAACAAATTAAATTATATTTTTTAAAAGTCAAATGAAACAAACACTGGATGATATTGTTAAAATTAAGGTTTATTATTATTATTATTATTATTATTATTATTATTATTATTATTATTATTATTATTATTATTATTATTATTATTAAATATGTTGAGTTTTCGATTTTGATGTTCTATCTCAACTTGATGTCCTATATAAATAATAAGACAAAATACTGGTTCACAAAAGGTTTATTGAATATCACAATTTATATATACAAGGAAATATTTACCTTTACCAAGTTGATAAGTTTTAATAATTTGTATCCTTTGCGATAAATTACTTCATGTATTTGCCTGAGCTAAGCTATGCAATTTGTATGCTCTAGATTTTGCTTTCAAAAGTTAGTTAGCAACTTGAAGCAAAAGTTCTAATAATTTTGCCATTATCTAACCAATAAAATAAAGCACCAATCCTATATATATATATATATTATAAAACTTTTAAAAAATTAATTTTTTCAAATTTCAGATTTATGAAAGCAAAACTTTTAATTTTTAAAAGAATATGAAAGAATGTGAAAGAAGAAATATGTTTTAATAAAAGAATTTTATTCTAAATAGTTTCAAGTTCAAAGCTACCTGACGATGACAGTGAGTCTGTCGAAATATATTGTAATATAATACCTATGTTGGATTGGTGCTTTATTTTATTTATTATTTCAATGCCAATGTTTTGTGATTGTTTTAATTATTATTATTATTATTATTATTATTATTATTATTATTATTATTATTATTATCATCATCATTATTATTAATATATTTCTTTTTTCAGAAATTATTAGAAAATTAAAAAATGAAACTTCCAATGAATTGAGTTCTATGCGTCCAATAATTGATGAAACCCAAGTTCCCAATTTTGTGAAAGACTGCTTAACAGAATGTTGGGACGACGTTTCTGAAAGACGACCGGACTTTAAATTCATCAGAGTTATTTTGAAGCCCCTTCTTAAAGGACTGTAATAGAATTTTAGGTTTTAAATCTTTATTGTTGATACAAAAATTCCAGTCGTTCAAATATTTTCGATAACATGCTGCTAATAATGGAGAAATATGCCAAAAACTTGGAGGTTTTAGTGGAAGAAAGAACATGGCAATTGAGCGAGGAGAAAAAAAAGATTGAAAGGTTGCTGTTAAGAATGCTTCCAAAGTAATATTTGTGAAAATTGGTTTTATAAAATTAATAATAATAATAATAATAATAATAATAATAATAATAATAATAATAATAATAATAATAATAATAATAATAATAATAATAATAATAATAATAATAATAATAATAATAATAATAATAATAATAATAATAATAATAATAATAATAATAATAATAATAATAGGACTAATTAGAAGAAATTATTTGCAGTAAATATTCCTACCCCCCCCTCACATTTCCGGGATGTAACAGAATTATTATTTGAAAATCGATTTATTCACATCTTTCTTCAGCTTGTTACAGAATTTTCTATTTCTGCAATAATTGCATGTAAATTATTTATGGAATCCGGAAATGAAATTAATGTTTTCTTAATGTTTTTTACAAACGTGAACTTTGGCAAATTTAATTGCTTTTTCATTTTTATTTGTTTTTTTCTCTCAATTTCTTATTATAAAAGGTTGATGGGATTATAACGTATTTTGACAGGATTAAATCTTTCTTTTGACTTGCATGTGATTTTAATTAAAATAACCAAACAAATATTTAATTTTATTTTTACCCAAAAATTACACAAAATATCACAATAAATCTATTAAAATATTCTGTTAAATTCACAGGTGAAAAGCTTTCCTTGAAGCAAAACCGATCCAAATAATATAAATATCAAATAATATAAATATTTACTATTATGACGTCATCAGTATTTTAATTAATTAATCAAATACGAGATGGACATCAAATAGCAGTTGTAATCAAAATGAGGTGTAAAATATAAGTAATAAAAAACCCATTCAAACGTTCAATAAATTTTCATTAAATTAATTTTACTTTAATTTTAAGATTAATTTAATTAAATTGCATTTCAATATTAATTTTTACTTTTTATTTTACAATTTATGAAGGTCAATTCAAATTTTTTACAACTAATTTTTTTTGTTTTATTAATACAATTTATGTAGCTCCATTTTTATTTATATAATTCATTTCAAATCTGTTTTATTTTTACAATAAAAGCAATATTTGCTCTCAGTTTTTTAATATTCTGAAAACAATGACAATAAAGAAATGTTTGAATTTGATGCTTTTGTTATCGTTGATAAATAAATTTTTATTTTATTTATTTTACAAATTTTATACAAAAGCACAAAAATGTAGGTGTATTTTAAAATAATTTTTCACCTACTATTTCATGTTATCCATTAGTTTGTAATATTAATTTTCTTTTATTATTAGTAGCAGTATAAAAATATGTTTTTTTTTATGGCAGGATAAATTAAAGTTTGAAAATTTTCAAAATAATCTTTTGCTGCAAATAATGAGATAAATTTTCTCAAGATTTAATATAATAGTTCCACCAACGGTTTATTTTGTTATTTATTTACTTGTTTGAATATTATTATTATTATTATTATTATTATTATTATTATTATTATTATTATTATTATTATTATTATTATTATTATTATTATTATTAAAATAAAACATTCTTATACATTATTTATTTAAAATATTCCAACTGAATCATGAAAAAGTAATACTATTAATATAAACTACTTCCAATTGAATAATAAAGAAATGAGAGTATTATTAGTTTAAGCGATATTGCTAACAAAGATGACGTGTATACTTACTTTACTTCATTGCACACTCAAACATTTCCCTATCAGTCATCAAACATCAAGGTCATATTGATCTGACCATATAATTGGTTTATTATAAATTATTGTTATATCCCCTCTATTTGTTTTCCATTTATTCAAATCTTTTAATTTATTCTACTTTTCGAATAATTTCAATGTTTTGCTTATTCCCTAGCCTATAACTGCTGTCGTGCCGTTTTCCAGTAATTTCAATTTCTCCGTTGTAACTTTCATTCATTTTTCTTTATTCTTTTTTTAACTAGTACTTAGTATGCAATTTCAAAATTCATATAATGTTTTTTTATTATTAAGATTCTAGACAATTTCTCTTCTTTGATTGCATGAATAATGTTTTTTCACATAGAATTGTCTGCAAGTAATTTGACCAAATGTTATTTCCAAATAATAACTCTCTTTATCCGAAAAACCGTCGAATTTAACATAGATTTAATGTCTGGTTATATTTCTGCCAAATCTATATATCGTTTGTCTTTTAAAGTAATAGCAATTGTGTCCCTTATAGTTCTAAATTGCATCGGAACTAAACCATTTTGTGTTGAGTAATTTCAAAATATTTTTTCAATTCCAAAATGAAAATTCTCAAAAAACAATTTGGCATTATTGATTATGTAGCATGTTAAAAGAAGATATTGTTACACAATATTTATTAAAGATATTCCAATACTGTTTACACCAAGCCACGATGAGACAAATCACCTATAATATGAAACAAAAATCAATAAATGTATAACATATAAACACACCAACTCAAAACACACAAATCCTACACTATAGAAAATCAAAAAGTGATAGAGAAATAAAATAATGAACATTAACACAACCTATATTAAAAAATGCAATTAAACTTTCAACGTGTAGCTAACCGACGTAGAAAAACTCCTATAATAAGTTAATTTATAGACATTTTTAAGATATTTTTAGAAAGAAAAATTGCGGAAAAATGTTTTAATTTAAATTTTGAGGTTTCTGCCAGAAATTTTGAGTAAATGAGAATATATCTTCATAAGATTTACCCTTAAAATTAAAATTAATTTAATATTTCAGATATTTCTGTCGAAAAAAACCAAAACCTGAGATCCGAAAAAAGGCATAAATTGTAAATTTTATTAATAAGTTTTAAAAGATAATCATAATCCCGATTATTTTGTGTACATATTCGAAACCTTTTCAAAAGATGCATAAAAATATAATTATTTAATGCAATTAATAATTTTTATAAATTCAAAAATAATTTAACTCACTTTTTTTGAATAATTTCCGAAAAATAAGTCATCATAAAATAATTCATTTCCTGAATATTCATAATCATTAATTATAATAATATATATGAGATTGTAAATCATAAGTTATATTTATAAGCTTGAATAATGATTTAATTTCTTTGTAAAATCATAATTCAACTCTTAAAACTTTATAACTTTAAAAAATAATTTAGGTTGCAGCCATTTCAAAAAATAAATTCCACTAAGTTTTTTATCTGAACTTCGCTTGGTGTATGCTAGTTTTAATTTTATACTTTAGATCACAGACATTCTCACTTCATTTCATTGCACACACAAAGAATCTCGCATAAGTCATCAAACAAGGTCATAGTGACCCAGTTATAAAATTGGATTTTTATAATTTATGATTATGTCAACTATAAATTATTATTATTATTATTAAACAAGTGACCTATTATTATTAATATTATTTTTATTTTATCAATTTAATATAATAATAAACAGCGAAAGAATTCCTCATTATTTATCATTGATATATTATTAAGTCACCCCCCATACCTCATATCTCTGGCAGATCTCATGTATTATTGTAATATAACCAATTATACACACAAACACGAATAAACATAGAAGATATTTCTATCCATCCATTTCAAATGGAAACTGAATGTTATACCAAATTGTTTGTAAATTTTAATGACATCAGAATGGGTATCATGAAAGGTAATGAATATCAATTTGTCTCCCTGCTCCCGGTTTGCCGTTGACTCGGTGCGCCACAAATTCCTCCTATATAGAATATATATTTTTTCCATATTTTCAGGTAAATTTTTATTTGCAATTTTACCCAACTACCATTATTTGTTTGAATAATTTTGTTGACTTTGTAGAAGGATATTTTTGTTTACTAGGTGAACAAGTTTTGTTTAGACTAAATTGTTTTTCTGAAATTTTTGTTTTAATATTTAACATTTTTTGATTATTCAATTTATTAACAATTTTTCATTCGATTCCAAATTCAGACTTTTAATTGTTTTAATTTGGATATTTTTCTGTTTTGTTTTGAAATCGTATCGTTTTATTTTTAATTAATTCAATAAATTAATGGGTTTTTTAATAGGATTTTAGCGTCGTTCATTACTAACTTCCGAAATAAGGTGCTTAATCATTTTATATCATGTTTTACAATTATGTCAATTTTATTCATTGCAAAATCTAAATTATAATATTTTGTTCTAATTAAGTGGTTATTATGTTAGCAATCGCAACTCGACAGAATGTTAAATTATTCTCATATTTTACGATTCATTTTTGCAGTGAAACCTTTCTAACTTTTATGTAATTATAAATGTACTTTTTATCATTTCCTATTTGGATTTCAAAAAGGAATAATTAGTATTAATAAAAAATTGTTAATTAAATAATGTTAAATAAAAAATGTTATTCCAGTATGGAAATATAAAATTTGAAACGGATTTGTGTCAAATTATCACCGGAATTATGTTCAACACGAGACTGCAGTTCTGCTGACTGGCATCGAATTCTGATGAAATTGGATATTTTTTATATTATTATTATTATTATTATTATTATTATTATTATTATTATTATTATTATTATTATTATTATTATTATTATTATTATTATTATTATTAAATATAATTTAAATAAATAACTATGTAAGCCAATTTTCGTAATGTTTATTCATAAATTGAAGTAAAGAGATGCAGCAAGCAAATGACTTGTTAGGTGGAAATATGTCATTTTATGAATAAACATTGCGGAAATTGGCTTATATAATTATTTATTTAAAGTATATTTAAATGAATGATTCCGCTATCGACAAAAAAGATTTTAAAATTTATTATTTATTATTATTATTATTATTATTATTATTATTATTATTAGTATTATTATCATTTTCGTATGTAATCATAGCCAAATTATATAATAACACAATTTAATTCCAAAAAGTTTATTTTCAAAAACCACTTATTTATTTATTAATTATTTAAACAGTATTAATTCATAATATAATTCAGAAGCATCGATAATTATTTTTATGAGCTATGATTTCAAACATACACTTTTATGTATAAAATCATATTTAAAATTCGATTCAAAAACCTTTATATTTGGTCCTGAAATTTGACTAGGAGTACAATTTTCAAAATGGTCACGTAATTTTTGGTTTCAAGATATTTAGGCTCTGATAAGACATCTGGATCAACGGGTGATCATTTAAAAGATCCCATGAACATTCTGTCATTCGAAGCGATAAAATATAGTTGTACCTCAGAAGGCATTTGTCTAGGATCTGTCCGCCAATCAGATTAATTTCAGATACGCACAAAGTATATGATTAGTTAAATTCAATGATTGGCTGGATTTCCCATTATGTCATACAGCAATCGGTGATATATAAGCTCAATTTTGTTTCTATGGATATCTCAATATTCTTTAAGGATTTTAGGGGGAACATTTGTTATAACGAAATATGTTACAATCCGAATGCAGAGAATATTAATAATATCTTCAAAAAAAATTATATATAAAAAACATTTTACACTTTATTTATCTAGTTTGCGATTAGTTTTTTATTGATAATTTTAATTAAAATGATACTAATCATCTAATGTGAGTTCGAATTAATATTAATAGTCCTCTATTTACTAATTTAACACTTGCCTGATATGAAAACGAAAACTTTCTCCCTAACCTGAAGCTCGCCTAGGATTCCGGTTATTTGCGTTTCCCAGGACAACGACATTGCAAATATGGACATTTTTTCCTTAATTTACTGACAGTTCTAATGTTTAGAAAACATCGACAAAGGTTGACATCGGCTGTAATAAAGTGTTAATTCATCATTTGTTAACGATGGGAATGTTTGATTTGAGATATTGACTGAGTTGAGAATTTTCATTTCTTCAGGTCGGTGACGGAGCAACTGAAGGTGGGCCAGACGGTAATTCCCGAACATTATAGCTGCGTTACGATTTACTTCTCTGACATCGTCGGATTTACCTCGCTCTCAGCTTCCAGTACTCCAATGGAGGTAAAATAGCTCTATTTTGTATGTTTGTACAGAAAGCCTCTGATACCATTACATATATTATAAGCTATATTACATTGTTAAAATCATGCCCGTTTGACAAATAATTGTATTATAGCTTTTGCATCGCTATTTGAGCCATTCACATGCCAAAGCGATTAATTCCTTTCTTTAGGATTTTCTAAATTTAATGCGAAGCCTATCTCTTTAATTATTTGTTTTAATACTTCTAAATTTTAATTTTAAAGTTATTTTTGAAAAATTATATAATATTTCAATAAATTTCTGTATTTTTTGTTAATAGTTGATTTTAAATATAAAAAATAATTCAGTAAATATATATATATGTATATATATATATATATATAATTACCAATATGTTAGTTATAAATTGTATAATTACACTGGTCAACAAAGAATTTGTTGAGTTGTCTGAATATCATTTTGACGCTGATTCCAAAACTGCAATCAAATTTTCTCTAGCACGTATAGTTTTTTTGATGAAAGCATATATGTAAATACGCAAATTTAATAATTTTTTGTACGCAAAGTAGTACCTTTTCAACATTTTATTGGGTTTGTTTATTTATTTCGTAGTTTTACATGTTCATTAGTTTGTTTCAGACATCTTATCGTAAGTCTGGCAACATACACAATTGATAACTGCCATCTCTGAGAACAGCGAGCTACATTTTGCCAGT
Source organism: Schmidtea mediterranea (assembly GCA_022537955.1). Classification (NCBI taxonomy): domain Eukaryota; kingdom Metazoa; phylum Platyhelminthes; order Tricladida; family Dugesiidae; genus Schmidtea; species Schmidtea mediterranea. Next base: position 315,257,471 of record CM039679.1, on the reverse strand, counting down.
GGCCACTGTCGTGTGAATTGTTGCTCTAGTGTTAGTTCGTTTCAAATCATTTCAAATCAACATGCTTTGAGAATGTAAGAATCAAATAGACAAGTTTTGTTGGTTCTAGGACGTTTCATCGGGGGACAATTCATCGGGTGGGCGGTTCATCGGAGGACGGTCCAGCGGTGAATGACAGCCTCGGCATGTCAAGTAATTATCCAGGACTCTACCGCCCATGATATCACGTATAAAAACCATCGTTACTTACTGAATAGAAGTAGGACGACGAAAATGTATAAAAGACACGATACTGTAGCTTAACGTTGTAGTTAAATTTCCGGTAAGCATACCCTTTGGGTTCCCTCTTATAGGCGGGTTCGAATCTCAAAAAGAATTTTTTAATTAAACGATTAAAATTTATATTCCATTGATCATAGAAAACTTTTTTGAAAATGTGTCATGTAAGGAAAGAAAGTTTTTTAATTATAATATATTAACCCTAACTAACCCTACAATGACTTTGAGGGGGGGGGGGGTTACCCATACTACAATTAACTAAAATATTTAAATAATATAAATAAATTATATATTTTTCTTGTGAATCGTCCACCGATGAAGCGTCCTAATTATGAAACGTCCGCCGATGAACAATCCACTGATGAATCGTCCGGATACCGTTTTGTTGTGTATAAGGAAATTTCACAACTAAACTACAACGACGAACTATTACAACCAACCTTAAAAATATATGCAATCTTTACTTTGGTTGCCACCTAGGTGACCAAGATAAACCATAGGTGCCACATCAAATCAGTTCTGCTTGTTCAAACGGATTGCGCGATTGGGTAGACAAAAAGAAAGCTTCAATGCCGTTTGCCAAACACTTGATATGAAGGATGCTGAGAGATCATCATGCAAATTGTTATTTTTGTAGTGTAAACTAGGCAGGGTTTTCTACAAAGAACAAAAAAAGATTGCTTATACAGTCATGGATTCAGCACGTAGACGAGTGTAAGATAGTGAAGAATTACACATTCCAATTACCCCAGATTATCGTGTAGATTCTATCGAAGATGACACGGATGGTGATGAAGGTACAACTGATAATGTCGAACTGACACTAAATAATAGTTCTTCTGAATCAGAATAATGTAATTATGTCATTAACTCTTCTATCAAATCGGTTGTTTTCATAAATTACAACATTTCAGTCAGTTATTTCTTTACAAAATCATATTCTTCATTAAAGACGTGCAGAGAAGCTTTATAAGAATCACTATGACCATATACAGAATATCTAAGAAAACTATTTTATAAATAATTTAAACAAATAAAGTGAAATAGGAATGTCTGATTTTAGAATTTTGTTGAAAAGTTTTAATAATTATTGGGAACGCGTGATATGTGAAGCATTGCTGATAAGGTCATTGGATCCAAAGATTAATGTGCAAAATGCTGTGACTACGAATGTTTAAAGTATTTTTGAATAGTTTAAGTATGTTAAATCATGTTTATGTATTGATTTTTTTTTAAAACTTTTTTAATATTATTAAAATAATTTAATTTATAAATTACATTATTTTTTATAATTATAATATAGATAAAAATTATAATATTTATATAAATAACATTTTAAAATTAGTTAAAAGTATTTGAATATTTTTTAAGTGTTTATTTATTAGAAAATTAAATTAATATAAAAGTAATAATTTGTTTAAATTATAAGTTAATTCATAATATTTTAAGTTGGTTTTGAGTACCTAAAGATGACAGCTATGCAGTCGAAATTTATTGTACGAAAAGTTTTTTATTGGCGTTATCTTTTAATTATTATTATTATTAATTTTATTATTATTATTATTATTATTATTATATTATTATTATTATTATTATTATTATTATTATTATTATTATTATTATTATTATTATTATTATTATTATTATTATTTGTTTATATTATCATTAATTCTGGTGAATGTTTTACAACTATATAAAGGAATATAGGAAATGTTTTCTTTATCCTTAAATAATAAAGAAATTGAGCTATTCCCCGTTGACGTAAACTTGACCTACCCAGATTTAAAAGTCCAAAGAATCATACAGCACTGATGAAACTAGAAAAAAGATTTTTGGTCACGGAGGAATTTATAAGTCAAACAAATTGTCAGATCCATCTCAATAGTTAAGATAGTAGTAAATCATGTAAATTTTAATTGGGAAAGAAAGTCTTTAATTAAGAAAATTATCGGGAGTTTTCAGAAAAAATATGAATTTATTCCAGTCACTTTTAACATTTGATTACGATTAAAACAAAATTGATCAATAAATATTTCATTGAGAATTTTTAACAATAATATTTGTTCCTGACTTAATGGGAAAATGTGAAAATCAATCATGATGGCATGTCAAGGACCCGGGGGCGATTTTATCGAATAATCACAAAGAATACAAATGTTTCCCGTCGGATGTCAACAATATTTTGTTTAAATTTATTTACGTTGAATCAATTTCGATTTGATAGAGATTATAGATATGTCACGTTGGGCATTTATCAATTTCCATATCCCGTAATATCGGTGCAATGCCAGTGCAACCAATGGTGGTGAGGATGGTGAGGATGGGGGGCAAAATAATAATAATAATAATAATAATAATAATAATAATAATAATAATAATAATAATAATAATAAAAAAAAAATAATAATAATAATAATAATATAATAAATAATAATAATAATAATAATAATAATAATAATAATAATAATAATAATAATAATAATAATAATAATAATAATAATAATAATAATAATAATAATAATAATAATAATAATAATAATAATAATAATAATAATAATAATAATAATAATAATAATAATAATAATAATAATAATAATAATATTAATAATAATAATAATAATAATGATAATAATAATAATAATATTATAATTATTATTATTATAATTTAATAAGAAATTATAAATTTAAAAATAATTTTCAAAAAGATATTAAAATTCAACTTTATATTTCTCAACTCTAGACTAATAAAATTTTTAATTTTCTGATTCCTTTGTGGATTTTTTCAGTTTTCATCCAAACAAGCTCGACGGGAGTGAAATTTGATATTTCCATGTCAATATATTTTCAAATTAAATTTGGGTTACATTTAAATTTAATTTAAATTTTAAAATATATTTTATAAAATAAGTTATTTCAACTTTTTAAATATTGCTTCAAGGAAATTTAACTGAATTCAAATTATTTCATATTTTGGAAATATTATTATTATTATTATTATTATTATTATTATTATTATTATTATTATTATTATTATTATTATTATTATTATTTTATAAATAATCAAATTAATTAAAATGAATGTTTTAATAAATACATTTTATAAATTGGCATTTCGAATAAAAATATGCTATTTTGACATTATAGCAACATAGGAACACTGAAAGAAGCTCTAACATGCTGTATACCAAAAATATACAAATTTTGAAGATTATAAAATAATTCGAGAGAACTAAGCTCCTTTTGAGATTATTTTTTAAATTTAATCAACTATAAAAAATAGGAGTGCTGCACACATATTTATTTGTTGATTGGTGAATGGTTCATAAATTGAACTAAGGCAAGCTAGTGTCCACATTTTACAGAAAAAGATATTCAGAAAGAAATAAAAATGAAAATGGTAATGGTATCAGAGAGGCTATTAATAAAGTTTATTATTGAAATCTCAAGTATTTCAACTGTTTAAAGAAGCTTTCACAAAATCGTCAAGAAAAGACAAGGGTGAAGTGGTACCTTCAACATGACTCAGGGAAAAGATACAGAATCAAAATATTAAAATTATATCCAAAAGGAAAGTCCAAGATTTATGTTTATTCAAAACTATATCGAGATAACTTAGGAAATAGGATAGGAAATATTGCCGAATGGTAAAGTGGCGGAATTGCCAAGAAAACGGCTATGTCACCTGGAATTGTAGAAAGAGAAAATAGCTGCTGTGTTATCAATGCGACAATAAATGACATAAAAGAATGAAAGAACATATTTTCAAAATTATTACATAGTAAAATTATTTGTGAAATGAGAGGAAAATGCTCTTTACTTCTGTAATTGACGGTAGAAGTGATTGTAGAAATTCAGAGAGACAAACGCCATTAAAAAATGAACTAAACCGATAGAAGATCCTAGAAAATTTGAACTTTCGAAAAATGAGGAATTCCGATAATTAGAAATTGTTGACAATGTCGGTGAGGATATTCCGCAATTCAGAAAGGATGAAGATCACTCAAATCTTAACCTTTCATCGTTGGACGAGATGATCGAAGCTATGGACGATTGTGAATGATCGTAAAAATGTAAATAATTTTAATATAGATAATTTAGTAAAACAAGGAAATAATTGTTTAAAAAGTAATTTAATTGGAAGTTATGATGTAATTAGAAATAAATGCTTGAACGCTGACAAAAACGAACCATTTGGCCACAGTGTTTTTACACAAATATTTTTACACTAAATTATTTATTTATTTCAAAAATGTGTTTCAAACGTGGGCGCTTGTTTAGAATTGCCCCGCATTTTTTAAATAAATTTTATTATAGTGCATTTAATACTTTTAAAGATGGATTATCAACCTAACAAAAAATCAATGATTAATTTGAACTTATTGTCACTTTATGACATTGTTCGAACCAAGGAAGGTGCCATTAGATTTTTGCAAGATAGAGGTATATTAAATCAACGCAAAGCATGCCTAAAAAACCACGAAATGATTTTATCAATCACAGATGAAAGAGAAAGATGGAGATGTACGAAAAAAACCTGTAGAAACGAGGTTTCTTTGAAGTCTGGATCTTGGTTGGAAAACATTAACCTCTCTTATACCGAAGTTGTTTTATTTATATATTCTTGGAGTTTTGAATTAACTTCAATTAAATTTTGCCAAAGGGAATTAAGTATTTCATCAAACGCAACCATCATTGACTGGAACAATTATCTCCGAGAGGTTTGTGCCAGTAGTCTGTTACAAAATCCCTTGATCATCGGTTGCCCTGGTTTACATGTAGAGAGTGATGAATCTTTATTTACCAGGAGATAAAACAACGCATTTTTAGGGAAACTGGGGATTGCTTTCTTTATGTCGTTCCTGATCACTCGGCAAACACCTTAATGCCCATCATACAGCAATCCATAAGACCAGGGTCAATTATAATATCTGATGAATGGCGGGCATATAGTCAAATTCCAAACCTGGGATTTGGTTACGTGCATGAAACAGTCAACCATTCAGTAAATTTCATTAATCCCATTACCGGTGCAATCACACAAATGATTGAAGGATGTTGGAGTTTAGCGAAACAAAGAAATAAGCGTCATTTTGGGACGCATCGTGGCATGTTAGATAGTTATTTATGTGAGTATATGTGGCGACGAAGATTAAATGGTGCAAATCCATTTGAAAAGATTTTACATGATATCCGTTAATACTGGCCACCTGCCCAATGATCGAGTTAGATAACTGTTTTTACAGTCATGTTAGCTATCTTTAATAATAAAAGCTTGTATTAAGAGTTTATTATTTAAAATAAAATTTATTTAAAAAATGCGGGCAATTCTAAACAAGCGCTCAAACGTGTTTTACGGAGTGATTAGAAATAAACCAAAAAACGTTGAATGACGTAAAAAAAAGTAAATATTTATAATATAATTTGATGGCGAGGCATGGCATGAGTTTTCTGTTATAATGATTTATTAGATATTATTTAAGTATTAATTAATAATTTTTATTGATTTATTTTAAATAAATTAAAGCAATCGCTTAAATTTCCAATGATAACTTTCGAATTTACGTATAAATTTGTTTTGTCTATTAAGTAGAGTTTGCATACAAACGGATCCCATGCAGAATGAAGTTAGTAAAAATGGAAATTTAGGGACCCCGTGCCCAAGCGGTTAAGGATAAAATTCGAAAATGATTTAATGTAATTTAATAATTGTAATATAAAATAAATAAATCATATTTGTTTTTCTAAAGTAAATGATGACGTAAGTTTTAATGACAAGAGAAATTTCAGTATTATAGGATAAAGATAACAATGACAAATTTTGTATATAAATAATCAATTATAAGTAAATGTCTAAATAATTAAAAAAGTGTTTTATCACTTACAAAAATCAGAGAAAGTCGTTATAAAATACTTTTATTATAAATAAATTTTGTTAAGTTAATGAATTATTATCATTATTATTATTATTATTATTATTAATAAATAATTAAATAAATTTGGCAACGATTTAATTAAACGATAACGCCAATAAAAAACCTTTCGTACGATATATTTCGATAGCACAGCTATCATCTTCAGGTACTCAAAACCAACTAAAAATATTATGAATTAACATTTAATTTAAACAAATTATTTTTTATTAATTTAATTTTTTAATAAATAAATATTTTTAAAAATATATTTTAAATTAATTTTAAATTTTAAATTTTTAATTATATTCTAATTTTTAAAAATTAATGTAATTTAAAATTTTCAATTATTTTAATAATATTAAAAAAACAAACATGATTTAACATACGTAAACTATTTAAAAACATTCAAAACATTCGTAGTCACAGCACTCTGCACATTAATCTTTGAATCCAATGACCTTATCAGCAATGCTTCACATATCACTCGTTCCCAATAACTATTAAAACTTCTCAACAAAATTCTAAAATCAGACATTCCTATATCACTTTTACAGCGTCTATTGTGCTCACTAATATTGGTCAAACCCTTCAATCGACAATGCTCTAGAACTCGAGTACAGAGATGACGGGAAGTCTCTCCAATGTATGTGGCATTACACCCATTACATGTAAATTGATAAACGAGATCAGAACACAATCCAACCGGAGTTTTTGATTTATTAATAAACATATTGCGTACCTTACACGAATTAGAGACGATCTTATACTCTAAATTTCCTATCAGTTTACCCAACTTCCTCTTATAATTTGTAAAGCCTTCAGAGTACGGCAATACTAACACATATTTAGGCTCAATTTTTTTATATCCATTTTTACCATCACCCAGATCAACACTCAATTCACACCCATCCGACAAATTACATTCAGACTTTCCACAACATGGATCCTTAGGATTTTTAATCAATTTATCAACAGTTTCTTTTATCATCAACAATAAAAATGATTTAGAATATCCATTCTTTATCAACAACTCAACCAATTTATCAACACTTTTTACCGAATTAGCAAAAGTAGAAGATAAAGCCCATGAACGATAAATCAATCCTTTCACCATATTTCTCTTATACTTAAATTCACAAAAGCTTTCTGGAGAAGTATAAAGACCAGTATCAGTTGGTTTTCTATAAATCTCTGTCTCATACTGTTTATCTTTGCGTTGAATTAACAAATCTAAAAACGCAATTGATGACTTTCTCTCCGTTTCACATGTGAATACAATGTTTTTATGTAAACTGTTCATAAAATGCAAAAACGGTTCTACATGTTTCTGGTTTTCAAATATAAGAAAAATATCATCCACATACCTTTTATAAACAAAAGGTTTTTCAAATTGGAAAGAAGCAATTTTCTTTTCCAAACTAGCCAAAAATATTGATGCCATCGTTGGTGCTAAAGGGGAACCCATAGCGACTCCATCTATTTGTTGATACCATTCATCATTGAAAAGAAAATTGACATTTGAAGTAGCAAATTCAAGAATTTTTCGAAATGCCCTTCATTTTCATTCCACAACGCACAGCATAAGTCAATTGTCTCAACCAGTGGCATGTCTCAACCAGTGATATAGGAATGTCTGATTTTAGAATTTTGTTGAGAAGTTTTAATAGTTATTGGGAACGAGTGATATGTGAAGCATTGCTGATAAGGTCATTGGATCCAAAGATTAATGTGCAGAGTGCTGTGACTACGAATGTTTTGAATGTTTTTAAATAGTTTACGTATGTTAAATCATGTTTGTTTTTTTTAATATTATTAAAATAATTGAAAATTTTAAATTACATTAATTTTTAAAAATTAGAATATAATTAAAAAATTTAAAATTAAAAATTAATTTAAAATATATTTTTAAAAATATTTATTTATTAAAAAATTAAATTAATAAAAAATAATTTGTTTAAATTAAATGTTAATTCATAATATTTTTAGTTGGTTTTGAGTACCTGAAGATGATAGCTGTGCTATCGAAATATATCGTACGAAAGGTTTTTTATTGGCGTTATCGTTTATTTATTATTATTATTATTTTTTTTTATTTTTTCAATAATGATTTTAATATTATAAATATTCTATTTTCTCCATCTAAACCGTATCAACTCAGTTTATTTTTCTCATCCAGTTTACTATTTAATTTACTATTTAATTTAATAAAATTTTATTGTTTTGTTTTGTCTAATTTTAATATCGTAAACACCTTTTAACTTTAAAATAAATGTATACTCTTACTGTCAAGTGTCAGTAGCTATATACCCAAACCGGTGAGTGTAAAAAAGTCATTGTATACATCGATTGAGATTTACTCTTTAATTATAACACTCATTTTAGTATTTACATTCACTAAGTTAAGACTTTAATTGTGACATATATTCCAATGAATCCTTAATTAATAGATCTGATTATGGCTAAAATGGATAAATGAAGTGTTATAAGAAACTCAACTCATTAATTTTTTTCTTCTATTTATTTAAAAACATTATAAAAAGAACTTGTGGAAATTGAATTGAATTTTACCACAATTTCAATTATCGAGGACCTCCTTTGGAAATATTATTTAGTTTTAATATATTTTGTATTTTAATCATTATATATCCTAAACACAACTTTGTAAAGAGACCAAAATTTAATTTTAGAATTACTTTCTTTTTCTGACAATTAATTTATAATCTTTGCTTGATAAAATTTAGAAAATGCCATTGAGAAAGTTTTTTTTCAAATATTATCTGAAACAAAAATGAAAATTTGTGACATTTAGAAACTTCGCCAGAAATTAATTTTATTTGCTAAACTTTTACATATTAAAAATTTTCGATATATTTTTTTCACAATTAATTTAAACATTTATTTATTTTTAATTAAAATTAATTCCAATAAAACCATTTTCGAGTATTCTTTTGTGGAAAATAATTTTTAAAATACTATTAAATTCAACAAAATTCAAAAATTTATTAGAGAAATAAAATTAATTTTTAAAACGATTTTTAAGCTAAGAAGAAGTGTATAAACGGAATGGCAAATTCAATATAACATTTTTTAGAAAATGTTTGAACTTTTTATAAAAAGGTATTGGAAATTTTCTATGTAAAATATTAAAAGCTAGAAATTATAGCGAACATTAAATTTTAGTTTGATGCTCGATTTGTTTAAAATTGGTATTAAAATTTTTTTTTATTTCTAAAAAAGATGTTTTTAATTACTAAAAATAAAAATAGATTTTAAGATTGGATTTTAATTTTGGATTTTCATTGATTTAATTTTTGGAATTTATATTCTTATTAGTTTATATTATGTGAAAATGAGTCGAACACCATAACCACAAATTTATTTTAATAAATAATAATTATAATAATAATAATAATATAAATAATAATAAAAAATAAAAATAATAAAAATAATAATAAAAATAAAAATAATAATAATAATAATAATAATAATAATTATTATTATTATTATTATTATTATTATTATTTTTATATTAGGTACAATAATTTAAATAAACCCATTAAATAAATATTTTATTTTACCTCTATTTGTCCCTATAATTATAAAACAATAAATACTAAAATATTTAATCCTTTAATGCATGATTATTAATGAAATTAAAAAAATTTGCGTATATTTATTGAAGAAAAATCATAAAAGAATTTTTTTAATATATTTTGTTCCGTTGTAGATATACAACATTAAACAGTTTTTACAATTTTTAACTATTACAAATTTTTATGACATTTTAGTGTAGAACTTTACAAAACAATTGTTTTTCTTGTTGAAATAGAAATTCAATCCACGTTTCTCTCTTTGTGAATATCCAGTGCAAATCGGAACTTTGCACCTATTTCTTGTCGTCCAAACTATCCTATGTCCCACTTGGTTTGACGGTTTATGATATATTTCCACTGAAACTAATGTTGTCCACCAAAAGTAGAATATAAATTCACCTTTCGATTATCTTTCTATACTACAGAACTTATATATGCATTTTTATAGTTCACTAAAAATTCTTGACCCGTTCCTAGTTCATCTTTCTTCATGCGATTATCTGTGAGTAACTTACAACTCATAATTCGGTTACGCCCGACTGCTAGTCTTGGAATTTCTTTTCTGCTAAAGAAATTAAGATTTCTAAGGTCGTATAATAGTTATAGAAGAATAAACCGTAAGTAAAATTAATTGGAAGGATTCTTGCAAGCCTAACAACAACGTATGCAAAGGCGCATAAATTATCCTTTTCTTGACCAGAATGTATTTCCAACTTATAGCAAAACCATTCACGCCACAGAGCACAGATAATTTCAAGTTCCACTCTTGTAGTTTCAGAGGTAAGTATTACTTCATTTATGGAACATGCCTGCTCACCAGTGGAGAGACTTGCCTCAAGGGGGAACAATAGAAAATACATTATCCAAATGTTTTACGATTGAAAAATGCTATCATTGACATGCTATCATTGCATATCTTATACTTTCTTGACCGACCTCGGCTTTACAATGAAGACGTATATTAGGAAGTCGCATAATGGATATAAAACCTATATTAGTACGAAGATAAACAAATTCGTTTTATTTCTGCAAATAATATGCATTAAATGGTTATTGATAGCCTCGATTGTTTGGCATAGCCTTTATCAAGCCTTACTGGATTCTTCTATTGGTAAGGCGGTCCTAAATCATGACTTTATTGACAAACAGATTTCCTAATACTAAGAGTAGTCCTTAGCTCCGCGAAGAAAACACAGAGATATATAACCTGATAATATTTCAGTTTAATCAACATGTCCTAAATGATTAAATTCTTTCAGGTAGTCCAAATGCTAAATGACCTCTATACTCTTTTTGATTCCATTATCATTGAATACGACGTCTATAAGGTCGAAACTATTGGAGATGCTTATATGGTGGTAAGTGGTCTTCCAATGAGGTTTGCTAAAAAACGATTAGAAATTGAATTTTAATTGCATTTAAAGGAACGCAGATCTGCATGCCGGCGAAATCGCATCGTTGTCATTGCATCTTTTGAAGGCTATCAAATCATTCGTGATTCGGCACAGACCAAATGAGACTTTAAAATTAAGAATAGGTATTCATTCTGGGCCTTGTGTGGCCGGAGTAGTGGGCTTGAAAATGCCAAGATACTGCCTGTTTGGGGACACTGTCAACACTGCTTCAAGAATGGAAGCCACGGGTGAAGGTAAGTGTTTGTTTTATTAACGGATCTTTAAAAGTATTACAAAATATATATTCAAGACATTTAAGTGAAAGACCTAAAGTAGAAATGAAAGTAATTTTCTTTGGCATAGTATTATTTACAGGAGTCCAATTGGCATATGAATGAACAGTTCAAATTGAGCGATCCTCAATAACTGTATAGAAATAGGTTTCCAAAGAACTCAGTTCACGAGACTAGCTCCCAACTGGATATTCAGATTGTGGTAGAACGCTCTGACATCGAGAAGAATAGTTTTTATATCTGGAAATTTGATTGGGTTGTTTAGATCAAAAGAAAGGACATCGTCCAGAGAATAAGAAGAACGTTTTAAATTGTCTGACCCTTTAATGCTTAATCTGCTATATTTTACGTCTTTTTAAATCAAAACCAAATGTTTCTCTGTCTTACAATTTAACATTTGTAAGTTAACAATATACATAAGGTTTATGATGAACTTTGAGTGGAACCTTTTGATCGTGCCAATTATCCTACCTATTTACGAAGGATAACCTCTGGGATACAGAAATAATTCATAAAAGATCACAAAGATTAAAATGCACATAGAAATAAAAAAAGTACAAAGTATTACCAAAAGATTTCGACTGAACATCATTTGGTCATAGATAGGATGAAATCCGATGAAATCAAATATTTAACAGTCAAAATGCACAATTCGAAGAGAAATTTAAACGGAAGCGGTAGTGATTATGTTTAGTTTTGGAACAATATTTCCAGTACTTGTCAAGTTCCAAGAATTGGGAACTTTTTATTGGGGGTTTAAAGTGGTTAATAGAAAGAGTGGAACAATTAAATGTATAGCAATAGACGGAAAGAGGTAATTCCATAAAAGGCTTACTAAGTAGCATACTAAACATCATTAGAAAATGACTTTTTTTGACAATTTCTATCCTAGCATCGTAGAAGATTCCTGTATTTTTAGAGAGATCTGTGGAATAAAATGTAATAGTAAAACCCATTGAAATCATCATCGAAATAAGCTTCAAAATCCTCAATAGCACTAAATATATCTTCTAAAATAGTGGTCTTATCCCTTTCTCATCATTGCGCATTATCTAATCAAATGTAGGATAATTTGTTTTAATGGTAAAGAATTTAATTAAACTTTTCATTTTAAATTATTGAAGTTTTACACTTTATGAAAGTCTCCAAAATACTGAGAAATGTCACGGCTTCATTAGTCTAAAGGGGAATTTTGAAAAAGGAAGAAATGACCTAACAAAATTACGTAACATATAGTGAGTCTTTCTAAGGTCGCTTTTTGCTTGTTCAATTGATGTTTCGTTGATATGTAAGGTTCTATGAAAATGTTATACTTTCCATGCTTAAAGGATGCTGGTCATATGTATGCATGTTATTAGGTTTTAATTAAAGGTTCACACATTTATGTTAACCCCTTTTGTATTAAGCCTTGAAAATTCACACCAGCTCGGAGACAAAGTTTCTATTGGATGCACTCGGAGGATATTGTTTAATTAAAAGAGGCAATATCGAAGTAAAGGTAAGGTTTTAAATATTATAAACCTCGTGAAAAACATGTGGTAGGGTAAAGGAGACATGATTACGTATTTCTTAGAAAGTGAAGACCCAAACGTAAGACAAGAACGACTCATAAAGATGAAGATCAAAGAAAGAAAAATATCTGGTTATTGTTTTATTGTAGTTTTTGGTTTTAATAAAGGTTTATTTTATTAGGTGAATCACAAGATACCCCTATCGAAATGAAACTGAAGTATAATCTGTCTGAGGAAAATCTTGATGCAGACGAATTTCTTCGGAAAATCAGCCTCAGTAGTCACAACTCTATGAATACGAATTGCAATGTCAATGTTTTACCAACTGTTGATTTTAAGGAAAGTTTCAAGTCTACCCGATTTTCGACACATAGAGCAACATTACATGAGTATAGCAGTCCATGGAAGAATTCATCCTTTTCATCACAAAGTGAACACATTAATCTGTATAAAAAACCATCAGAAGTGACAAACTTTCCAAAGAATGGTTCTTTAAAATTAATGAAAGAATCCCTTAATCATGTCATAGGAGACATTGATGCGACAAAGTCACTTCTTCATGAATCTTGATCAAAAATGATTATAGCATAAATCTTTTATATAAATATATCAATTCTACAAATTCTTTCTGCCATCTCTCATTTTCATACTTCATTTTCTCGTAGATTCGATGAAACTCATTATCAAGGTTGTGACGGAGCCTACTGTGATGCCTATAAACTTTATGAAATGAATTATATATATATATATATATATATATATATAATTTTATTTTATACTGACATTTTCGATATAAATGCATTTGTATTCTACTTGTTTTTGTAAAACTTAAATTTCCAAACATCAATCCGAAATTTTAATGTTGTTGAAAATCAATAAAATCTATAAATCTTTTCACCATTGATCCGTTTACAATTTCTTTGTAAAATATTTTGATTTATATTAACTACAAATTTGCAGCACTTTTCGTTTTTGAAAAACAATTAATTTTATATTTTAATATTATAATTATTATAAATGATTATTTAGATCAGGAATGGGCAACCCGCAACTCTTTCGATAGTTTTTTTCCAAAACTCAATAATGCGTTCCAAATTTTTGTAGTTAAGCAATATTGGAAGCGATTCTGTAAAACCTTCTATTTTAAAAAACGTAAAAAATTCATAGTTCGTAGCAAAATATTAAATTTTTTCATGGACTATAGCAGGTTTCTAAAATAGAAGGTTTTACAGGAGCACCCTCAATATTGCAAAACTATAAAAATTTTCTCTATGTTTTCATCTGGCTCATGGTTACTCTGAATTTTTTTCGAAATTGCTTGGATAGATCTGGTGTAAACAAAGGAAAATTATAGCTGAACGAAACCCATCTAATAAAAATGTTTGAAAATCTGAAATAAGGTGTAAATCTGTAGATAATGTCAGAAAAATTAAAATTTAAAAAAAATTAAAATTTTAAAACAATTAAAATTTTAAAACAATTAAAATTTTAAATGTATTTTAAAATAATTTGCTGTTAAGTTTTCAAGTTTTAGTTTTAAAAACAGTTAATATTCTGTAATTTTTAATAGTATTCATTTTATATTTGCGAATTGAAACAGTGTTATTAAAAATGTTAAAGGTTTAAATACATCCATCACAATGAGTCGGTTAAAATAATCAAAAAAAGTACAATTTTAATTGTTATATTTAAAAACTAAAACAAAAAATTCTAAAATAATATTTATCATTATAAGCAATTCATTTATTTAAATCTCTCTTTTAACTGGAATCTGAGATTTCAAAAATTTCTACTTTGTATTACTTTTTTATTCTTAGCATGTTGGCTTTTGTTCCCATTTCTTATACTTTTAGAGTTTCTACAAATATGTCAATATTATTTCTGTCTTTCCTTCAGGTTTTGGTCTTGGTTTTTCTTCTGATTTTTTGTTTTTGTGTCTTTGGCTTTTATAGGCTGTTATTGGCTGGAAATTGAAATTTATCCGATTTTGTTTTCATTTTGGTATTTATCATCTCCGCCATTTTCATTTATTCCTGTTATTTCCGACTAATGTCAAGATATTGTTGACCTAGAGTCGGAAATTTTAATTAATCACTAAATCAATTAATTAATCAATTTTAAAATGTGTGAAAATACAGCATGAAAACCACAGCAAGATCATTTAAAATCATTATCTCACAACAATTAAATCAAAATAGCACAACTCGAAGAATAAATAATACACTTTTAAATAAAATTAAAAAACACAAAGAAAAATACAAATATTTATTTAAAAAAATAAAACTAATAAAGCACTATAGTGCATAATTATCGCCATCTTGAATCTGAAATCTATCATAGCAAAATAATGAAATAAAGAAAAATTTTATCGTTCCATTAACAAACGAAAGAACATAATTCTGCAAAACAAAATTATCATAAAATAGAATAGCTAAAGTTATGGTTGTAATAACAAACGAAAGGCCATAATTCTGCAAAACAAAATTATCATAAAATAGAATAGCTAAAGTTATGGTTGTAATAACAAACGAAAGGCCATAATTCTGCAAAACAAAATTATCATAAAATAAGAGCTTAAATTGTGGTTGAATTAATAAATGAAAGACCATGATTCTGTAATAATTGAATTTATTTGAATTATATTGCAAAACAAGAAGTTAAGGCTTTTATTAAATCAAACTTTATTACAGCACTAATTTTGAAAACGTTGCAGGAAAAGATAGAAATAAAAGGAAACTTATCAAAATTATAAAAATAATGTATCGATATAAAAAGAAAAACCCAAGCCCAATCGAATTCAAAATAGTATAGGATAATTCTTCTTTAAAATCTCCATTAAATTCCTTTTTCTTTCCATATAATTCATCAAAGACGTACCCGAAATTCTGAATCAGTACCAGAACTGACACAATTATCCAAAATAATTTCCTATTGTTATGCCATCGTTTCCTCAACAATGACGACAAGAAAATATTCATCAACATATTATTCAAGATTTCTGAAAGGGATTTTATGATCTTTATGGTTTTGTAAGATTCTCTAGCATTGTAGATGAAATATTGAAGCTGGCTAATTTCCTTAGTTAAATGGCCAAAAAGTCCTAGAAATAATAAAACTTCTATATGCTTGAAACATTCCCCCTTATCTGGCCAGTCAATTAAAACAAAAACCATTAGCACCTCCATGAGACAGGACAAAATGTTGGCAGTGGCCAAAAATATATTATAAGACTGTTTTGGAGAGAAGATATATAATGTCACTATTGAAGTAATTCCAAACATTAAAAAGACTGAAATAACCTTTGAAGGCCATTGTGACTGATCCAGTGTGAGAATTGATGGAGGATTGTTTTTAAACCTTTGCAAATGCTTGTAATACCTTAGCAGGGGTTGATAAAAGAACGTAATAGAAGCGATTCCTGAAATTAGAAATACTTTAAACATAACAGCAAACATTTGAAGAAATAGTCTATTCACCATTCCCAAAATCGTATCCCCCGACGTGATGTTTTGATTCAAGCATAGATCCGTTGACTTGCCCATGATACTCATAAAGATTCGACTCTGATCGAGATGAAACTGTAGAAATGTAAACATGAAAATATTCGATATCGCAAACAGAAGCGTGGAGAAATTGGTGAAATTCAGTTTCCAGTCTTCCCCAAATTCTATGGACTTGTTTGTATCTATGAGGAAGACCATATAACAGAAGGAATTTGTCAAGCACATTAGACAATATACAATTGTAAATTTTGGACTGCATTCTATTGTGGAAAACACCGAACCAATCAACAGGACCCCGTAGACAAATTCAACAATCATTAGAGGAATGAGGATAATGTAAAACGTCAAATTACTTTCAAGGGTTGATCGGAAGAAGAAATTCCTAAATTTATAATTGTTGTAGAAATTGTACAATATTAGAAACACATTTATGGAAAAAGGCAAACTGCCGAAAGCAGAGGCAGTGTTGCTGAAGCGGCGAAGATGATGAATATCTGAGTCGACTTTCATCGCCATCCAACTCACCGAATGGACCAGTCCAATGGATATGAAAAATACAAGCAAGTTATAAATGTAAATCTCTTTCAAATGTCGAAGCTTTTGAATTCGATAGTTTCTTTCACTGATATCCATTTACATCCAGAATCTCGATTGAAATGAACAATAACTATAAATATATTCCATACAAAACAAACCGCATCAGCCGTATATATTTGAGGCAGCTAATATAAACAAAATATTTAATAGCGAAATTGTTTACAGAATAGGAAGTCCTGGATGAATCACCTCTATTCGTCCCCACGCTACAAGGTAATTATTGAAATTGTCTCGTTTTAATTTTACGTTTTATTTTAATTTGTTTTGTTTAAATGAGATGATAATGCTGACTTTAATTCATTATAATACCGAGGAACGATTTAGTGCATAAATTATATTGTTTAGGTAGGGAGGCAAAATGGAATTGGAAAATTTATTTCTGGGAATATTATTTAAGTAAATAGAACACTTGATAGGTTTGTGTAAAATTAATGAAATGTCATCAGAAAAAGACAACAGATCAAAAGCGACTTAAAGTATAAAAGCGTTTACTGTTAGATTTTGTGGCTTTACTCACATTTATAATAACTATCATTTTTACTGACCGAATTGCATTCTTTTCCTGGTCCTGTTTTATGGTATATTTTGAGATGGTTTCTGTTGGCCGTAATTAAATATTTCAATATTAGGCGGTTTTTGTCAACATTGTTTGCATTAAAATACATTGATGGACATTTTTTACGGGGAGCCTATTATGAAATCTAATAATTTTTAGCAATGATTATGAAAAAGTAAATTCAATCAGAAAAGGGCATAACCTCCTCAGCAAAATTCACTCTCTGTTTGCAGACTGGAGCAGAACATCCGTCTATGATAGACCGAACATATACTGGCATTTAATTAGAACTGTATATCGTAGAAATTAGATTCAGTAGTATTCAGGTTATGGTTAAACTGAATTGAAAATCCGGGGGATTAGTTCCGACGTTATTATATAATTATTTATAGTCAGTATTGCCATTATTTATTTAAATTATTCGTTACAACTAGTTTGTTTTAATAATAAAATAAACAGTTTTTAATTTGAATAAATAATAAATTATCTTCTATATTATGTAAGACGTAAAAACTTTTAAATTTTTATTATTAATCATTTTTTTAATTATTATTTTAATCATAAACGACCCCATTGATAAATTTGCACGTCAAATCGTAATAATCCTTTTTTTCTGTGTGACTATCACTAACAAAGTCTAATGGTATTTTGCTGTATCTTTTGATGTATCACTAATATAAACTCTATTAATTAAACTAAATAAACTAAAAAAAACTAAATAATTACATTAAAATTAATCTCAGTCCCAAAAATCAACGAAGAATGCATTTGGAACGTAGATGTTTAGACATTCTATATCAGCCTTAAGATAGACCACAATCTGGGATGGGAAAAAAGATGGGCTACAGGTATCGGACGCAAGTGCTGCCCAACCTTTTTAACACAATGGACACTCAAGTAATTTTCAAGATGACAAGGGCCTCATATGGGTCGAGGATTGGCACCGCAAGCGTCCGGCCATGTGATGCACGGAGCAGATAGCGATTATTAACCTCCTTAATGCAGTTTGTAGCATTTGGCAACAAACAGAAGTCCATTTCTGTACCCATGTAATAATATAAAGAATAACTTTACTTGTATAAAGAATTATTTTGTGGTATAATAAAGATCTGGAGAAGTGTCATTATTAATCATTATTGCGTTATAGAGATGTTGAAG
This sequence comes from Schmidtea mediterranea, assembly GCA_022537955.1. NCBI lineage: Eukaryota > Metazoa > Platyhelminthes > Tricladida > Dugesiidae > Schmidtea > Schmidtea mediterranea. The sequence continues at coordinate 315,238,675 of CM039679.1, read as the reverse complement.
TATGGTAAGAAGTTTAATCTAAAACTCTGCTATGTAACTTTAATTAATTTTAAATAAAAACCAGAATCTGTTTGCAAATTTTAAAAAATTTATTGTTTTTAATTAGGAATTTGACTTTGAATTATAATTGAAGTTTTTTAATTTGTGGCTAATATTGAGTAATAGCAGCTGAATCCATATGCTTCCTCCAAACCGCTGCTTAGTTGTTCACATATTTCACTAGATAATATCTCATTTCTTCTGGCAACAGTCTGATGGATAACTGAAGATCTGAAATCTGTTTCTCATCTTTGTTTTTAAACTCAGCAAACAAAGAATCGGCACATTCTTCAAAACATTGCTTAACTTTGTCACCACCTGAATATGGTTTTGCTTTTTAAGCCAAAAACTATCTGACCTTGAGGGATGCCTCCGTTTTACTTGCTGTCAGAAGTTGTCTGACAAAACATGCTGCTGGCCAAGTTAATTATTTTTTAAAGAAACAACTTTTTCTACTCTCACCTTTGTTACAAGTGGATAATTCTTTTCAAAATTACTATACATGGACGTGTACTTCACATCGTGTAGTTTCTCTGTAGATTGGTCTTTTTCAAAACAGAGAAAACAAACAAACCGGGTTCTCACCAGGCATTATAAACAAAAATTCAAGTTCCCAAGATGAATTGAACAAATTTTTTTTCCCGTATTTTTTCGCTTTCTGCTGCCCATATCTGAATAGATACTTTGGTTTGCGTCGTTATTTTTGCAGTATCGTAATATTGTTTTTAAGAAAACTTTAAATAAAAATAATAAAATTATTAATTATCAACATGCACCTCCGGTTTGACAATAACTGGTAAGTAAGTAAATAATTTAGCTAATTACACTCAGCAATTTATAAATTTATAAAACAGACCTCCTAGTAGTTAAGTAGTCAGTTTAATTTTAATATATTAAAAATGTTGAATTTAGTATAGCCAAAAACATGCAGTGATGTTTGATATAAGGTGGATTTGTTTGCTTAAAATTGCAGCTAACATTTTGTACACAGTAATGGAAAATTAAAAGTGTTTTGAACAAAAGAGCAAGCACTCTGGCGGGACACTTAAGATCATGTAGTGGGTCACATGCGGTCCGCGGGCCGCAGGTTGGACGGCACTGATCTAAGTATTAAAAAACAAAGTAAAATATTACAATGATGGTTATGAAGCATTATTAACACATGAAATCGAAAGGTTTTAACGAAATAATTATCACATTCTACAGAAAGATACAGAACCGACTAGCCAAAACACAGATAAAAGTTCGCAAAACAGCAATGACCGCTAGTCAGTAGAGTAATACAGTTACCTGTCTTACATCCAACTCTTAACTAAAGTTATCGATCTCTTGGAAACGCCTAAATCCGGGAAAAGCTGACCGGGCTTGCTTTCGGAAACCAAGCGAGGCAGAAGCAAGCACTCAATCCTTTCTCCAGTAAAGATGCGAAAAGATTAATTGAAATTGATGGCTGATAAATAATTGTCGTAATTTTTGTTTTTGATGGAGTGTAAAATTACCAAACCAGAATGATATTACCAAGGACAGAAAAATGTAAAGAGGAGCACATGCCTTCTAACTACAGCTCGCTAGATCCTGGAATGTCCAGTTCAGGCACCAATGCTCACTTTTGGCGGGCGATCAAAGTGGTAGCTTATAGTAGTCATTAAGGTATAGCTGGGTTGCGGGAAGTCACGTGGAGCTAATGTCATAATTGCTCACAACCACCCATAAGTAACGTAACATGAATTTTCATAATAACGAAAAAAATGAAATATAAATGCGCTGCTCTCCAGATTTCTCACACACTGAACAAATATCTTCCTAATTCTTAATCACGATGAAAGCTACGTAGAAATAAGCAAGCATTTTCTTGTATTTATTAACATATTTGAAAGAACAAGATCAAAAATGATAGACGAAACATTAGATGTTATAAAGATAAAATATTTCACTTAAAGACTTGAGAGTCAAGGATCGGATAATGACTCTCATACGCATGGAAAGCATAGTGGCGTTTAAAGTTTTACAAATGGTGGGTTACAGGGTTTCGATTCTTGCTTATCCTCATGGTTGCCCTAGTAACGCCATACAAAATGATTCTGATAGCCACTTGGCACCCGTTGCTAGGCAACGTTGGTAATGTGTTCAAGTGGTGGATTGTCCGCAAAAATTGAGTATTATCGCTAGTACTGTAATTGCTCGGGCAACCCTCGGGTTCACGAGCTGTCGATAGAAGACTTATGCTCGCTTAGCTCTGTCCCTGTGGAAGTAAGTTCATGATCAAATATGGAGAAATTATCTAAGTTGCGCTGCGAGTACTCATAATAACATCTGCGTGTAAGTGCCCTTAGGAAATACTTTAACTATAAGTACGACTATTTTATTGAAATAAACAGAAATGTGAATTATCAAAATTTAATGGGACGGTTTTGATTGTTGAGCAGCTCGGCGTCGAGCACGCTCTTTGCGTCCCGGCCGGCGATTTATTGGTTGAGTTGAGGACTGATCTACTGGTTGAGGATTCTTCTGCACCATCTGGGACGGGGCGAATATGAGCGGATAGGTGACTGCTTCCCCCTCCCGGCAAACTGCTAGGGCTACTTCTAATCCTCGTATTTGGGTGCGCAGGCTCTGATTGAGCTGTCGCTCTTCAGCCCAACCTTTCTGTGCTGCAGATATTCGGTGATATAACATTTTGACTCTTTTCGGATCCGACCAAGTCGCTTTGATCTGTTGGACCTCTTTCGTCAGCTGGAGTATTTGATGGAGGAGATCCGCATTTGTGTTCCGTGCGCGATCTAAATCAGCTTGTAGAATTTGATTGGTGGACATGACTATAAAGAATAAGTTCGTTAAATTTGACTCTAGTAGTTTATATAATCTATTTTTATCATTATCGTAAACATATCAATTGAAACGAATATTCTTAGGCAAATGATCAAACGCAAAGACAGGGTAAAGAACATTTCTTTTCGATAACAACAAAAAAATAAAATCAAACTAGTTCGTATTAATCGTTAGTGTCTTTGAGATCTCTATTTTTCAGGAAACGGCTTCTTTCGGCTCTATCTCGGAGGAACCACAGGGTATGGGCGTCGGGTATCGCGGACTGGGCGAGGTGGGTAGGCTTCTGCGATTCGTCCAGCGAGGATGTCATCTTCTACGTTGGCGAGATACATCCTCGCCTTGACCACCTGCAGATCCACTTGCTCCTGCACCCGTTCCCATTGGGTGAGGAGATCTCGCGCGTGGATATACGATTCCGCTGCCGGGTATTGTTGTCCGGCGAGTCCGCATGGGTCGCTATTTAGGCCCAGTACCCTCCAAGTAGTGGGGTACGGCCACTGTCGTCGAATCTCATTGAATATTTCTGTGTTTGGGCGTGATTCCTTCCGGCATTGTTCGTCGGGCATTCGGGTATTAGTCCATTCGATCGGCATATTCTAAAAACACACCAAAATCAGTTATTGGCATATGGGGATGAAAAAACAGTTCATTTAGGTATTCCGCTTAGATTATATACTAGACTCACTAGCGACCAGGTTGTTATTATCATTGGGTCTATCACCAGTTAAACTTATCGAATGCTAATTATCCGTACCATCTTTCGCAGATTTAATGGGTTGTGCGTCTCTGAGTCCTTGGGGAAGCTATTTAGTCTACCACGCTTTCATCACGGCGCTTCTATTTTAGTGGTTGCCCTAATTGTGAGACGTTGGGGAAATTCTACTGCTATATTAACGAGTGAGTCTGTACTTACAAATCCACCGGGTATTAATGTTCGTCAAGTCAGGGTTTGTCGCGCGCATGGTGGTGCTATTTATTAGAATTCATTTAAAAGTTATTGGATGCCTTGTGTTGGATAATATTGTAACCGTCAATTTTACTTTTAATAGGTATGAGGCTTATCATTTATCGGGGTGCGTTTAATACTTGTTCAATACATGATATCAGTTAAAATTATTTCAAAGTTTGTTACATTTTAAGGGTTGACGTTGAACGCGATAATTTACGATATGGATAAGTGTTACTTTGACTTTAACGTGTCAATTTCCGTAGTGGTGTTTGTCGATTTGTATTTACCAGTCGTACGACATCAACAACACGGCCTTTGGTAAGATTTACCTTAATTTGGGCTTCCGTTTCTACATCCGTTGTGTTTCGAAATGTGCCGCAATGCTTAGCTGACCTTCGCCCTAGATTATCTCACTAGCGTGGGGCGTCCACATCCGTTATCTAATGCGACTGCGTTAGTAAATGACATTTGATCTGTTGATCCTGTACGTCTAATGTCGACGGAAATTTCTATTTCTCGGATCGTATTAGTTTACTAAAATTTGGACCTACAATTTCCGGTCGACTTGTTTACTATTTCGGATAACTTTGGTTCTTAGTTAACTACTTTCTGATATTACATCGTGGCATCTACTATGGTCGTGCGCGGCGATGAGGCAATTTTTGGATATGTCAGGTACGTCTGTTATTCTTATTTAAATATTTTATTGCTTAATTTTAGGAAACCAGTGTCTTTAATCTCCTTATGGTATTCCGAGATTATTAAATCGTTTCGAAGAAGACTTATCTGTCTGATTCTCATCCTACGCATATTAACGTTTCGTTTCGAATTCGCATTGGGCTTTTATTATATTGTTACGTCATTTTCGCCTACGAATATAATGTGGATTGTATTTGGAATTATATAGGTATTTGAATGATGCAGGCTTTTATGAATTTTTCGGGTGGGAGATATTATCATGATCAGGTTCTTAGTAAATTTTTGATAATATTACACTACTATCTTTCTCTTATGTCAACGATTCTTATGAATTTCGTGTTGATTAATTCCTTTTAAGCGATTTATTTATTTGGTTTACCTCTGAACGACGAGTCGATTTACGACCTGTTTTATTCTATCCTTATACTCCTCCTTAATTTGGCTTCGATCAATAAACTATTTTTAGCTTGAGTTTTATTTCAAATCAATGGATTTTTGTTAGTTTTATTTAATAATTACTTTGCTGGTATTAAATTAAATTACGTTAACTGAATCAACGAATTGCTTAGTTTTATCAATAGTTGCCCTACTTTTAGATAATGAATTACCTTATGTTAAATCAGAGGATTAGTTTGTTTTAATCAATAACTACTTTACTCAATGAATGTAATGGTTTTCTACTAATTTACCAGCAATTTCAACTAACTTGTTTCAGATACGATTTTTATAAGTTTTATTTATGCATTTAATTTACTCTTAGCAATGCGTCTTATGTAATTTGTCTCAAAACATTAAGTTAATCTGCTTTTAGAAATAAGTTTTATTAATTTAATTTACTTTTAGAAATAAGATTTAAACAATTTATTAGTTTAATTCGCCTTTAGAGATACGTTTATCTAATATCATTACACCATTTAATTTACTGTTAGCAATAAATTTTAGCTAATTTATTCCAAAATATTAGTTTAATTTACTTCTAGCAATAAGTTTCATCTCATTTAATTCAAAATATGAATTTAATTTACGTTTAGTAATACGTTTTATCTAACTTATATGAATTTAATTTACTTTTAGCAATAAGTCTAGTTATTTCAAACGTTAATACGGAATCAGTTATATCAATGATTTCAATTTAATTTATCCCCGTACCCTTTCCCTTTAATAGACCTTAGGTGCATTTTGTGTTTATATTATATTTACTGAGTGCCCACTGGACTACTCGATGTGATGATTTTTAGCCGTATGTAATATGAATTTAGGTCGATTTTACAGAAATGAGAAACGAGGAAGCAGCTAGAGACTTCTTCCTTATTTCTCGTTTCAGCTATAGGAATAATATTGACGTTACGACCCCTGCGTTCCTCACGCTGAGTCTTCACGGGTACATATCATTGGCGATCTTCCACGCACTTACATGCATCTGTACTATGTAGATTTTACTTTCTTGCGTTATGTGTTGGCTGTGGGCAGGAAAAATTTCGACAAAAATTAAATTTAGTTTATTTAAACATATAAAACAATGTATTAATATTAATAATATTTATTAATTATAAACAAATAAACATAATTACCATCCATTGTCAATCCATAAAAATCGCATAATATTGCATATAATAAAATAAAACAAAAAATACCTCTCCCCCCACGCCGACATCCAAGCAGAGCTCTATCGAGGTTGCAAGGATGCGACGTGGAGAGAGGGTTCCAAAATGAACATTTCTCACCTAAAAATAAGTTGAAAACGGTTTGAAAATAACTTTAAAAACAAATTCAAAAATGGTTTGTAAAATGGTTTTAAACACAACTTCAAAATTGGTTTCAAAATGGTTTTGAAAATGGTTAAGTTAAATGTGAAAATGGATCAGTATTTATACCTATTTTCCTCGCATGTTAAATTTGATGCAGTAAAACAAAATTCGACCTTGTTATTTTCTAGTAAATTCTATTCTTTAATTTTATTATTTTTTGATTTATTTTTATAATTTTTCATTTAGAATTTTTATTGAATTATTACTAATTCAAATTTTTTGATTTAAGTTTCACTTTCATGAACTTTTATTAATTTTTTCAATTTTGTCGAATTTGTTGTGTTTTCTTATTATGTTTGTGTTGGTATCGTGCGGATCTTGGTGCGTTTTGTTATTATTTTAATTTATTTTTATGTTTATTAATTTATATTTAATTCTCTTTTTCTCATATTTGATAGGGTTTAGTTGGTGTTTCAATAGGTTTATTTAAATTGCCTGTTGTATTTGCGTGTGTGTTACTGATCCATTTAAACATTCCTCAAGGCCGTTTACGTTCTGGCCCAACACAAAATATCAATGCCACCAGTAAACTTTGGCAGAAAAAAAATTAGATGTTAAAACACCCAGATTTTACACCAGCAACTTCTTAATGTATATGCATATCAAACAGTTACATTTATATTACCATTGTGCTGCAGGCCATCTTGGCTTTAACATTCGATCCACGCCTCAAAAAAAAGCATTCGCGCTTCTTTTTAACGACCAGTAACTCATGTACTGCCTATTATCTATCACAGTATTTCTCAACCAAAAACGTGCTGCGGACCAGTAAGCAATTTAAATTTTTTACCGCGGACCACTAATACTAATTTTTGGTTATATTTTGTAGGAATACAAAATATTTAATGTACTATTAAATACATATATTTCAGTTGTAAAAATTCACACAAAGTTTACAAAAAAAAACAATACATTTACACAAAAAAATTGTGCATAAAAGAATAACAATAAATATTGCAAAAAACATATAATAATATTATAATAAAGAAGTTCAACACAAAAATTAGTCTTAAAATTATACAAAACTACTGCATTTCTAATAAATCAGAGAAAATAGACAATTGATGGGTTACAGGGGTTGCTAATTATTTATCTTCATTGTTGCCCCAGTAACGCCATACAAAATATTACTTTGCCTACCACTCGACACCCGTTGCTAGGCAACGTTGGAAATGTGCTTGAGCGGGTGGATTGTCCGCAAAAAGTGAGTGCTATTGCTAATACTATAATTGCTCGGACAACCCTCGGGTTCAACGAGCCGTCGTTAGAAGACATATGCTCGATTTTTTTTGTAATTGGTCCCCTTTATGTCATATATTATTTAAAGTCTAGTAAATTTCAGGAATTCTATCATGCTTTTCTGGATCCTCTCACATGAGTTAATAAAATCAAACTACGAAATGTATTTTATATAGGAGCTACAATGGTCTGTAAATTTTGACTTGAATCAGGTTAGTAGTTTGGCGGCACGACGTCTAGCTCTCTCTTTGCGTCCGGGACGGGAGTAAGTGTTCATAGTTGTTGTAGGATTCGGGACCGAAGTTGAAGCAGCTGTCGACTCCCGGTACGCTAACTGAGCCGGTGCGAATACGAGCGGATAGGTAACAGCCGCTCCTTCCTGACTGGCCGATAGGGCGACCTCCAGTCCTCGGATTTGTGTGCGTAAACTCTGATTGATTTGTTTTTCTTCGGCCCATCCTTTCTGAGCAGCTGTGAGCCTCTGATATAAAGATTTGACCTTTGCTGGATCTATCCAGGTGGCTCGAATTTGATGTACCTCTCGTGTTAGTTGAATTATCTGATCGTATAGGTTCGAGTTATTTTTCCGGGCTACGACTAGTTCTACTCTCAGGGTTTGTGTGGAATCCATGTCTGGAATTGACAATATCAAAACAATAATTATCACCACCGAAGTAACTAATCAAACAAAACTTTCTTAATAAACTGTTACAACAGCAACCAAAAATAAAACAAAATTAATGTTTATCCGAACGCAATTTCTATTTTACTAACAAATATCAAACTAAATGGAGTTCACAATGTAATTCTCATGAGTCTGTGAAGCCTCTTGCTACCCAAATCTCGGGGGAGCAGTTTGGTATAATCATTACCGGCCTCCTGATGTTTCGACCTCGGTGAGTTCCCGTCATCTGCGTATCCTCTTCTTTCTCGACATTTCCATACAGGGATCCGCGTGGCCGTGGGTGATAATAAGTAGCGGCGATTCGGCCGGCTTCGAGGTCCTCCTCAATGTTCGCCAAACATTGACGGGCTCGAGCTACTCGTAGGTACACTTGTTGCTGGTGTTCGAGAAGATCGTCGAGTAGACACCGCGCATGGGCGTAGATCTCAGCCGTGGGGTGCCACTCTTCCCAGAATGGTTCTGGTGCCTCGTGAATTCGGTCGAGGTACTCCGGTCTGTTGCTGCTGCGTTGGGAGTTGGATGGGGATTTAGAGTGCCAGTAGAGTTTCCAGGCTTCCCTCCATCGGTCGGCGAGTTGCATTGGGATGAGATCGGGGTCTGCATTTCCTGAATGAATCATAATTAGTATACTTCTTTTATAAGAGGATGAGTCGGTGAATATAGTTGTTTCAGTTGTTCTAAGTGGGATGTTAAATGGCTTGACCATGCTATGCGTGACGAATTCTTTCTGCTTGATGCTTTCTTATCCATTGCTAACAGCTACTATTTATGTCATCCGTTCTCGTGTCAGGGAAAAGAATTTTCAATAACTTGAATATACCGTGTTATTTCCATTTTGAAATCTATCATGGTGTTTTCGACTGTAAGATTGATGCGGAAATACTTACGAAGATGCGAATATCATTATGCTGCGTGTATACATTAAGCCCTTACGTTTAATCATTATATGTACACAAATCACTACCTGCGCGTTCGGATTCAACTGTGGACCTGCTGCCGGTTGGGCTATTTGAAATGATTCTCTTCTTTGGATTCCGTTGTTGGTACATTGGTACGTTTGGTTAACTGATATTAGGTGAAGATTTATATCCTATTTATACTGTTTTAATATAGGTACATTAGTTAGATAATTGCACATTCATTCGTCATTCGGTGAAAACGCGAACGTTATTTAATTGAATTTAGCATTTTAATCGAAAATTTCATAATTTAGTTGATCGTCGACCTCATGAACTGACCGGATATGTCAAGGTTCAGGTTCAACTTTATATCTGCATAATTATTGTAAATACTAGTCGTCGCTTTAAGGAAATTGGACTTTGGGCGCGTGTCTCTATGGCTGGCGAAACTGTTTATTCGTAAGTTTCCGGTCGGCACGAGTTATCATTTTTATTTATTTATTATTTCTAGATTACATTTTCGGGATTGGTGTTGAAATTTTAGAAAATTTTATGGTTCAAGATGATACTGTCAACCCTCCGTACGGTTTTCTATCCATCAATGAGTTAGCTTTATTTGAAATTCACCTTACCGGTTACGGATATTTGGTTTCAGATTTATTATTCAGCATAACAAAAATGGAGCGCCTGATGCCACTAAGTTGGTTACTTTCTACCCTATCTCAGATGCATCGAGACTCTCCTTGGATCGGATGAAGGCTCTTTCGGCATGCTGAACTATGATGCAATTTCCTGCTTTCGTAATGGCTAAACTTTTTAAATTCGGTGGATTTGTACGTCGGACTCTCCTCAAAATTGATTTCTCATATACTTTTCGTCTTTGGAATTATTAATTCAACTATTATTTATTCAATTGTTGTGATTTTTGATGTTTGTAAGTTTTAATTTTCATGGATGATTTTTAAGTGTTAAATTCTTAAATCTTGTTCCTATGAAATTCCTAATTGATGTTGGGGATTATAACTCATATTTTACCTACTAATGTTATTGCTATTAACATTTAAATAAGTCATGAAACTAATGATCGGGGTTTGCGATGAATTTATAAATCTTGTAACGTAAATTTAATTTTTAATAATTGAGCATTGGTAACAAAGTTAATACCTGGGTTGGAATTGATAACGCGTGATGAAGGTCTATCAGTGATAATGATGTTTTATAATTAATTACTTAAATTTGTAGGTTATGAATTTTAAAGATAAGTTTGAATAGGGCAATTTCCATTTAAATAGTTACAATTAATTACCTAAAAGGGATTTTAGTTACCAATATTATTCGACAAATAATAATTTCAATTTTCTATTACTTAACCATATGAATTAATAATATAAAGTTATTGTCAATTTATTATTAACAAAATGCTTCTACCGATACTATGACTTTCTTATTACTCAATGATTTGCCCTTATCAATATGAAGGTATTATTAATGAAAGGGTTTACAATGATATTGATCTACAGTTAACAATATGAATTTATCTTTAATAAAATTTTCCATTTATTATTACTAAAAGGATTGGTGATGAATCATGTAAATAGCAGGTTCATAATACGAGTTTATCATTAACAAAAGATGCTCGGATAATGATATGAGTTATCAATCTGGATTAAATAATACAGAGTTACTATAGAAAATCTGAACTCATGAATAATTTTGTGAACTTAAATTTGACGTTAGGATAGATAATTTAGATTACGATCATGATCTTATAGCATATAACAACGATTTCATTTTTTATTTAGCTTCCCGTCACCTTCCTTTAATTGACCTTAGACGCATATTATGTTTATATTATAGTTAGTGAGTGCCCACTGGACTACTCGGTGTACAGATTTTGAGCCGTGTGTTACATAATTTTAGGTCGATTTTTCAGAATTGAGAAACGAGGAAGCAGCCAGAGACTCCTTCCTTATTTCTCTTTTCAGCTATAGGGATAAATATTGACGTTACGACCGTTGCGTTGCGCACGCTGAGTCTTCACGGGTGCATATCAATGGCGATTTTCCACGCACTTACATGAATCTGCACTATGTAGATTTTACTGTCTTGCGTTATGTTTCGGCTGTGGGCCGGAAAAATTTCGACATTTTAATTTACAAAAACATATAAAGTAATTTATGTAAATAATATTTATTAATTATAAATGACAATAACATAATTACCCCTTTTCACCATTCCAAAATTTGTAAAAATCAACATAAAATAACATAAATACCACTCCCCCCACGCCGACGCCGAGCAGAGCTCCATTGAGATGCAGGGAACGTGACGTGGAAAGAGGGTTCCACCATAAATATTTCTCACCTAAAAATGAGTTTCTGAAAAATTCAAAAATAAAATTGAACAATCTTCGAATAATGTCTAAAATGGTTTTAAAGTCTTTCACGAATGATTCACAAACAATTTCAAACTGTTTTCAAAAATGGTTTTTAAACAATTTTCAAAAAATGGTTTTTGGTTTCGAAAAACGGTTAAATTTAATGTGAAAATGGATCAGTATATATACCTAATTTTCTGGTGTGTGAAATTTGATGTAGTAAAACAAAATTCGACCTTGTTATTTTCTAGTAAATTCTATTATTTACTTCTATTATTTTTTGATTTATTTTAATAATTTTTTATTTGGAATTTTTATTGAATTATTACTAATTCAAATTTTTCGATTTAATTGTCATTTAATGAACTTTCATTAATTTTCCTATTTTGTCGAATTTGTTGTGTTCTCTTGTTATATTTGTGTAGGTATCGTGCGGATCTTGGTGCGTTTTGTTATTATTTTAATTTATTTTTATGTTTATTAATTTATATTTAATTCTTTTATTTTCTTATATTTTATGAGGTTTAATTGGTGTTTTTAGGGTTTATTTAAATTGCATGTTGTATTTGCGTGTGTGTTACTGATCCATTTAAACATTTCTCAAGGCCGTTTACGTTCTGGCCCAACACAATATATAAATAATTTTCATTTAAAAAAATTATAGAAAATAAAACAAATAGAGAAAAATCCATATTTTTATAAACATAATATACTTTTCATAAAGTTTAACTAGAAAAATATAAAAGTCAACCACTAAATTAATATAGGACAATTCATTCAAATTCCAAAGAATCCAGAGAGAGAAATGCACATTCTGTAATTATACGTTTATAGTTTTATTGTAATATTTCATATGATTTATTTTATGAGGGGTAAACAGTTTAACAATATTCTGGCATTATTTTCCTCCTATTCAACTCACGTTGTGGACCGGTAATTTATGGTTCTCGGACTGCTGCTGGTCCATGGACCACTACTTTGCGAACCACTGATCTATCTCATCACGTATCTGAATGTAAGAGGAGTATAGGAGCCTTAGTTGTCAATAGGTCCAAGGTTAGGAGTTAAATATCCATAATGTAAAAATGAATCAGGAAGAAGACATTTATAATTTATTTGCCCTCACAAGTAACACTTGAAAACAGACCATTAGGCTTACAGGTTGCATACGTTGAAAAGGATAAGCTAAATGTGTCAAATAGAATCAAATCAAAATAAAATACTAAGAATCCTAAATATTTCCCAACAATACATTTGTCTATGGAACAAAAAATCTGTAACTTAGACTTTTCCATAGACTTTTAAGGAAAAGTAGAATTAGAAATAAGTCACAGGAACGCTCGATCAAATTTGTGGAATTTTGCCCACTTTATCAAACTGGCAAAGTCCGTATCCATTTCCCGGAGTATGTGATGTCGTTTCATCAAGTTCTTGATTTCGTCACAACAAAAGAAATTTGAAGACAAGTAGCTGATGCAAATCTGGTCAATGTGACATTGGGAGGTGCACCTGAGGAATCCGCTGATGTATGTGACAAATTCTTGAATTACCATCAGCCAATTGTTGACAGTAAAATCAAAGAAAACTTCGAAATGATAAAATTCATTTTTCGACGAAGGGGATAGATTTCTCAGAAATGGGCCGCTAAAGATGATTTTGCAATTGTATTTTCGTTGCCAGGAAACAATTTTCTTACTCAAAATCTGGTGGACATTCGTTCCATTGGTTACCATGAAGGACGGCATAAAAAAGGAAAAATAAACAACTTTCGGGAAAGTGTTTTGGATTAACTTTAAAGTTCGATTTTCGGGTTTGACGAGGAGATAATTGTTCATCAATGCTTCAGCTATGAGTGGAAAAGAAACGTCGGAGAGTTTGCCATTTTCTTCCAGCACCTGAGCACTTCTTACTAAGCTTAACAATTCTTTACTGAACCCATCCGGCAAACTTTCGATTTCTGATTCAAGTTTCGGATGTTTAATTATAAAAGTAGATTCAAACTCTCCACTTTGAGAAGTTGCAAAGCAAAGTCGGAATTCGTATGATAGAATACCATAAGGTCTATCGCGACATTAATAAAGGTAGATTTAAGGAGACTTAGGAGCTGCTCAGGTCTGGCACTGTCATTTTTTATTAATAAGTGAATATTCAGACGATAGTTAAGCCATTCGCAGTCGGTTGGTAGTAAAACCTTTTCTCGAAAGTCCTCTACAAACTGAGAATTATATTCAAATGTGCTATTACTTGTTTTGTCATTGGTGATTGAAATTATTTTTTTATTTGAAGAAAGCTGAGAAATGGATGAATAGGGATTCTTTTGATGAATAAGGTCTTTTAGATATAGTTATTTTTATTTGCTTGGGATTTGAATACTACTGACTGCCTCTTCAAATTTCTACATGAAACATGGACATTGGAATTGAGTCGAGCATCTTTAACAATTGATGAGTTTTGATTTGTCTGGGTGGGGAGTTGTTTAAATAAAAAATCTTCGTAGTCTTCGTTTGTTTCAGGACATTCGTGAGGATATTCGATTTCCATGTCTTCTTGGCAATTATTTTTGTCACTATGAGTATCCATTCCATAAAATATGAACAACTTTATATGTTCAACATCTCATAAGAAATGATGAAGTTAAAAGGTTAGTTCTCATAAAAATTTGTTAATTCATTTTATAATTAAATTAAATCAATAAGTTTATATTTTTTTTAATTAAAATATTTAATTAAATAAATTTGTAACTCCGAACTACACCAGTGCGCAATTGGTACACTATTTCCAATGTGAATACATAAGTCAAATAAGAGTTTTATTTCTGTGACATCTTTTAGGTATGTAAGTTAAGCGGCGTTCATTAATTATGGTACCAATATTTAGGCGCTTTTAACCCCCTCTACCCCTACTCAACAATTTTCAAAATTTAAACAATCCCTTAAATATAATTATGTCAAACATTTTTACTCCCCCCAACAAACTAATAGCATTTTATAAAACTGGCTTGCTTGTTTAAAAAAGAAAATATAGAGATTAAAAGGACAATATACACCTATCCTTAGCTTAACGAAATTAATTTGTTCACGAAAAGTTGTTCGAATATCGAGATTTTGTAAAATAAAAATATAAATTCAAAAAGGAAAAATTTGTATGTTTTAATATTTCATAAATTGAAATTTTATTACTTAAACCGAGAACTTTCGTAAAAAGAATTTTCGTCAAGCGAGGGATGGGTGTATATCATATGGAAGAATTTTGAAATGCCATTAACGATCGAGGTAGCATATCATCAAATTTCAAAGACTGGTAGAAGAAAAACGATAGAAATCTCTGCAAGTAAATCATTTGAGATTGATCTAGTGTAATGAATCTGTCGGCGACAATCTTAAATACGAGCTTCTAATCGGTTGGCAACAATATATATCATGCCATATCACAATATGTAAAAAGTATTGACTTTTTCTTGTATGGTTTTTGCACCAATCTTGATCCATATTTAGCAAATTTTCTGGCTAAAGTGCGGACATTTCTTGCATTGTTTTCAACCAGCTTTCTTTCGGATCTTTTAGTTATTGTATCAGAATTCTCTGTACAATATTAAGATAAAGTTTCTTTCTTATTTTTCCATTATTTTTAAAATAATGACTTTAGAATTGAAAATTTCCTAACCTTGATTTGAATCGATTTCAACTAATTAATCGAATAAAACTGTTTACATAATTAATTTATAGAAGAAAAATGTTTTACTGAAAAAAATGACTGATAATTGGATTCAATATATACATTTTGATACAATAAAATAAAACGCCTACACGTTTTTTCCAAGTTTGACTAGTATGTTATTACTTATCAAATTTCAAATTTTACTTTTATTTCAGTTTACAATTTAGTGTAAAGTTTTATTTAGTTTTAATTTAAATATTTTGAATGGCCCAGTAGGACCAGTTTCCTCTGACTCTACGTGCTCTTTGAATAGCACTGAAATAATTCAACACAGGACAAATCCTTATTGATACTAACAATTAAACAACGATTTACACTTTCAAATTAATTTGATACTGCCATGGATTCCTATTGGAAGCCGCTTTTAATCTACAATATACTAAATCTCTTAAATTTTCCTTGACCAAGTCTGACTAGTACCGTTTCTCAATAAATTTTTATTTTACTTCTGGGTTGCTAATTTATGTCAGATTTTTGATGGCCTCGTTATTTATTTGAGATTCCCTTATATAGAAATCTATCCTCATCAACTAATAATTTTAGCAAAATTTTGATTGAACTCCCGGGGAACTAGTGGAGTAACTTGTTTTATCATTTGGCCACTTAAGTCGTTCTCCGGGCGAAAAACTGCAGTGCAAATTACTTTTGGGAATAATTAGTTCCCTTAGATTATTACATTTATTAAAATCGGAAAATTTATCCCTAATTTAATTAATTTGTTTTCTTTATTTTAATTAATTAATTAATTTTTATTTTCTTAATACATTTTCTAGAGGTCCCGAATTAACTTTATATTATTATTTTCGTACTCGTCTCGTCAACTGGCATACACATTTTCCTCTGAAAAAATTGATTTTGATTATTTTTAATTAATTATTTTATTTTCCCAAATTTTGTTTTTTATTTATTATAGTTTTGAAAGTCACATAACTTCAATACTTTCAATTATTGGTCCATAAATAATATCAAATCAATTTGATAATTATAAAAGGATGCAAATTTTAATTTTTGTAACCAGCCATTGCGGTGATAATTCAAAACCAACAACTTCCTAAAGTCGAAAAATCAAAAAATCATGGAAAAATTGCTGTAACCACTCTGCAAAGTCTATACGAGCAGATAAATGCCAAAATGATAAATAGTAAAGACATGATGCGTTTTGGTATAAAAACCAAGAAACGCCAGAAACGAAGCAGTTGGGTCAATCGCAATGAATCGGGCAAAGATAACGGATCTTTAATAATAAACGGTACATTCAAACAATAATCAACAGGCATGCTTCGTGGCCAGAAGCTATTTCAACCAGAGACATAACAATTGAAACAGTCTATACAAACAGTGGAAAGGGAAAATGGATATGTAGATTTTAATTCACATAATTCATAATAACTGATAATGATAAGCAATTCATATCATCATCATTCAAAAAATTATGTAGCAAGCAGGACTAAAAAGTCGGAGTCGCAAAACAAAATCGCGACTACGACTCCAATAGTAAAACTTCTCGGTATTGCATGTGCATGTACAAAATATTTTAAATTCAGAGTTTTTCATATATTTGGTAAAAAAAATTTTTAAAATTATTGCGTAATCTTTTTAAAAGAATTCAAAGAATTTTTCAAAATTTTTTAAAAAAAAATTCTTTGAAATTCGCGGTGCAATATTTTACAAATTACTAAATCAATAAGTAAATTTCAATTCATTTGATGAATTTATTTATTTGAAACAGCTATTAACAACTTGATCATGGATAAGAATAGGCGGCAAAAGCAGAGATCGTCAGTTTTTGGATATTTATCAGTCACTGTTGATGATAAGTTTTACATATTCTAAGTGACCAAAAATGGTGTGGAAGAAAGATGTAGTGTTAATATCAGTGCATATCCTAGAGAAGGTACTAGTGCCCTGACCCGAGTAT
Source organism: Schmidtea mediterranea (assembly GCA_022537955.1). NCBI lineage: Eukaryota > Metazoa > Platyhelminthes > Tricladida > Dugesiidae > Schmidtea > Schmidtea mediterranea. The sequence continues at coordinate 315,221,516 of CM039679.1, read as the reverse complement.
CGAATTTAAAGCGAAATCTACAACGTTATCCAAATGTATTCAAAACTGTTAATGAAAAGGATAAGCAGACGTGTGAACGTGACGTTTAACGTACACCAAGTTCTTCATGTCATAAAATCATCAGATTCGATTTGAGAGCATCAATGAAGCCGGATATTATTGAAGCTATTTTATTTCTAAGGACAAATAATGCAGATTAATTTTTTTAAATTTTGTTATTTTATAAAGTTTTGTTTATTATTAAAAGAATTAATAAAAATAAATAAAATATTATATTATATTGATTCATTTTTATTAATAATTAATTGTCACCATGTTTATAGATATGTCCATATTAGTTTGGCTTTGGAGTCAGAGTCGGAGTTGGTACTTTTCTTTACGACTCCACACCCCTGGTAGCAAGTATAACATTGTACACCGCCATACCACGCACAGTGCAATAAAAAGGTCGAAAGACAACAGGGTAACTTCAAAGCCATATTAAGAGCACATTCTGAAAATGCCAGCAGAAAATGGTCTAAGAAACTAGTTACACAAGTCAGGCGGATTTTTGAAACGATCCGACCCTACCCGGTGACATTATAGTGAAGTAACGCAAGCAAAGCTTGAAAGCTCACTGTCCTGAAAATTGTTGGGTCAGCACTGAATTTTGTTTAAATGAATTGGAAATAGCACGCAAATACAACACGCAGATTTAAAATCAGACCCATAAACATCAACTAAACACCTAAAAATATGAGAAAAATACAATTAAAATATAAAAATCAAAAACACAAAAATAAATCAAAACAATAACAAAACGCACCAAGAACCGCACGAAATTAACATAAAAATAACAGAATAACATAAAGATTTGACCGAAAAATGATGATTTATGTAAAAGCAAAGAGCTAATGAAAATTAAATTAAAATAAAATATTTTGGTTGGAAAAATTCAATTAAAAAATTTAAAAAATAAATTGTCAATCTAAATCAAGAAAATAATAAAAATTAAAGTTAAATAATACAAATAATCTCAAGGTCAAATTTTGTTTTATCGCATTAAAATTAACACGCAAGGTTAGGGTCACAAAACAGGTATATATACCAATTCATTTTCGCAGAAAATCAATCACTTGTGAGGGATCACTTTTTCTCTTAAAAAACTAATACGCTTTTTAGCAGGAAAAACAGCATTGGATCACAAAGTATTTGGAGCCGAACGGATCGAACTATCATTGACAGGCATTCTCGAAAACTATTGAAGTGAGGATGAGTGATTATTATGTACCATGAAAGAGATGTAATGAAGTGATGCAATGTAATTATGTATTATGAGCAATTATATGAGTCTGAGAATATAAATAGTGTGTTTTTCTGTCGAAATTTTTCCGGCCCACAGCCACAAACCAGCAAGTAATTAAAATCATTCATTCCTATCAAGTGGTGTAAGTGCGGTTCATCCGCCAATAGCTCGTGCCTGTGAAAGAGCTCGCCGTGCTTAACGACGAGCTCGAACGTCAAATCATTTTCGCTTATAAGGGCAGTGGGGAGATCCGGAACCAGTCTTTTGGCTGACTCACTTTCACTAAACTCCCGAAAACTCGACCAAAATTTCGAAAACATATTGGCCAAAATTATTACACGCAGGAGTCCGTGGGCACTCTTAAAATCTAATATAAACATATATACACCTTAAAATCAACTTTTGGTTAAAGGGAAAGGGGTTTGCAGAAATCAATGCAACTGTCGTGACGATTGTATAAATTATAATAATTAAAGGCAAAATTTCTAATCACCAAGAGTACGGCACTAACCAGTATCGATAGAGGTTACATCTTGAGTCCGACAAAATTCCTAAAGATTTAGTGTAATTGAATCCTAGTATGCTAACACTAAGTTAATAACACAACGGTTAAGTGGAGCCAATATACTGGTAATGACGGAGCCTAAAGTATAAATTTAAAACCACCACTAAGATACGTTAGTAATATCAAAATATTAATCATCTTGAACCACCTAGGTATGAGAAGTATATGCCCATTAATTTAAACCAGAGTTATAAAATTATTAAAACCCATGAAAATAGTAACTGATTATCACCACGCGTCAGAATGTCCGTCAAGGGTATAGGTGTGGGAAATAACAATCATAAAACCTCAGAACTTATTTTAGATCAAAATTATGACGAAATAACCCACTGACCCAACTAGGATAAATCTAATAAAATTAGCGATAAAAATAAATGTACAGATGACATTGAATAAGGTCTAATGTCTTACCATACCAAGAATAAATTCAAGAAATCGTAAATAATAAAATTCAGTCAATAACTTTATTGGATTTCATGCACACCCAACTTTGGTTAACGACGAGTCTTCACCTAATCAGATCCAACATAAATCCTCTTGGCGAGGTAATAGTTCCAGCCAGCCGGAATAAGTGAGGTGAACCTCCCTAGTAGCATCTCTGGACAATGAATTGACGGTCAGGGATCATAATGATTGGGAGGCGAATGAAAACATTCTGACAACGAGTTGGCTGGATTTTTCTTTCCTAAATAAAAACTAGAACGCTATAGTCAGGAAGATATCGTCCCTCTCCATGTACGGGACTCCAGAGGGCCTTACCGAAGCCCAGCATCGGATCGGGACATTGAAGTGCCTAGTATTGCCATCAAGAGACAGACCGGACGGAATCCGGCGCGAGAAATAAGACATGAGGCCGAATTCCAGCTCCAACAATACGAATATTTCGAACGCAAATACCACTGGAAGGCAAGCAACCAGCGTCGGAGGTTGGCAAGAATCAATACCGACATCGCCAGTGGCCTCATTCTGAGTTCGGATGGCCATCTTCCCGACTATCAAGTGGCATTTAATCCGGAGGATTCAAGGCTCCTCAATATCAATGCGCCGGTGCACTTGGCGGTGAAGCTGCTACAACCCGAGATTATGGACAATCTGATCGATCGAGATGACGACCACTCGTACGCACGTCGTCCGCTACGACCGGAATTCCAAGACCATAATCATCGAAAGGGAATCCGAAAATGAATACGTACCTTGTACATACGCCTATGTTGTGAAATAAATGTTTTTCCGTGAGGAAAGAAAAAGCTTCTGTCTTGTAAATTTGGCCTGTAATAAGTATTATAAATAATAAATTAATTAACTCAGAAAACTGGAGTCTGAACTAGATTTGTTGCTTAAATAATTGATTATTTGAAAATAAATAATAAAATTAAAATCACAAATTAAAATATTTAAACGAGTTACGGATTACATTACTAAACAACAATTTAATTAATAATTTAAAACAATGGATAACTAAGAGAATTTGATAATCATTCTATTATTTGCCGAAAGTGACGACTTTAGTTATCAGATGGTCATACCTATCCAATCTGTATAAAGATTTGATGTGTAGTCATTGATTTTTATAACATGAGAGTTTTTATAAAGTATTACGCATTCAGACCAATCGTTCCCGTTTTTTGATGTGGATTATTATATTATGAAATGGGTATTCTCGATTAATCATTAACTCTAATTACGATTCACCCATGGACGCGATAAAAGAAATCAGCAACAAACTGAGGAAGCTAAAGAAGGAGAACACTAGCCTCCATCAGCAGTGAATTCAGCTCAGCCGAGAGCTGCAACGGACGAAGTCAACATGGGTAGAGCCTTCACGGGTAAAGAAACGTTACCAACGGCTAACGGCGGCTCAAAAGGGCTGGCAGGAAGAGAAGACATTGAACCAGGCCCAAAGAGTCCAAATTCGTGGGTTGGAAGTTGCGGTTACGGCTAGCCAAGAGGGGAGCGCGGTCACTTACCACTTGGTGTTTGCACCCGCACAAGTGGCCTAACAAGATCAAAATCGGCCCAAGAAGCCGACCAGTGAGCCGAAGAAACATACGAGGCCCGGGAAGGCCGAACGAGAGCGCAGAAAGCGCCAAAACCAAATCGACTGAGTGTGAATGATTTTGGGATTCGTATTGATGTTTGAGTGTAAATAAAAATTTGTATTATATCATAAATAAATGTTTGTGTATTATTATTTCTAAATTCAGACATCGTAGGGTTGATAATGAGGTTTTTTTTCTCTGTTGAGAAATGATTTATAAGTCGAAAGATGAGAAATGAAAGAAATAAAGGACCTAAAAGCAAGACGAGCATATACCTTCTATCGGTAGCTCACTGAACCAGCTGTAGACCGGGTCTTAGCAGTTTTAGCAATAAAACTCACCTTTGACGGTCACAGAACCATTGGTTACAGTACCAACGTTGCCTACAGTATCCAGTGGCAGTCAGGATAGCATTGTATGTAAGGGGTCAAGGTTAAAATACCATGAACCCCACAAAATTGAAAGCATATAGTCATTTGTAATTAAAGTCTGAAATCCGACAGCCCTTAATCCAATAAATGAAGACTCATTTATTATCCTTAACAGAAGCAAAGATTTCAAAACATACGAAATCAAAATGCTAAACCGAAAAATCCGAATATCAGTCGGTAAGCTGAAGCTACGTAACCAAGACAATTACTCCGTAACACTGGAGGAGGATTATGTAGCAAGCCTTATTTCTTGCAATTTCTAATTCATTAAATTACATTGAAATTTCAATAAAGAATTTGTTTGTATATCAAGAAATTAGACATAAATTAAAATTTTAATTTTAATAAATTGTTGATTCACCTTATTATTGATGACAAATAAGGAAGATTCCTACAAAGAAACATAGAATTTCTAAACAGACAATTTCAAGTATAGGTCAAGAAGATAAAAAACCAATTGATGAAATCAGAAAGATTTTAATGGAAAGTTTTGATGAAGTATCCCACAAGATTATTGATTTAGATAACGAAAGCAATATCATAAATATGGATGAAACACACATTTATATCAATATGATGTCAACAAGAACTATATCCTTTAAAGATGAAAGAAATACAGAAGTTCATAAATTAATGTTGTTCTGGTATTCCTCTACATGATTCACTTTATAAAAGTTGATTATACTAAAAGGGTTAAAGAAGGTAGTGAAGTGTGATACCCTAACAAATTCATATATCTTAATAAATAAATCAAGAGCAATGGATAAAGAAAAATACAAAACGAAAATTCCTGTTTTAATACCACCCCACGCCATTTCATTCCTACAGCGATTAGATGTGCTGTATATGTAAATAACTGAATAATTAAGGTAAAATTCAATTTAGAAAAAAAACAAATTTATTAAAACATCCAAACAATTCAGCGAAAACCAAGCAATCCAATTTTCCATTCCACTAAATAATACATTGGTTTAGATTATTTTTTATTTTCTTCACATTTTGTTCAGTTTTTTTTCAGTTTTAATTCGGTTTAGAAAACCCCCAACAAGTTGGATTTAATAAACTTTATTCAATATGAAAATTGCAAATATTTTTAAGGTAATTAATAGAAATGAAACCGTAATTTATATTGGTACATGAAGAGAAAAAGAAAATAATCTTTTACAATTGACATAATTGAAATAAATTTCACACTTCAGAAAGACATTATTTTTAAACATTTATTAAATTAAATTCTGAAATTTTTAAACATTAAAATCCTTGTTTTAACCAGGATTGAAGTGCATTATATGAAATAATGAATTTTTTTTGTTTAATTATAATACAACGCAGTCATAATTGAAAGTTAAACTTGAAATGGATCATAATTATTTACAAGTTGTTTTCGATTAATCTAGTGAGTTTTTAAATCATGTATGAATAACAGTAAATAATAAATCGGTATTTCATTCAAATTACAAAGTTTAATTGTCAGGATAATTAATTATATTAACTATTGTATCAATGATTTTTTCAATTAAATGTGTAAAAGAAAATTCGTAATTTTGGTAAAATTATTTATAATCAAATATCGAAGTACTGCCAAGTCATTTCGGAACTTTTTTTATCCGACCACCAAAATTCTGATTCAGTTTAAATTTACATTAGGGCTTTGGATTGGACTGATTAACATTCTATTTAGGGCAATATTCTGGATTTTCATGTTTATTTCTTTGACACTACCTTACTGAAACCAAGTGGCTTTGATTTTCTCGAGTTTAGTTTTGAAGCGGATTATCTTTGTCTTCAGCAAGGTGACTTCGGGGTTTTCGTTATTTATTTTAAATCTTATTATCTATGAAAGCTGTAATAAATTATATAATAAAATAATTTAAATATTTTCGTTTAATAAACACAATTTTATTAATCTTGGGATTTCAGGTTATATTGTGTATAAATTATGATAATAAAATAATGATTAAGGATTATTGACTGTTATAAATAAAACTATGACAATATTTTTTTTGAAGTCTATGATTATGGAATATTCTGTATATATTTTGATATGTCATGATTTACTATTAAAATTATATAACAATAATATTCGTTTTTGCATTTCAATGAAATTAGTATTTAGTAAAAGTTTCTCAATGATAATAAAGTTGTTATGATTCTAGTTATATTGACCATATCACACTCAATACGCCATGTATTCTCCATTTGTCACATTGCAATATCGAATTTCTTTGTTGTCATTCTGAATTTATCAGTTATTGATTTTGTACAATTATATAATCTGGTTTACAACGCTATAATCTCTTTAAAAATCCAAAATACTGTGACTATTTGAAAGCACAACATAGAAACATTCTGGATTCTAAAAGGCTGATTTTCATTTAATTTAAAGATAATTTTTAGTTCAGTTTTTTTATTAATTTAAACTCTAGAAAAGGTTGTAGTAAAATATAAATCATATTGGTTTGGTAAGGACATTGTCAAATACAATAATAAATGTGTCTGAAGCCTTTGTAACCTAGTTCCTAACCTAGTAAGACCATTTACCTAGTGAAATTGTTATAATAAATGTCTAGTTTTCTTTAGGATTTTATTGATTTTTCATGATTGCTGAATTGAATCAAAATTAATTGCATTTAATTTCACTCGTTTATTTAGTGTTTTATTTGGGTTGTTCATTAACTATTTTAGTATTAGGCCTTGATTTATTGTTTAAATATTTTCCTGAATATTAGGACAGGATCCGAATTTGTTTGGCATCGGTTCGGCGATTTCTAAGTGGAGGTATTACAGTTAGGTAGATAGTTATTACCATCAAATTTAGTTGTTACAAAATTTCGGATGTTTTCAACATTTATTGTTAAGATTAGGTTGCAAAATAGCTGATAATCTTTAATATTTTAATATCACCCTTTATTTTCAATTGGTGTGGTCAGTTATGATTTACAAGTACTTGAATGATTGATTCGACTAGAACTCCTGATGCTTAACTGATCGAGTAGTTAATCATCTACATTAGAACTAAATGATTGACTAGCGCGATTATGATAAATTTCAATTATTATTCAATCAAACATTTGAAACATTTGTATTTTCGATATTGAACAAGTTGAACTGTAAATATTTCACATAAGAAAACAACAAATTCGCATTGTAAAGTTTTAGATAAAAAAATATAAATCGAATGTTTACTTGTTTGAGAGTGACATTGTCTATTTTCCATATTAATATATATGGGATTGTGGTCGTTGACTATATCCCTGACCTTCGCTACAAATGTAGATCTAACTCATACCTTACAATAACTATATAATTACTTTTAAAATTCTGATTATGCACTAATAGACTAGTTTCAATCTCATTGGGTCTCATTATTACTCAAGTAATGTAAATTTGTAAATCAAAATTGACATCAACGTAACTAGATTTTAAATGTTTGGATTGCGGTGAATCTGAATATTAGAAACAGGTTCCACGAAAAGTTTATTTAATCATAATAATCGATATTTTTCTGGTTTAAAATCGACAAATTAATTTGGTTTTTAACGCCAAGTCACTTATATATTCTCCTGAGCTCTCTTTAATGACGGGTCATCGTCCATAGTATTAATTCAAGAGTTACTGAATGCTACACTTAGCTTTGCTTTGTTCAGAAAATAAAACATGAAAATAAAAACAGTAAACATTAAAATTCAAAAATGAAATCTTTAGTTGATTCGTCAAATGTTTTGAGGCTATTTTTGTATTGCAAATATGTATTCAGTATAACATGTATTCAGTATAAATTATCGGTAATACGAAAAATAGATGCAAATTCGACTTGTATGTGTTACAGTTCAAGTTTTAAATTCAGTTAAAGTATACAGTCACCAGTTATTGTTCCGTTAAAATTCATTTCGTTCAACATCCAAATTTAATGCAACTAATACAATCATTCAAACGTTGATTTGATAGCATCCACTTTAATGTATCAAGTTCTGTAATCGTAAATACAGTTAATTGACAATGAAAAATCATTAAGAACCAATGATTTTTATAATTTTATATTAAAAAATTAAAATAAAATTGTTTTACAAAAAAAATATTTATTGGAACATGACATTTAGAATTAGAGTACATGTTTTACGCAAGAGAAATTTACACTTTGAATGATTCATTTAATGTATGCATTTATTAGTAACTGTCTAAGTTTATGCTTATATAGTGTCGAAATTATCCAATTTTCAATTACCCAGGTAGTCGAGTATCAATTCACAAACTACTCGCGTAGTATTTTTGTTTGGAGTGAAACACTAAAAAATATATTTTTTAAAATTTATTAATTTATATTGTTTTTTAAGAAATAATATTTTAACACAACTAATGAATTTAACGTTGTAATACCCAAACGGCTTATTAATTTGGAAATAAAAATCTCTACGATTGAAAAAACCCGCTCAGATGAGACCAATCATTAACGTTTTTTGTAATCTCTTCAATCTTTTGGTTCGAATCACTTTATAAACACCTAATAGCTTTAACTTGTTGGCAAGTACTATATTATTATGCCCATTATTTTGTGTCATTGTAAGATCATTTATGCATTTCTGTAAATAATTTTGTTGAACTCCCTCTTCTACTTCTTCCAATTCTTGCACTTCATTTTCATCAGAAATGCATTCTTCATTTTCAATTGAAAATAAACGATCAAATAGTAAAACTGCTATAGTATTGATAGAAGATTTGGATTAATATTAGAGAAATTCGTTGGATTTTGGGTATGTTCCATTTTTTAAAAGCATTAATAACGATACTAAGTCTTTATTTCTACACTGATAAATACGCGTTTTAAATGAATTTTTAAATTTTTTTGCTAAGGGTGTGTTAACTTTCTGTAATTGTTGGAAAACATAGACTAATGTCCCTTAGGCTGTTAATAAATTTGCAATGTCCTTGCTCAACTCAAGTACGGCAAGTTTCACTGGCTCTAAAGTTTTTCAAATTTCTTTAAGTAGACCAACATTATCATCAGTAACCAGTTGGTTACTATCTAAGGCTTTATTAACAGGTTCAACTAATTTCAAAAATCTAGCAATTGCATCTACCAAGCTGCTCCATCGAGTTTTGACATCTAAAATTAATTTAAGTGGCTTGCAATGTTTTTGTAATACATATTTTTGCAGTACTTCAGAACGAAGTGAAGATTTTTTGTAGAACTTAATTATTTTTCTCATCTCAGCTATCGCACTTTAATGACTCGGTAACTGAAATTCTATCATTGCCTTCAGCAACATCAAATTCCATCTTTATTCCAATTCATATTACTACCATTATCACTATTATTATTTTTCCTACTTCTTTATTATCACTACATATTATATTATTGTTCCCATTGTTACATTATTATTATTACGACCATTACTATTGCCAAAAATTGTTATTACCATTATCACTACCACTATGAATGTCATTACCACCACTATTATTATTATTATAATAATTATCACTATTTAAATGATTATTATGTTATTATGTTATTATTATTATTGCGATTATTACTATTGTTGTTCTTATTACCCCTGTCATCATTATTATAATTATCGTTATCGTTGATGTTATTATTATTATTATTATTATTATTATTATTATTATTATTATTATTATTATTATTATTATTATTATTATTATTATTATTATTATTATTATTATTTAAGCACTTGAGTGCTATTGACAGGCAATTATGTTTATTGCCGTTGTTTGATGCCTTCTGCCAGTAAAAACTTTTAGGCACTTGACTGCCATTGTATTATTATTTTAGCACTGAAAGTGCATTAAAAACAAAAATTCGACGCCTAGCGTCGATTAAAAATAATTTTTTAAAAATTAATTACCTATCCCCTATAGGGCATTTATTTAATAATAATCGTTTATTTAATAATAATAACCATTTATTTAAAAATTATTTATTTTAAACAAATACATCCACCATGTTAAAAAATAAAAATAGAATTCGCGTCAAATATAATACAAATAGTTATGCAATTGTCAAGTAAATCATCACAGAATAAACATATTATCATTGGAATCAAAATCTGCAATATGATCTTTCCATAATCCATAGTTACTTATTGTCTTGTAGATGTACATTTATCCTATACTTTTTATGCCATATTACATAGTATTTTATTTTTATAGTCTTTAAAATTCACCCCTCTTCTAACATTTATTTAAATTTAATTTCAAGAGTTTTAATAAAACGACTTTATTTTTATTTGAAAATCAAGCTAGATTTTACTTTTTTGGTGCTAATTATAAAATTTTAGAAATAAAAGTAGCGCCACAGGCAAACAAATAGTCATCGTGTTATAAAAAACTACGAAGTATTGTTATTTTTAAGTACTTGATATTCGAACCGATTACCCGGGTATTTGAGTACTCGATAACTTAACTTTAAACATCGGGTACTCGAATACGGGTACCCGAACTGGACACTCTAAGTATAACTCCATTCTAAAACAAAAATATTCAGATGTTGAAATTCCATAATTTTATCAGTTTGTTTCAAAAGAAAGGCTTCCAATGTTACTCTCTGTTGCAGCAAGGATGATAGCCAGTAGAGTCTCCAATTACTCAAACCATCAACTACTCGAGTATCGAATAATAAAAATTTAAAATTCTCAAGTACTCTAGAGTATTTACAAATGTACCAAAATAGTTATTATTCAAATTCATGCATTTATAAATAAATAAAAGACTTAGGTTAATTTTAACATTTATTTTAATTTTAGAAACATTTTAAAAACAATAATACTATTAAATGTCTCGAATTTAATATTAGTGTAAATTTTTTTTTATTTTGCCCACTGTGGAAAAAAAACCCTTTAGGATAGCGCATTGAATAAGACTTATTATTTACCTGATGGGTTTTTATAGATATCAAATTTTTTGAACTCTCGTTTTATGTTTTCTTCTTTCCTCTTTGCTTTTTTCTTTTTTCCTTTATCTATCGACATTTTTCAAATTACTAATTTCATTTTCTGAAAAAATATTCATATTCAAACCTTTAAACATTTTATTTAATGGGCCAGCTATTAAGATAATACACCTTTTCATGACGATCATTGAATTCCATCCAGTTTTTACGTTTAACAAAAGCTTTAGTATTTTATTTTTGTAAAACAGTGATTTTTTAAAAATTCTGATAATTTTTTGATTTTTTTTCTATAATAGTGTTGATATTAGATGATAACGATAACCAAGTTTTTCTCTTCAACAATCTCTGTATTTGGTATCGGAAATTAAATCTCGAGATTCTTCGAAATTCTCTTTAAAATTATCATCAATGAAATTATCATCACTGTTCTCGTCTTGATTTTCGCACAGATTAATTTTATTTTGATATAAATTATCAATTGAAGCCAGGCGTATTGCATGATTTTGGCAAAGTTGGCTGATATTATTCAAGTAAGTTCCGTATTTTTTCATTCCCGTTGACGGTCACTTTCTATATTAATTTCAAATTCATCCAACTTATTTTCCACAACATTTTAATTGGTTTCTGAATTTCCAATACCTTAAATTTCTGATAAACCCATTACATATATCTCAATTGTTAAACCATCCATTCCTAGAACGTGAACTGTCACATAAAAAACGGGTTAAAGCACAATCAGTCCACTCATCTGTTAGGATCAAGCTGGTGGGCTTGATATTCGATGCTAACACAGATTTATCTGACTCCTAAAGGTAAACTATCTAGCGTGTAGGTATAAATAATCAAAGTGATTTAGTAAATAAGTCAAGACGATTTCGTTGATAAATAAATATATTTACTTTATATCAAAATTACAAGCAATGTGTACCCAAAAAAGCTGCACACTAACAGATATCAAACCGTCCTAAGAAATAAGGTGTCACACGCTGGGGCTACTTGTTACTCTCAATTAAGAAAGGAGCAAGATTTGGTGGATATCCATAATTTTGCGCGATCGCATAGAAAAAGATTGATTTTAACGTTCCTGCTATTTTAACTCCGAACAAGAAAGTCACCACGACTTGATCGGAACTTGCAAGTGGATATAGTTTTAAGTATATATTAGTTTGCCACATATAAATATTCTCTCTCTTCAAGGTATATTAAATAAAACAGTTAGTACCTTTTAATTGTTGTAATGTTGGACGTTTTCTGAAAGGTTTCTCCGAACGAATTTCTATTCGCTTATGCTGCTATCTGACAATTTTCAATCTTACTCTTACACTGTTAGAGTACCACACTATTGTATTATTTTCCACGAAAATTAGACTAGTTCAACGTAGGTTTTAACTACAATTTGCTACGCAAAATTCTGATAGATTCTATGAACTTTCAAATTATACTTAGTTTAACTCTAAGTCAACTTTATAATTTCTGATTTTTCTAAAAAATATTTGCCTATTTATATTTAATTCTAATTAATATTTTTTTGTAGTTATGTTCTATTTACTATTTTTAGTACGTATTAATTATTTCCTATTTTTAGTATTTTTTAATATCTACACATTTTATATACAATAAAGACCTATTTTAACGATCAATATATTTTTAACCGTCTCAACTCCAACACAATCACCGTGATTGAAAATGGTCGATTTTTTTTTTATATTTTTAATATACTTATAATTTTATTTTTTCTTTAAATTTAATAATATTCGTTTTTATAGTTGTGGCACTTGTTGTCATTCTAAATCCTTTGGATTCAACGAAATCCTTGATATCCTTTGATTTTACTTTAAAATTTATTGACATGCCATCAACTGCAGCGACTCTTAAATGAATTTCCTCTAAAATTTCCTTCTTTATAAAATAAATATAACAGCTTGGTACTTCTAATATAGTTTTTGTTATCATTTTCTTTAGCAATGTCCTGTAATATTTTTTCACAAATATATCATGACATGTAAAATGGTTTATCAAACCAGTAGTTGTCGATGCTTTGCATCGAATGCTTTTACCGCATTTATTACATACAGCAGTGTGTGAATTATTCCCCTTTCTTGAAAAATAAGCCCAAAGTTTTGATCGCTTTGATTTGGCTAAAATATTATAATTTAATTAATTTTCTGTTATTTCCATGTAAGCAAATATATTTAGGAAATCACTAATATATGCTTTAAACTACACATTTGTTTTAATTTATATTTACTGCTGACGTATCGGTAAATCAATTTAAAAAAGTTAACGCTACAGCTGCATAGTCGTAAAATAACCAAAAAATTATATTTTATGTTGTTTGTTGACATACATCAATAAACGTAAAACGCAAGTCGATTATAAAGTTATTGTTCTTTTTGAAATATTTCATCATTTATAATTTACGGGTGTTACTCGAGTATTTTGAAAATTAATTTATTATTGAATATATGAAAAATGGACGAGTAGACTCGAGCATCGAGTACTAAATTACTCGAATTGGAGACTATAATAGCCATGTTTGGCAGTACGTATGCTCGTGAAAATTTTTTTTCTTTCATGAAGATTATCAAATTTCGATTAAGATCAAGCCTTACTAAGACTGGTTTCATTGTAGGACATTAAGCCTAGCATTGATGTCTTGGCTGATACAAAACGATTTCTGCTTCATTTGATATTAATAAATGTTGAATATGAACTGTCATGCAATTTTTGAACTGATATCTCAGGATTTGGCTTGTCTGTGGGTTTTCGTTTGGTCCCGTTATTTTTGTAGCAAAATATTATTTTTATATTTTTAAAAGTTGTTTGTTTTAAAAATAAGTTTATGTGTGGAAACACAAAAGATAACCATAAAAAGAAATCAATAAATAGTTTATGAATAGTTTTGAATTTTATATGATTTAAGTTAATAACTATTGATCACCAAGCTCTTGTTTCTGTAGTAGTTTATTAGCAGCTTCTGTTGTCGATCATTTTGATTCTTTGAGGATTGCATCTTTTAACATTGAATATGGCAGTTTAACGCGTTTGTCCATTAGATCAGAATATTCTTCGAGAATTCTTAGTTGCAGGCTGGTGTGCAAATGGAAATATTTTTTATCGACTCCCGCTCGAGTGCTGCATTAATTTGCCGAAAACATGCTGTCACATTGTTGAAGGAAATCGGTATCTTCACCTGGATGTGACCGCTTACATGAGCCACACTTCTGATACCAATGTCGTCTTCAAGATTATTATTGCAGTCCATAATTTTTGTCGCATTGTATGTATTTTTATTGTTGCTCACTCGACATTAGTTAAAGCCCAATTTAATACCATTTAAACATTTTACTAATTATTAAATATTAAGCCTTAACACTAGATTTACCAGCATATTGATATACCTAGTTCTATCATATAAAAAACCGTCATTTTGACGGTCTCGGTAGTTAATATAATATTTGAAACGATAGTTAATAATTTTCTTGTTTTATTCAATAACTTTATATCGAAAGAAAAAACAAAGGTAACCCCACCTCGTATTCCGACCTTACAATAATATTTTTTTACATATCTTGAAGTTATTCTATGGTCTCTGATAATGTCATTAAAGTTGACGTCCAGGACATGCCAGGGACGCCGAATAAATTAAGCGGTTAAAATTATTGTTTTAACTTCATTTGTTTCGGAATTATTCAGAGAGATCTGCCAACAGGTATACATCCAAATTCGAGTATACTAGCAGATAATCAAACATAGATGAACAGTTTCTGTCCAAATCCTTTGTGCATTTTCATATTCAATTTCATTAACTCTACTTAATATTGGAATTAGTTCTTTTGTTGATTTTAATATTTTCAAATTTTCGCATAATTTATATCGAAACATCGATTTTGATTCAATAAGTGTTTTCGAATTCCGATGGTGTAATGGGTAATGATGGAAGTGTCAATAACTCTTTGGCTAAACTACTATTGATAAATCGGTACGAGTCAATAAATCTGATACATAACTCCTTTATCCAAATAATTAGCAAAATGCATTTTTCAATTCTTATAGGAATGCAGCTTAAACTCCAATGGGTGAATTTATTAAGGCTATGGTTGAGGATATGATGTAAATCATAACTCTTCAAGTTATGAAATACTACTGACAACATTTTCCTTATTTATCGTCTGAAATTACAATTCCAGCAAGCTGCACCTAAATAATTGCCAGTAAAATGATCGTGACTCTAACTCTATTCTTTATTCGTTTACTGCACAAATAACATTTTGGCTTCGTCCGAAATCGGTTTATTTACAGTGATTTAATAAAAAAAATCTATTTTGACTTTTTTTAACGAATGGTAAAACGATATTTTGACTAAGTTTTTAAACCTCTTTTAGGGAATTATATACACAATATGAACCAGTTAAACTCTGGAATGATTTAATCAATAATAGTCCAGTTGCCATAGACAAATGTATTTTACTTGTGTGCTCAATAAGTAACATCGACTTGAAATTCCTATAAATATTTGAAGTTTGGCGATATCACACCTTTGTTATCACTGAATTGAAATATTAACAAATCAGCTTGCCCCATATTTATATTCAATTTCTTCAAAAGCATCACGAAAACGATAATTTCGATTGTTGATGAATATTTTTTTATTGCAACTTATTTATTTTCGTCAGCACTTTATTTACTACAACATTTTTTGTTATTCGTGCATTGAAATTTGAATATTAGAACGTTATAAATTTGACTTCATTTGAGAATTCACATGGGATATTTGTGATACATTTACACTGGTTGGACATCTTTAAGTTGCTTATTTTCTTCATTTTTTTCTTAATTGAGCGTATTTCATTGAGTGCATTGTTAAATGATTTATGACCAAAAATATTCTTGTTATTAATTTTTCAAAATAATGAAATTAATAACCATTTATCTCTTTTATACTTGTAGAATCAAGTGTGTAACCAATCAAATTCGTGCATTTGTATTGAAAATTACATGCATTCACATTGCACATATCTTGAACTCGTATTGAACAAAAATATAACAAATGCAAGTAACACTAATTTACAAATAAAATACTATCAAATACTAACAATTTAGCCATAAAGTATCATTACAAGTACAAACAAATATTACCAACAAATAAAAATATTATATTATTACTAGTAGCACTAACAAATAAAAATCAAGATAAACCAAAATTAAGTTTTTAATATAATAAACTTTATTGGAAGAAGCTCAAATCTTCATCATCTGGAAAATGTGTGTGGTATAATATATCTTCATCCTCATCAATTATCGGTATAATATCTTCATCACATTCGTCTATAACTGTATCATTCCCATTATAATGTCCCTATGCATAACTTATTTAATTTCTCCATTGTACTTATCATATTTTTTGTTAAAGTACTTTTATTTTTAATACTAAATAATTGATGGTTTTTACTCGTAATTCTAAATTGTGGTACCCGTATAAATGTCATTGTTATTATTACAATTCACTTACCACTGATTTGTTACTCCAGTATCTTCTATTGTAACCACTTTCGCTTTTATGCAGTCTTCTGTACTGTAACATTTAAGTCTTAAAAAATCCATTCTTCATATCGAAGTTCTTGCTCGTCTTTAAATTTGTCTATTACTGAGTCAAGGTTTTTACTATATAATGAATGTGTTGGCGCAAAAATTGTCCTTTATCATTGCTGATTAAAGAGAATTTAATCTGCAATTGTTAATTTCTATGGAGAAGGAATCTGTATCCTCAACAATAATATTTATGCTACAGTTAAATTATGAGCGACATTTTTCCGTCTCAATATACTGAAGTTTGGTACATACGAAGATTGACCAATACAGCTTGGTCTATTTAACCAGTTAACTGCATATTTTATTTTAAATACACCTCGACACAGTGCGTGATTGAAATCAAGCAGTGCCGGGTTTACACGTCAAACGCAAGGTGAATGGTTTTATTATAAATTTTAAAGTAAAATTTAAAAAAAACGATGACGATTTATATTTTATTTGAAAATTTTTTTTGAAATAATGTTATTACAAATTTCAAAATGGAACGAATTCATAAATAATTAATTATAATAATATACAAATAATTTTGTTTTTTCGTTTATGTGTGGTATTTTTCAAAACAAGGAACCACACAAAAGCGGCACTTCACAGGTCGAACACTAGTAACTTGACTATTTACAAATATTATTTTTTGAACAGACTGAACATTTTCGACATGGGTTTGCTTTTGATGATGTAGTTGGAATAAAATTATAAAAATGCTTTCAGATGAGACGTGTAGGTTTGGAACTCTTAGTTGATCGACCAATGTTTTTTAAAATAAGTGTTTGCTGAAGTGCATATTGATCAACAATTTGTTCAATACATTCGATTAGAAATTTCAATCGACTTAGTTTGTCATTATTCATTTTATATAATATGTATGAATTCAAGCTAATAACAGCTATATGATGAAGAATTATTTTCTTATTGTATTTCTTCATACTTTTTCTGGCAATTGTATATACTGCAATTATTCCATACTCTCTGTTGACATCCTCCATTTTTTACGATAATCAAATACTACTTCTGGTTTAATTACTACAAGACCTTTTGCTCTCTTTTTGTATAATATTAGCACCATGAATTTTCTCTTTTGTCCCGTCACTTCAATAACATAATTTTATTATTATATATCGCCATACTTTCACCCATTTTTAGTGTATTTGTCTGTTGGATTATATCAATAATATCTGTTTTGCAGGTACATAGTTTATTAGCGAATTCTTTACTGGTATACCAGTTATTCACATATTCTTTTACTGGGTACCTGATAAGGCTAAACGTAAAATTATTGGCGCTCCCACGTTCCAAAGAATTCTCACCAGGAGCATGTAGAAGGTTTCGTGCTATATTTTTCCCTGGTTCCCTTTTTATAACTAATTAAATTATTTAATAAAATGTCAAGTTCATAATAATTTTATTAATCTAAAAACATCAAAACAATTAAAATTAAATTTTTTCTGAAGCAATCTGAGTAACACCAAAAGACGTCACCTGAAAACCGAAGTTGAACTTTCTGATTTAAAAAGAAGTGCCTTGACTTGGTTGTGGTTACGTTCATTAAAAATACAAGAGGATTCAGGTGGGATATTGAGAACAAAAAGTTATACATTCCGGGTGGCTCGTCCTTTCCACTTATATGTATTACAGCGTAAACTGAAAGTGTCTATTTTTCCAATGTTCACTTGTGGATGTAGACTGTAATAGATTCCAGGGTCATTGAAAAAAGCAGCATCTTTTAAATCTCTGAATTATATTTCCACTGGATGTTGCAGTCCGAATCTGTCACCAGCAAGTCTTGTCTGTCGTTGTTCTTAATTAATAAATTTTTCGTTTATCTTATTGATACATGTTGTAAAAGTTCGCTTACTAAGGATTTTCGCATGTTCAACAGCTAGTATGTGTGCTTTTGATACAAAATTTTTATTCATTTTCCCTTAGAAATGCTTGTTGCGCTATTTTGTTTGTTCCCAATGGCGTAACTTTATGTTCTTTCCATTCATTAGATATTAAATTTAATTTAATTTTTAAACAACAATCACAACCCAATTTCTGATTACAGACAAATATTCCATCATATTTTACTTTGTACTTTTTCAACCGTTTCGCATTCCAACAGCTTGATAAATTTTTAAGGTCGTTATTTTTATAACTCGAGATCTCAAATATTTGTTCCTTTACATATAATTGAATTGCTTCTATCGTTGGTATTTATGACCTACTTTCATCAATTACTAATGCTTCTTTTACTTTTTTTGAGAAATATGCAGTTAATGAATTTTGTTTTTCTATCTCTGAATAATAAAATAGCGATGAGAAATAAATTATTAAATCTAAAACAAACGTGATTAATTTAACATACGGTATGTTACTTACCTTGTGCAATTTTACAAATCTTCGATTTTTTAGCAAAATAATTAACAAATGTATTAAATTGAACTAAACAACACAATTAATAAGTTATTAGTAATAACTAACAAAATAAGTAGTTTCCATGTTTAATGATAATTAATTTTTTAAAATTAACTGAAAAATTTATTTAATTTAAATTCAATTCTATATAAATTTTTGTGGATAGCTTTTTATCTACTCTTGTCCAAAAATATATAAAAACTGTTTGAAAGAATAACAAATATCTATCAATGGCTTTTATTTAATTGATCAGTCTTTTATTACCAATGTTCAGTAAAAAATTATTTTTTGCTCAATGTGAAATAAGAACACTAAAGTATTTATTATATTTAATTATTAAATATGCGCCTTCTAATTATTATTAAAACAACTATATATTATCAAATAATATTACATCCCTCTTGTTAGTCAAGGAATCATTTCGGTTTAATGTTTCGATTTGCACGAACAGGTCTTTTTGACGTATTTGAAAAATTCTGTGATATTTTAGCATTTCCCAATTCTTTTGTGTCTGCTCACGATACTTGTTTCTGAACAACTTTATTGATAGCTTACATCTCCGAATTCCGAAACATCTTTCTCCTGCATAAACTTTTTAAATCTGATTGTATTAATCTCTGTATTTTTTTGTTCAGCTTTTCACTATACAAGTATGTACATTTATCAAAACAGTTATTATAGTAAACGGGCATACGGATTTTCGACCAATACAGTGTCTCCAACTGTCAATTCATTATGGTACTTACCTCTGTTGTAATATTTTGCTTGTTTATTTTGCGCTATACCACAATGTTCTTTTACTCTATCAAATATTTCCATATGGTTTTGTCTGAACGTTACAATGACTTCTGAATGCACTTTATCTATTATTTCCGGTAAATAATTTCGGCTTTCTTTCAAATAAAACTTCAAACGGGGAATATTTGGTTGATTTTTAAGGAGACATGCTTAGCCCATATTCAACACTCGTTACCATTTCATCCCAGTCTTCCCTTTTTTCATCGTTGATTGTACTTATTCTTTCATTAATTCGAATGCTCTTTCTTATCCATTTGATTGAGGAAAATAAGACTACGATTCTGTTTTCTTAACTTTTAAAATCTTACAGAATTCTTTAAATAACTCTGATTGAAAATCTGTTCAATTATCGGAGTGAATTCTTCCAGGTACTCCAAATCGACTAATCCATGTTAACCATAGTTCACTCGCTATTTTATCTGCAGTTTCTGATTGCATTGGAATAAACGACAAGTATTTTAAAAAATAATCAATTATTCCAAAGATATCGGTTTCCTTTCTTGGTCCCGCAATATCAATGCCTATAATTTCAAACGGCTCCATCGCAACAATTTATAGCAATTCTGTCCGTTGTCTCGCATTTGTTCTTTTATTTAATTGGCTTGACTCACATTTTTGAATCAGTACCGTTACTTCCTTTGTCAAATTTGGCCAATAAAATTCATTTTTTATTGTCATTTCCACTTTTTCAACACTAATATGGCCCAACTTTTCATGAATCATTTGGACTAAACATTTTGTATTACTTTTTGGTACAACATATCTATAGACATTATTCTTAAAATAAGATAATGTATTGTTTCGAATTTTTAACTCTTCTTTTCATCACCGCTTCTTTCTTCTGTCACTCCACCTTGAAGTAATTTGATCAACAGCTTAATGTTTGCATCTTTTTGTTGATTTATCTTATCATCGATTGTCAATTGACATAAAACATCTTCGTGTTCTGCAGAGATCTCAAATTTACTGTCTGGTATTTTTATATTTCTTTTTTTTCTGTGGATCTCCGTGTTTCAACGCACATTGTTCACAAGGTTGTAATCTAGAAAGCGCATCGGCATTAATATGTTCTTTACTTTTCCTGTATTCCACATTCATTTCAAATATTCTAGTTCTGCTTTCCACACACAATATTGAGATGTTTTTAGGGAATCCCGATTTAGCAACCATTTAAAGCCTGATGTAAAACGTCGTCCATACAAGTAATACTTAAATTTCTTTACAAAAAGATAAATAGATAACAATTCTTTCCTAGTTATGCAGTATCTGCGTTGAAACTTACTCAGTATCTTTGATCATATGCAATTACCTTTTCATTACCATTCTGAATTTGAAATAATACAGCTCCCACAGCTCCAAATATATTACTCTTTTAGCATCTTCAATCATATTATTATTATTATTATTATTATTATTATTATTATTATTATTATTATTATTATTATTTTTATTATTATTATTATTATTATTATTATTATTATTATTATTATTAATTAATTAATTATTATTATAGTAATAATTATTATTTCGGACCTCTGTCATAACACCAGTTGTACTTGGACCCGTGAAGCCAACTTTTATTAGTTTAAAGATTCGATGTTTGTGTTAGACACTAATGGTATCTCCACGCCGTTTACACTAATACAATCTTTCTCCGGAATCACTGATATTTTGTCTTTCTTCATATACCTAATGCCGATAAAACATTCTGGGAACAATCCTGGTATCACATCAAAATATTAATAAACATCACAGATTCCTATGTTCACTTTTAAAAAAACGCACCCACTAGGTTTAATAATCGACCCGTTAGCACTTCTAATACGGTTCGATGATTTTTTTAGAACTATTGTATCGTCTGCTGTCATTAATTTGTTAGAGAGTTCTTCAATTATCTAACAGAATTTTTACATTTTCATTTTCGACTTTACATTCGACTAATGGTTTATTTTTAGCTTTTACTGGTCTCCTTTGTGTAAATACTGTCTCGGCAGCTCCTAATGGTTGTTTAGGCCTGGATCCGTTCCATATTCTTTTGATCTTTACGTCCTTTGACTATATTAAACCCGTCGTTCGCCATCATATTACAGTCTGATTCGATCAATGATTTTACACTTTACAGGGGAGCTTTCGTTTTCAAATCTATCGGAAAACTCTTTGGCCTTCTGCCTGACTTGTTTTATATTTCTATTACTAAAACGCTGCAAGTGTGATCCACCACAATTAAAACATTTAAAATATTTGCAGAATCGAGCAATATGACCTTTTTTTCTACAATTATGACATATTCATCAATTTTGCTATTATGTTGATAATTTTTGAAATATTGTATGAAATTTGGTTCATTTTTTGAGGAAGCTTTAATAAATATACGTTCGCCTTGTGCTAATTGTAATGATTCAATACCATTCATTAAATATTCTTGTTCTGATCTCACGACCATTGATTCTATCTTTTTCACTATATTTCTATGTATATGAGCCTAACATAACCATTGTTTTTTCTACAAAAACATTTTCACCAGCAATTAATTTCTTCTTGATTCAACTTTTGCATGCCTTGTAAATATAAATCTAAAATCTCGTGTTGGTTTATTGGAGCAAACAGCCATACGAAATAAATGGAAATTTCGAAATTTCACTAGCGGCTCCCGGTGAAGCTGAAATATTTGTGCTTGTTGGTTATTTATACAATAATACTTCCTAACGCCTGTCAATGTTATGATATTAATTTTCTACGCACTAGTTGCCGATACGTTCACCCTCTCCTGTTGACTGATTTTTCGTAGGCTATAAAATTTTGATGAGGTACTAAGATCTTAGCATGCTATATTCAATCTCTGCTGTTTGTCCGTGATGTGGATTAAAAGTAATTGTGATCGGCGTCATGTTATTATGTTACTCGTTTTAGTCGATTTTAAGTAAATTGAGTTGGTTTTGCACCTTCAACTTAGACTTCGATCAATTTTCTTCGCTATTGTATCATGAAATTTTTGACCTTAAAGTTTACACTTAGCTTTAGTTAGATTATTAGAGTACCTATGTATTGTACTGTTAGTGTTATGTCGCAAAAATAGTTTAAGCAAGGGCTAGAACTGTTACAATTGAGCTATCAGTCTTGTGAGCTGGTGCACAATTTCTGTTTGTCGCGTTTAATTGCTTCAAACAAAGTAAAGTAGTAAAAATATTTACTATTTACCTTTTTGAACGAGTACGAGTTTCAAAACGATTTACTATCTGATATGGCTCAATATATATTTCTTTCTTTGCTTTGCTCTGATCGGCTCAATAATATTTTCGCTTTTATAATATTTCGTAGTATTAATCCTTTGGCACTTATGTAATTCTGTTGCCAGATAATCTCTAAGATTACTATTAATATTCTCGTACGTTTTCTTAATGCTAGGAAATTCTGCTGTAATCTGTTACAGATTTATAGTTATTATAATCCTCTTTTATACTATTTTGACAAAATCAATATTTATTTTGGGTAATTAAAGATTACCAAATTTAGACTATTATTAGTATTTATATTATTTAAAATTACTATTTATATTTATTTATTATTTTTAGAATTATTTTTATACTAAAATTAGATTATTCCTATTTTTAGTAATTACACAACTATTATTAGTAATATATATTATTTATTATTTTTATTTACAAAATTACACAAAGGCACGCACCAAGCGAGCCCAGGCCGAACCCTAACATTATCATTAGAAAAAAGGAAAACATTTTTGAATTAGAGTTTAGTTAATGTATATATATATATATATATATACGAGGGTGGTTCGATAAGTAGGTACCTCACCGTCTTGTGGCCATCCTATCGCAAGAAAAACTTACTGTCGTGTAGTGCATGTTTCTAGACGGCTACTGTCGAAATTTCAGCCAAATCGAACTTATAGTTTTGTTTTCACAACATGTAGAAGCGGGCGTGTCCGCGGATTGGGAAAAATGGAAAATGAGCAATATTAGTCGGTACTTATCGGGTCACCCTCATATATAAAATCACGGACAATATATTACCAGTGAATGGTTTTCAAAGAGTACTTGTTATAAGATTGTATGTGTAAATTATTAAAAGAAAAACATGTAAACTTTGTATTCATAGATATATACATAAAAAATACATAGAAAATACATAAAAATAAAATAAAATAATAATATAAATTGAAAAATACTAAAAAAATAGTATAATAAATGAAAAGTTAAAAAATCAGAACTGTGCTTCAGTCCATTTACAATATATACACCTCTGAAAAAATAAAATCGATAGCATACATAACCGATAAAAAATAATATAAAATAAAGAATATTTCAAAACACTGACCTATGGTACTGTATGATAAACTAGGAAACGCGAAGTGCACAAAGTGACGCTGCGAGGTCTACACATGTTTGTTGTTAGTTTCTAATTTTTGACCCTCTGCGTCCCTTTTTTTGAACAGAAATGACACGATCTTTTAGGATTTGGTTGGTTTGCGGTAGGTGGTATCGGTTCAATGAAGTGCCTTTCGGTCAAACGTCGAGGATGAATAGCAGAGGCGGTCTTCCACCAAGGGTAGAGCTCAATAAGAGAAAAATTTGTCTAATGTTTAGGTGGGTTGACCTTTCTCCCTATTTTTGATATAAAATAAATGATTTCCACAAAATAAGTTCTAAAAAGTGGAAGAATATTTTTTTATAATACTTTTTACCAGCAACGTGTTGGTCCACGCGATCAAATCCACCCATTTTATAGTTGTAATCAACGACAACTCTTGGTTTATTTTTGCTATGTTTCTAGAAATTGTTTATACTGAATCGTTGGTGTGCACTGATGATAATAAGGTGATATCTTTTCGATCTTTCCACATCAAAACTAGCATTTTCCCTTTTCTATATTCAAGAGTTTTACCCCTCACTGTTTTTCTTGTTTTTCCGCTTTTTTTGAACGGTGCCATACATGTTGGTCGATCTAGCCACTAAAATTTCCGCCAATTTTGGAGATGTATAATAATTGTCTGTGGTAGGACAGTATCCCTTATCCAACAAAGGTTTCATCAGACTCAATACCACTTTCTCTGTTACTGGTTGGTCCCGAAAATCACTATCGTAAGGAGTGTCTTTGCCTGTATAAATCATAGTTTTCCAAGCGTATCCCGATTTAGATTTGCACAATGCAAATATTTTTATCCCAAAACAGGCTCTTTTGCATAGTATGCAGTAATTGTACTTAAAGAATTATGTCCTACTTTACAAAGCCACAAATAAGCTATATGTGGAATTTCTCTGATTTTTAATGATTTATTTTTAAAAATCAAATCAATTAACAGAGAAAATATTTTTCTATATGACTTCTTTTTACATTTATAAAAATTTATTTTTCAAGGTAACAGATGAACCATCTTTGAGACTAGCAGTTATTGGCAAAAGCGTTTTGATGGGCAAACTCAACTGCACATTCTTCTTTATCAAAAATTTCTTTTTAACTCTTTTCGGGCGGAATCATTTTAGGGATGTAAGTTAAAAAAAATTATATTAAAAATTAAAAAAAACAGCTCATTATGACTCGAACTCGGGGGTAGATAAGTACAAGAGATCTAAAAATCACCCAAGAAGCACGTTTTGAACAAATATCGTAAAATAATGTTCTTGGAAATATCGCTCATATGTGTGTTCTGGCCCGGTATCAGATTTCTTATTCAAACGACAATATTTTTTAAATATGAGTATATTTGAACGCGCGGTCGGCAAGTGGTTAACCCTTAATTGCATGATTTTTTTAATTTATTTTGAATAAAATAAAATAACGTTGCTTTGACTGGTTAGTAAATTGATACTTGTGGCGCATCTAGCGGTCACTTTATGAACTAAATCCGTTAAACAGCTTTGTAGCTCACAAGCAACACTATGAAATGGTTAGTTCTTATTTATTTTAGGCGATCTAAACGTAAAATTTTGATATATAGGAAATTTGCTACACAATGCAATAAAGGGTTAAAAGTGCCCACTGAGCTACTCGATTTGTTGATTTTGGTCGATATGTAAGAGTAGTGGGATACAGGCCCGCTACCTCACCGGCCAGCTGGGGCAAAGACATATCACTCCCCCCGGTAAAAAAATTTTTTCTCTAAGTTTTAAAGTACTAATTTTTGTAGGACAAAGACAATGACTCATCAAAATTTCTCAAGGTCATTCAAACAAAGAACATGACTCACCTAAAAATTTCAAGGTCATTTAAACAAAGATCATGACTCATTCAAGGTAATTGGACGAGTCATCATATTTTCCCAAGGTCATCCACAAATTTCTCAAAGTCATTGGGTGAGTCATCATATTTTTTCAAGGTCCTTCAAAATTTTTTCAAGGTCAGTATTTAAAAAAAAAATTAAATTTACTACTTATTTTTATAAGTATTGTTTTAATTATAAATAATTTAAAATTTTTATTCTATTTAATATTATTATTATTATTTTTATTATTATTATTATTATGATTATTACTTATTATTATTAATATCACTACTAATAATAAAAATCAATGAATTACTTATAATAAATAATAACAAAAATACATTACAAAATATAATAACAAATCATGTCGGTTAAGTTATTGTGCGCGTTTCTTCACACTGGGACTTCGTCATAAAAATATAATAAAAGTTATTGTATTTCTAGATAACAAATTATAATAAGTTTAAAAATAAAACTATAAAAATAATATTATAAAAATGAAAATTATAACAAATTTTCATGATAAAAAAATGAAAACTATTACAAGTTTCCCAAATAAAAGAAATAAATTAAAAAATTTAACAAAATACTGATTTTTAAAAAATATTTATTTAAATCAATCTGACAACAACACTTCGTCAATATCAATGTTCTCATCAATGTTCTCTTTCTAAAAATTATATATATAGATCAATATTTCATTATTTAATTATGTTATCAAAAATAAATTATAAAGGAACTTTCGACTTGCCAAAACTAAAGTTTCCGGATGGTAAACTCCAGCAAATTTTTGATAGGAGTGGAAAATACCTTATATATTTTTCAAATCCGGCAAATGCAGAGTTATGGGATGCAATAAACCTTTAGATGTCAAAAAATTACAATATAGAATATAGAATATAAAATACAGTCAATTACGGTTACCATGGATATGGGACATTCTATCAATCTATACAACATGTCAACAAAATCTCTTTTTATGTTCGAGCCAGAATTTTTTCATGCACTGAGGCTTTTAAAATACAACCAAATGTATGGTAACGTGTTTGCAGTGGGAAAATAGTCATATTAGGTTTGCGAAATCTAGATTACAAAAATATTGTTACAGACATATACAATGAAATCACGGGATTGGTCGATATATGATTGGCTAATGATTGATTTAAACAGCTTGCTTATTCATTTTATTTCATTTTTAAAATGGAAAATACTACGCCGAAGAAAATATGTACGATTTACCGATGAAAAATAACATTCGATATGGTAAATTTATTATTTATTTATTTTATTTTATTATTATCATTTTATTTTGAAGAATATGAAACCCTGGTAATTGGAAGATTACAGTATTATTATCCTCAACTCAATGCGATAATAAAGGATAAGCCAACAACAATGATTCCCGAGCTCATATTTAATGATATGAGAATACGGATTTCGGAGCTGATTAATCAGGCTCGATGGGGAAATCAAATAAACAGATTGGAAACGGAAATGGTAACAGAATACCCATGTATTCTAGATTGTAGTTGCTGCAATTTCCGTTACCAACGTTTTGTCAAATGGTGCCTAGCCAAATCCGTAAGGGGTTTTTGTTAGCTTCAACTTTAAAGGCAATAAATGTTTTGTGTTACATGTTTTTGTTTTTAGCTTGACTTTGATTTGTTTTGTTTTCAGTATTAATAGGTAGTAATAACAAGTTTTATTAGTAATAATTTATTAAGTCATTGTTTTATATAATAAACGAAATAATAATAATAATAACAATAATAATGATGATGATGATAATGATAATAATAATAATAATAATAATAATAATAATAATAATAATAATAATAATAATAATAATAATAATATTAACTTGTAATAATGTAACACATAATAATAATGCAACACATGATGAAAATAAGTATATAAATACACAAATATAGATAAGAGATTTTGATGTGTGTTCTTTGTAAATTACAAACAAACAAAAGTATGCATGTGTTTTTTTTTGTAAATTACATATAGTTTTGTGTATGCATGCAGTCACGCACTTATCTTGCAGTGTAAATCATGTGATGATTATTCACTCATTAGCACTGGCTTTGTTTGTTTAAATAAATTAATAAATAATAATAATAATAACATTAATAATAATAAGTATAGAAATACGTTCATGCAAAAACGATTCTGATTGGTTAATCAGTATCTTTCAATGGTATAAAAGCTCGTCACCACATTATAAAGATCATAAATCAAACATGACTAAGAAAATAGTGAGCTCTCCTATCAATGTCCAACCAGTTCAGATGTTCCACAATTATAAAATATATTTTTTAAAGGAGCCTATATATATGCAATTGGTAAATCCAGTCAAACTTCATCGAACTCAATTTCAATCGCTCAATTTCAAACGTTTGGCTTCGGCGGCAAATTGAATAATTGTTCCCATTCATCGTTTGCTTTTACCCATTGATCTATTTTTTTCCCTATTACCTAAATAATGATAAAAATTAAAATAATAATATAAGGTAATATACCTCTATAGACCATTGGAAATAATTTTCATAGTCAGATCCGGAGATTAATATCATATGTTTCATATATATTAATCCTACTATTATTCTCATCCATTTATTATTTTCATCAAACATATAACTAAATATCTATTGAAATGAATTTTTCTTTTTCTCCAATGTTGGCAAATTGAGAATAGGCTCAAATGGGATATATTCTACGGTTTTCTCAGTACGGTTAACCATCAATTTTATGTTTTTAATGATATCATCATCATCTACATTAATAGCAACCAGCTCATTCAACTAAGTTATAAAATATCTAGTTTCTGGCATTTTATAAAAATATTTGGAAGTGTAAGCTTATTTATACTATATTCAACCAATCAGAATCATGCATGGATATTGGGAAAAAAAAATTTTTAAAAAAAAATTTGTAAAAATGTATAATAAAAATGTGAATATTGATGATTTGTTGTCACTGTTAACAGGTTGTATTGGCTATTGAACTTCTTTTATTATACGATTGAACTGATCAGTTGTTTTATTGGAATAAACGTTAATACTATTTTGATCTTGATTTATCATTTTTTCATTAAGTTTGTGATTTTCATTCAATTCGAATATTGATTTTCTTAATTCATTTTTGATAATACCTATGGTCTGATTTAGATATAGAAGTTCATCATATATATCGTTACGAGCTCTTTTTAAAGTTTCATATGTGAGTTCAAATTGGTTTTCTAAGTTACTCATTCTTTTAGATAATCGTTTGACTGGAGTTTTCAAATATCTAGGCCTATCTATCATATACAAAATATCCATCAACACGGTAATATCATGACATACGCTTCTTATTGAAATTTTTCCGTGAACAGTTACAACAATTGAGCTAGCCATTTTAAAAAGACTAACAGCTAATATTATTATTAAAATTTTTTTTTCATTTTCAAAACTATATAAATTAATATTTATTGTTTATAGCTAAAGGTTTGTGTGTATAACTTCTCATTGGTTAAAATTAGTATACAACAGTAGTGGGATACCGGCCCTCTAGCTCACATACCCCCCGGTAAAAATTTTTTTTCTTTCTAAGTTTAAAAGTACAAATTTTTAAAAACAAAGACAATGACTCATTCAAGGTCATTTAAACTAAGACCATGATTCATTCAAGGTCATTGGATGACTCATCAAATTTTTTCAAGATAATTTAAACAAAGACCGCGACTCATCAAAATTTTCTCAAGGTCATTTAAACAAAGACCATGACTCATTCAAGGTCATTTGATGACTCATCATATTTTTCAGGTCGTTCTAAAGTAGGTCAAGGTCATTTTATTTTTAAACATTTTTCATTTTAATTGACTACTTATTTTTTATAAGTAGTATATATTTTGTAAATTTATTTTATTTTTATTATTATTATTATTAATATTCTTATAATTATAATTATTATTAATAATATTATTATTATTGTTATTAATATTTATAAAATAATAATAATAAAAATAATAATAAATATTATAATAAAAATATTAATAAAAATATTAATAATAATAAAAATAATAATAAAAATAATAATAATAATAGTAATAATAAAAATATTAATATTAATAATAATAATAATTATAAAAATAATAAAAGATTTTATAAGTAATATAAGAATAAAAAAAAAGTAATAATAATAAAAATAATAAAATAAATTTACAAATTATATACTACTTATAAAAATAAGTAGAAATTTATTTTTAAAAATGTTTAAAAAAATTATGACCTTGAAAATTTATTGAGTGATCCTTAAAATTTTTGATGAGTCATCCAATGACCTTGACTTACTTTTAATGACCTTGAACTACTTTTGAATGACCTTGATAAATTATGATGAGTCATTCATTGACCTTAACAATAATAATAAAAATTATAATAATAATAGTAGTAAAAAGAAAAAATAATAATAATAAAAATAATAATATTAATAATAATAAAACGTGAACTTATAATAATAATAATAATAATAATAATAAAAATAATAATAATAAAAATAATAATAATAATAATAGTAGTAAATATTATTAATTGTAATAATAATAATAATAACAAAAAATAATAATAATAAAATAATAATATTAATAATAATAAAACGTGAACTTATAATAATAGTAATAATAACAATAATTAAAAAATAATAATAATAATAATAATAATAATAAATATATTAATAATAATAAAAATATTAGCAATAATAATAATAAAATCTTTATAAGTAATAAGAATATTAATAATAATATTAATAAAAATAATTAAAGTTTTTTTTACGTATTAATAAAATTTTTATAAGTAATAATAGAATAATAAAAAAGTAATAATAATATTACTAATAATAGTATTAATAATTATCATAATATAAAAAGTTTTTATGAGTATTAATAAAATTTTTATAAGTAATAATAGAATAATAAAAAGTAATAATAATATTAATAATAATAATAATAAAAATAAAATAAATTTATAAAATATATACTACTTATAAAAAATAAGTAGTCAATTAAAATTAAAAAATGTTTAAAAATCAAATGACCTTGACCCACTTTTGAATGACCTTGAAATTTTTGATGAGTCATCCAATGACGTTGAATGAGTCATGGTTTTTGTTTAAATGACCTTTGTTCTAAAAAAATTTGTACTTTTAAACTTAGAAAAAAAAATTTTTTTGCCGGGGGGGATGTGAGCTAGAGGGCCGGTATCCCACTACTTACAACTAATTATTATTTCAATTTTTATCAATAAAATAGATGTTATTGTACCGAGCGCAGTTCAATCAATAAACGAAATTGAACATTATGGTAATTTATTATTATTATTATTTTTTAATTGTTTTGTAGATGATTATTTTAAAGTTATCAAAGAACGCCTGAAATTCTATTATCCAGATATACATGAAATATTGAAGGATAAGCCAGCATCAATGATTTCAGACTTGGTCTTTAATTATACATCTATATGGATATTTTCTGTAATCGATGAGTTCCTATGGGACATCCATTAAAACAAAATGTTAAAGGATATGGAACCCGAAAATTCATGTGGTGAGTTATGTCATTGCTACGGTGTCTGATATAGGAAGCATGTGGAATGGGCTTTGAATAAAGCTCTTCGACGATATTATAATAGTCGAATTACTTCTTTTTAATAAAAGGTTTTGTTGTTAATGAATTTGTTTTTATTATATATTAACTATAGTATAATAATAATAAGAATAATAATAATAATAATATTAAGTAATAAAATAAAAATTTAAAAATATTAATAATTAAAACACGTATCCTCTGGTATTTTGTTCTTATGATGCTGGTTCAAATGATTATATGTCAGTTTGTATTATAAAGACAATTACAAATTATGTGCAACACTTGTTAACTTCTTTTAGTTAAAATTTTTCCGGTTCACAGCCGAACATATAACAGGTTAGTAAAATCGTATACACTACCAGACTGTGAAAGCGCGGTTTCTCCGCATATAGTCTGTGCCAGTGAAGGATTAGTCCTGACGGCCCCTAACTTAAATTGAAATGAACTATAGGTGTGATGGGAAGATCGGTAATCAGACTTTTCGCTGATCCCTTTCAACCACTTCCTGAAAAATCGACATGAATGCAGGACTTACAAGTAGTAAAAAAAAATTTTTTGTAAGTCATAATTTTTTCAAGGTCATTTAAAATTTCTCAAGGTCATTGGATGACTCATCATAATTTTTCAAGGTCATTTAAACAAAGACTATTACTTATTTATGGTCATTGGGTGAGTCATTATAGTATTCAAGGTCATTCAGAAAATTGTCAAAGTCATTGGATGAGTCATCATATTTTCTCAAGGTCATTCAAAAATTTCACAAGGTCATTGGATGACTCATCATAATTTTTCAGGGTCATTTAAACGAAGACTATTACTCATTGAAAGGTCATTGAATGAGACATATTAGTATTCAAGGTCATTCAGAAAATTTCCAACGTCATTGGATGAGTCATCATATTTTCTCAAGGTCATTCAAAAGTTCTCAAGGTCATATTATTTTTAAAAAATTTTAATTTAAATTTACTACTTATTTTTATACTACTTATTAATATACGCGCGCGCGTTTTTTTATAACTATTCATCTGCGCACCCATCAACAATATATATCCCTATTTAAATATAATTAACCGACTAAATCTACTCAATTGTTAATAATTTTTAATTGAATATAATAGTAATTCATCCACTCTTAAAGTACAATTCATTTTCAGTGAATATTTTCATCTTTTAAGTATATTTGTTGAACAGTGAATAATACAGACTCCATTTAAAGTATTTCCCAATATTTAATTGATATTTCATCTCATCATTGAGAAATTTACAATCTAATTTATTATAAGCAATTTTCGATTCACTGAATATTTTTTAGCTTCAATTCATATTTTCTCACTTTAATGATTTTTTTCCCTCTTCAAAAAATATTTTTTCTCTCCAATGAATAATTTCCTTATTCAATGAATGTTTTTTTTCTTCAACGAATATTTTTCTCTTCAATGAATATTTTCCTCTTCGATGTATATTTTCTCCATTCAAAGTATATTATCCTTGTAAGTTTTTAATATATCAATTGATATTTCATCTATTTAGTAGATATCTTTAACTATCCCACTTTTTCCAGTAATTTCAATGATTTTAGACACTTAATGTACTCTCTCACCAACATTGCTTCTTCACTGAAAATTTTCTTTATAGAATATAATCTCTACTAATTAAAATTCCATTTGTTGATTTGTTATTGACTTGTCATTTTCAATGAAAATTTAATTAACTTTTAATAAATTTAATTACACACTTAAATAGATTAGGTTGTAATCGACAAAAATAAAATATTTTTAGGCTATGTAAATCAATTAGAGAATTTAGGGAAATTTTATGATAATTTAAGTGTTATCTAGTTTTACGAGGTATTTATTTTAGTAAATTTTAATCATTTATGTGAATTTTATGGTTTTCAGTTGAATGTTAATGGATTTGGGGACTATTTTGTTTTTAATGAAATTATTGAAGAAATTAGGTTAAATCTATAATTTAGAAATACTTAATTTCTTGATAATTTATTAGATTTGACTTGATTTTAGGATTATTTTAAATAAAAGTTAAATTTATGATCAAAATGTTTATGAAACATCTATTTAAGATAATTATTTAAGAATTAGAATCAAATTGACTGATAGATTTTGAATAGTAAATGATATTTTAATTTTATGTTATATTTAAATAGTTGATTAAATCAGTTAATTTTTAAAAAATATTTTAGTGAAACCTAAGATTTTAATTGATTTTACAGTGTAAAAAAGGAGATCAATAATTATTATCATTTTCCATTTATTGATTTCGTGGATATCAATCACAAAAGTAGTATATTGTAGAGATTTTAAGAGGATGCTCAGTGTGGTTAACAATATACATATGAAAATCGTTGAATTATATCTATGGGTTGACTGGTAATTTTTATTGAATTTATACTTGATTTACTGATTAATTTTAATTATTTGAGCAACATGATATATATTTTATGATTTTACAATAATTGAGTGAAATTAAATTTATGTGGGAAACATAGAATTTATTCGATTTTAGTCATTTTTGATGAATTTTTTTTATTTGATTGAATTTGTTGCCAGAATCAAATTGTGGTGATTTTCGACGGAAAATGTTGGGTATCGATAACAATTTTGTAATACTTTAAAGAAAATTTATTTTTATTGGTAAAATGAAGATTTTTATTTTAAGGTAATTTGATTGGTTGAATACATATAGTAAATATGATCCAAATGATGAATTTTTAAAGATCTTATTCGGTTAAATATAGATTTCTAAAGAAATTTTACCTTGTAGGTTATTACCAAAAATATGTGTATTGTTGGTGCAGTGAATGAAAATGTGATTTCAAGGTAAATGATTGGTTAAGAGGAAATTTTGTGATATGGAGAATATAGAGGAGGAATTTATAATATTTTTAAGGGGCTTTGTTCAGATAGATATCAATATGTGTGTAAATCTTTTAAGAGATTGGAAATATTGTCATTTAAAGAGAAATGATTGGTTAAGAAGAGAATTTATGATCTTTTAAGGGGAAATAATTGGTCACGAGATGGATTTCAAGAAATTTATCCTGTTGAATATCGATATGTTGGTGATTTTTATGAAAATAATGAATATAGCGGGGATTATTGTAATTTAAAGAGAAATGATTGGTTGAGAGGCGAATTTATAATATTTTTAAGGGGATTTGATTGGTCAAGAGAGGAATTTTATTTTAAGGTGATTTCAAGAGATTTATTCGGTTGAATATCGATATGTCGGTGATTTTTTTATGAAAATAATGAATATAACTGGGATTAATCTCATTTAAAGAGAAATGATTGGTTGAGAGTAAATTTTATTTTAGGGGAAAACATTTGGCTAAGAAGAGAATTTATGATCTTTTAAAGGGAAATAATCGATTAACAGCAGATTTGTTGATATTTTTAAGGTGTTGAGTCGGTTAAGTATCGTTATTTAATAGGTGATTTTTATAAAATAATGAATATAGTTGGTAGAGTAGGGGAAAGTGTTATTTGATGGGAAAAAATTGGTCAAGAGTGGAATTTATTTAGTGAAGAATAGTCGATTAAAAACAAGTTTGTTGTCATTTTAAGGGGCTTGAGTTAGTTAAATATTGTTATTTAAAGGGTAAATATTATAGAAATGGGTATTGTTATGAATTTTATGAAAAATATTGAATATGGCTTGAAATATTGTTATTTTTTGGAAAATGATTGGTCAAGAGATGATTTTATAATATTTTTAAAGGAATATACTGGAATGAATATTAATGTTCAAAGGGTAAATATTATCTACTTGATAGGTTTTTATGAAAAGTATGAATATAGTTGATATAATGGAGTGAAAATTGACATTTGAAGAGAAATGATTGGTTGAGAGGCGAATTTATAGTATTTTAAGGGGATTGAGTTGGTTGAATTTATAAGATACTTAGGAAAATTGTTACTTTTTTCATTGATTTAAGGTTAATCTGGATATATAGATAAGATTTCAGTTCTAAGAAATTGTTTGATTCATGTAACTATTTATTTGATTTTATTAAAATATTTGTAACTCAATTAAATTAAAAACTAAAATTGACTAGTATTTAAAACTTTTTTGTTACCCATTATTTAGGTTTTTTTTTGACAATTTTCTGAATAATTTAAATATTTACGATTATTTCCAGGAATCAAGAATTTAATAATTATTTATCCGGAAATTGTAGAATTAAATACTATGAGCAGTTGATAACATACACTAATTTTCATTCAACAAGTACCTAGAATAATTACCTAACAACCTTATAAAATTTTAAAAAATGATCTAATAAATTTTTCAATTATCTTACAACTTAGTTAATTTAATTTAATTTTTAATTGATAAGTACTATTCTCTTTAAAATTTGCTACTATGTTGAAGCTTTCTTTAAAAAATTTTATTTAAAGAATTAACAAATTTAATCAAATTTATTTAAAATTTACATCTTCCCACTACTTTAATCAAATTCTATTCACCAGCTAACCACAATTTAATAAAAATAATTTCTACAAAGACTAATAGACAATCACATACATTTGTCTTATAAGTTTGGGTTTTCAGTAAGTGATATCAGTACACAAGAACCTATGCATGTATTGAAGCATGGTATCAGAAATTATAGTTATTTGATTTTAGTAATGCTGTAGATATTAATTTTTTTTTCTATCAATTTTATTTAAACCTTTAGCATCTTTGAGTTAATAATTTAAAGAGTCGAATCATTTTCAATAAATATATGAAAATTTATTCCAAGTACAATGAAAGTAATATATGTTTCAAGAAATTAATTTAAGTATCTTTTTCTAATCAAGTTTCTTTTCACTAGCAATTAGATTAACCACTACTTGTACTTACTAATTAATTTATCATTCAGTAAACAATAAGAGTTGGGGGTGAATAGAAAATCTATAAAAATAAATTTAAGTAATTATTTGATGAGTTAGCAATTAATTTATTTAGGGACGTGTGAAAAATAAATGAAAAGGTTGGCA
Source organism: Schmidtea mediterranea (assembly GCA_022537955.1). Taxonomy (NCBI): domain Eukaryota; kingdom Metazoa; phylum Platyhelminthes; order Tricladida; family Dugesiidae; genus Schmidtea; species Schmidtea mediterranea. The sequence continues at coordinate 315,184,653 of CM039679.1, read as the reverse complement.
TTCATCTTTGAAAGTAACGTTTAGTAATTGTTCATTGTTGGACGCAATTAAAAATATTACAAAAATGGTAGAAAAATTTCAATGTTTTACAAAATAATTTCAATAAATCACATACAAGACTGTAAAGAAATAAATTTTTATTCAGAGAAAATACAACAATTGATTGAGCTTCAATGATTAATAGTTTCTTGATAGCAATCAGGTAACTAAACAACAAAACAATTTGGAGACATCAATGATCGATAAAAGAGTGGAGAAGTTAATAAAATTTGTAATTGAAATTGTATTTCTTTTGATTGTTCAAATTTTTATGTGCTTTTATTTAAAGATTTCTTGGTCAGTAAACAATTTTTGATATTGATTTGTTTAGTAACTAGTTATTGATAACATATTGTGAGTGTGTGAATAACCAAGTATTTTAAGAGGAAATGATTGAGAGAAAATTTTATTTTTAAATGGGTTAAGTTGGTTGAATATCGGTGTTCAAAGAGTAAATATTATTTAAATATGTCATTTTAATGAATAAGTAAATTATTCAATGCCTAATATGTATATAGAGAGCTGTACAGTACTCGGTTATTTGTATACAGTACCTAGTGATTGTTGTTCAGTTATTAATGGATTATTCAGTGTGTATCAGTATTCAGAAGTTGATACCAAGTAAATATAGCAATGGATTTGGTTTCAATGAATTTGATTAATTATCACCTGATAACGACAAAGTAACTAAGCACCAAAAAATTTGGACACATCAATGATCGATAAAATAGTGAAAAAGTTAATAAAATTTCAACTTGTATTTCTTTTTGTTAACCTTTTATGTGATTTATTTGATCGAAAAAAAAAAAAAAAAAAAAAAAAATTGATCGATAAAACTATACTAAAAATCTTATTTAATAAATTTTATCATGCAATATTGTCGACTCTTTAACTTTAAAAATTCTTACCTTATGTAATTTGCCTACTATAACTGCTTTTAAAATTTTCAGTTTTAAAAATTACCCTTATGTAACTTAACTGTTGACTCTCTATTTAATTTAAAAAAAATTCTTACCTAACTTACCACACTTTACTCTAGGCACCTTAAATTACTTGAAGTACCTTAATTTACTTAAATTTATTCTAACGTACTTTAAATTACTCTGATGTACCTTAATTTACTTTATGAACCATAATTTACTTAAATGTACCCTAATGTACTTAAATTGACTTTCGACATTTTAATTTACCTTAATGTACTCTAATGTATCTTAATTTACTTGAGGAACCTAAATTTACTCTAATATACTTAAATGTATTCTAATGTACTTTAATTTATCTAAATTTACTTTAATATACTTTAATGTATCCTAATGTACTTTAATTTATCTTAATTTACTTTAGGTATTTTAAATTATTTTTATCTAGAGCCTAAATTTGCCTATGAAAATTGTGTGAACAAATATTTCTAGTGTTTTTTTTTAACAAGCCTATAAAATACCCCTGTCAATTTTTTATCAGTAGGCGATTCAAGCCATTTTTATTTTATGCCTATATTTACCTATAGAAAGTATTGAGACCAAATATTGCATTAGTTTTTATTACGAATTAAAAATATCCCTGACTATATCACATCTTATGCGATTTGAGCCAATTTTAATTTTATGCTTTTTTTATCGTTAAGCGACTCAAGCCAATTTATTTTAGTCTTTTTCAAAAATACCCCCTGACTATAGTGTGATTAAAAAAAAATTTGTGAATGAAAATACCCTCTCTGACCATTTTAGGCGATTTGAGCCAATTTTAATTTTATGCTTTTTTTATCGTAAGGCAATTCAAGCCAATTTATTTTAGTCTTTTTCAAAAATACCCCCTGACTATAGTGTGATTAAAAAAAAAATTTATTCAAAAAAATATTTCAATTTTATTTCAAAAATTCGCCAAAATTTGAATTTTAAAAAAATGTTCCAAAAATTTGAATTCAAAAAAAAATCGCGCCAAAAACTCGAAAAAAAATTTCGAAAAAAAAATACACACAAAAATTTAATTAAAAAAATTAATACACAAAATTAATTAAGTTGATTACATCATTATGTAATCAAGATAATCCGAAATTTAATCTGCAATAATCCCCCCCCCTCCCCCTATGTTTTTTTTATGTTCCAGTGTGCTCCTAACTACCTACTCCCAGTATTTGTAATAAGTGATATAATAAGTTTTTACACCATCTAACTATGTCAAGCAACTAGATTTGCCTCAACTAAGGTTTTCCACACACATTACAAAAGAAATAATCAAAAATACATTATATATGACGTAGCTACGATAGTTTTAAGCAATTATATTATATTTTGGTGCATTGGGGTTAATCTGATTCCAATTTTCTTCCCGCCTAACATTCTATAGAAGTTGTCTCTTTCAAATGTAAAAAGTGAAATTCAGTGAATATAATTTTTGAATAGAAGTGTTGCTATTATAAATTAATTTGTTTGTTATAATTATATATTCATATAAAAAACTATTTGGTGACTATTTTTATAAGGTGAGAATATTTATATATATTTTTGTGGTTGTTGTTTTTATTCTAATTTTCTAGGCATATAATAATTTGGATGGCCCGAAAAAGACAAACTAGCCAGGATATTCGAAATCTATTCGAAAGCATTATCGATTCTGATGATGATTAGCTAGAAAATTATAACTTTGATAGTAACTTTTCTGACTTCGATATAGCAATAGATAAAGCTGCTGTTGAAATGCAAAATATAGAAACTGATGAAGAACAAGAAGTACAAAATATAGAAGCTGCTAAAGAAGCTGGAGTGGAAGAAGAAGGAATTTGGTATTACGCGCAAAATAAAAAGTACAAAAGAAAATGGAGGGCAAGTCCATCAAATGTAACTAGAGTTCGCGACTTTAAAATCTTGAGAGAAAGACAAGGAATTTCTGTTGAAACAGCTCAAAATATAAATACTCATCTGGCCGCGTTTAAAAAATTACTTCCCGAGACATTAATAAATGTAATAGTGGCCGAAACAAATAGAAAAGCTCTGCATTTCTACACTATAAATAGTAACACTGCACGTATTTGGTATGATACAAATTCAAACGAAATTTATGCACTGATTGGTATACTTATATACGCTGGGGCTCATAAGAACTGGGATGAAAGATTGAATGAATTATACCATCTGGACAACCGTCCTTTTTATCGGGCTGCAATGTCATTACAAAGAGTGCAGCAGCTTTTACGATTCTTGCGCTTCGACAATTATCAAACGTTTGAAGGAAGATAAGCTAGCAGCTTTCCGTGATGTATGGAATATGTTTTTGGCAAACCATCAAAGCCAGGCAAGTACGGGATTAAAATTTTTTGGATTTGCGATGATTTGAATTCGTACCCATTAAAAGCACAAATTTATGTAGGCAAGCAACAGAATGAGCCACGTGCGGTTGATTACGCATTAAATTTAGTTCATAGATTATCTGCACCATATATCAATAAAGGACGAACTATAACTATGGATAACTTTTTTACAAGCTGTCCATTAGCAGAACAAATGTTACAGAAAAAAACAACAATAATTGGAACAATTCGCGCAAATAAACCAGATTTACTTAAAGAATTTACAAACAAGGCTGAAATTAAGAACCGAGTCGTGATTTATTCCAAATTTTGCTTCGACGATCTGACGTTAGTAAGTTATGTTCCGAAGCCCAACAAGAATGTATTGTTACTATCCACTCTACACAATGATGATATTGTTGACCTCGATTCAAATAAACCCAATATCATATTGGACTATAATAAAACGAAGGGATGTGTTGACACACTCGACAAATTAGTTCGTACCTATACCTGCAAAAGAAAGACCAAACGATGGCCAATGGTTTTATTTTTTTAATATGATTGATATCACAGGTATAGCTGCTTATAACCTGTACAAATGTGCCAATCCACAACTATTCATTCAGCGGAAAAGCAATGAACGTAAAATCTTTTTGAAGGAGCTGGCTATGCAATTGGTGAAGGATCATATATAAAACCGAATATCGAACCCACGGGCAAGGAAAAAAAATGTTAAAATCGCTGTTCAGCAAATAGGATATAATATAATAAACCTTAGACAGAGTTCAACAGCCGAAAGAACAGCGGCGAATAGATCTGTCAGTAAGCGACCAAGGTGTTATATTTGCCCTCGATCCGCTGATAAGAAAACAGGAACAAGATGTTATGTTTGTAATCAGCCATCTTGCACAACACATAGAAAACCGTTTGCATAAACTGTATCATCGAAGAAGTAATGGATTCAATCGAAGAAGAAAATTATCTTAATCTTAATCTTATAAATTTTGAATAAAAAAGTTTTTTTCATTAATTAATAAAAATAACATGACTATTTTTTAACAAAAATATCATAAAAAGCATTAAAATATATATGAGGTCGGGTTGACCCATGCATAGACTATGGAAAATTTACTATGCACAGACTGAAGGTTAATTGTCCATTTTTCGGTTAAATTTTCATGTTACTATGTTATTTTTATGTTAATTTCGTGCGGTTCTTGGCGCATCTTTGTATATTTTAATTTACTTTTATATTTTTGATTTTTGTATTTAATTATATTTTCCTCTCATATTTTAGGGTGTTTATTTGATGTTTATAGGTTTGATTTTAAATCTGAATTGCTGTGCTTGCACGTTATTTTCGATTCATTTAAACAAACTCAGTCTACGCCCAACACTGACGGGCACTTTTCTCGACAGAAAAGAAATAGGTGCAAAACTGTCTAGATGATACATTCGTTTGTAATTTTATGTGAAAAAAAAGTTGAAGTTTTCATGTATTAACTCGGGGGTGTGAAAAAATTCAGTTTGTTGTACCCAATCTTACTCGGTTTGGTTCGTTAAAATAAAACTTTCATAATTCAAACAAAGAATATCCGTTTCAAGCTCTTATACAATCACATTGATAACAAATCTAGTAATACTAGTAATACTTAACCCAGATAAACCTACTGTCCTTTTAAAAGGACAGTATGTAATCTATTACAAATTTAAATATTTCATTATATTTTTGATACAATTTTTGATTATGTCAATACTAGCTGATATGGCAATGACAATGCATATTATTTATTAGTTGCCATTGGGCTTTTGCACCAATTGCACGTTTGTAAAAATATTGTCAAATATAAGAAAAAAAAAGTTTCAGGAATAACTGGGTTATTAAATAAGCTTTAGTGCATTAATCAACAAAACATTAAATTTGAAATAAAGTTTTGTTAATCAGTTTTTCGGCATATTAAAAAAATCAATATTTTCACTTAACTAAGATATGTATGAAGAAAATGTTTCTTCAATAGATTAAAACAAAGTAAACAGGTTATTTCAATTAGTATTAATAGTCACTAGATCCTTTTTGAATCTTGAAATTATTATCAAATATTCCGTTAATCGAATCTTTGTACCTTCCAAATTTTCCTTTTAAACTGTTTCAACAACCGATATTTTCCAATTTTAACCAAATTTTATTTTTATTCTATTATATTATTTTTTTGTTTCTCTAAAATTTTTTGGCTTCGATTAACATAACAAATAACTCTTCATATATTTCCCTCCATTTTGCAAATTGATATGGATTAATTTTTATATTATCTTCACGTTCTTTTTGTTTTACTCTCTTTTTAAATCATTTCAGTCCTTTTTTAATGACCCTAACATTTTTTAAATTATTTAATTCACTAAAAACTATACCTTGCGATATCTTATAAGCTCTCAAAAATGATGTTAATTTAAAATCACCACAACTATTTTTTACACAGTTAAACAAATTATTATTAAAAATAACAAAAACAAAATTATTTTGTATGAACCTAATCATAGCCAATTTGTCAGAAAGAAAGAAAAAATAAGTATTTAATAAATATAAAGAAATTATTAAAGATTTTCCTATTAATAACAGACAAAACATAAAGTGACTTTTTCATTTTATTAGTATTAATTTTTGTTTAAATGATAAATTGAATTCAAAATAAAATAAAATAAAAATGCATTGAAAATCTATTAAGAATGATACGGAGGTTTTAGTAGAATATTGAAACATCAGAATCATAAGTACCGGTTATTTCCAGGTACTTTAAGGGTCTAGTAAAGCTTTGCATGAGATCATCAGTTCCGCGATTGTTTAAAACAAACAATATTTGTGGTAAATTAAAATCTGTGCCGTTTGACCATTTTGTACCGTAGTTGCATAACATTGGTTGAACAGACACTCCAAAGAACCCTTTATCAATTGAACATATAGCATTATACGTACTTATGTAAAATCTCATTCCGTAAGGGCTGCCCGAAACCGAAAAATATGTATAATTACTGGCCTTCATAAAGCTGATATCCCATGGCATAGAGCTTATTAGGTTATTTGCTGTAAACCAGGATTGCACATCATCCGTACTACGGACAGTGAAAACCAATTCAACAGCAGTTGCATAATTATAATCTTTCACTGTAACATTCATCCTAATTGGATGAAAGGTCACCCATTCATCCAATAAAATGCTCCGGAAATTTCCATCAACAGAAAGATCAGGAATCACATCATTATTGGAAGGGTTTTTAGTTGTGAGATACAAATAGGGATCTTCATCAATTCCCGAGGAAAGCCGAAATAAAACGATTGAACTATCAATTTTTTTGAAAATTCTAGATGCTAACTTACCACCGACAGGATAGACTTTAGCTTGGGGCAGGAAGCAGGTATCGTTGATCCTCACAAAGTATTGCTTTATATTGGAAGCACTAAGCGCACAATTTAATTTAGTCTTGGAATCAAGGGGGCGAGATAATAGCAAAGACAGAGCTAAATAAAAATATATAGTCATTATCTAAAGATAATTACTAAGAATATAATTTTATAGCTTTTGTTTTGAAAATATCTTTTGGATGTGGAAATGAAAACAAATAAAATTGCGTTAGATTCTTTATAATACTGTTTTCTCTTTTGTTTCATTTTAATTTTTAGAATATTATTTGTCATCTCTTTAAATTTTCAAATGACAATAATATCACTAATAATAGAAATAATTAGTAATAAATAATAATAATAATAATAAGAACAACAATAATAATAATAATAATAATAATAATAATAATAATAATAATAATAATAATAATAATAATAATAATATTAATAATAGTAATAATATTATTATTATTAATAATAATAATAATAATAATAATAATATTAATATTAATAATAACAATAATAATAAATGTAGAAATTTAATAATAATTTTATGACAATTTTTAGTAGCAACTTATTTCATGATGATTTTCATAATTTTAATAAATTTAACTTGGTTTATAATCTATTTAAAATAAAAGTTAATTTCTATGTCAAAACATTCCCAATATTGGAGGGGGATAATTTAGTGCATTATTTCAACAATATTATTCGGATAATATCTTATTTTAAGATTAAAACCTACTAATTTAATTAAACTAGTAGATTTTGTTTAGCTATATGATCCTTTATTAATAATTTTAGGAATAATTTGTTTTTGTGAAATACTAGTTTCCGTGGGCTATACTATAATCAGGCATTTCTTTGGCTTAATTATCCACATGTCTAAAGGAACTAATGGGATGTTTTTCATTAAATGCTTATTCATTTAATACTTGCTAGTAATCATGTAGTAGTGATTATTCTGTGTTGAAACAAAGTCATTGAAACAAAGACCAGGTCTCATCAAAATTTTCTCAAAGTCATTTAAAAATTTTTCAAGGTCATTATATGACTCATTTTTATCAACCCATGCCCTCTTATCATCGTGGATGTTTAACGCTATTTTACTATTTTTAAAAGTGAAAAGCTCATGATTCCGGGACCCTATTCTAGTCTGAGGTACAGATATAATCTCGTTATTATTGTAACAATCTAAATATGATTGATGATTTATATTTGTACCTGCTAATTTTACGCCCTTAGCCCTCATAGTCGACTTATTTCTCAATAAACTATAACATTTATGGTGCACGTAAACCCACTCACTATGCCATTCTCCCTTACTTTCATCCTTAAACTTTCCTATAACGGATGATAGTCGTCTTGAATATAAAGGATGAGAGGCGTCATAATTAGATGTATCTAAAAGGTCATCCGAAATCATTGCTTTTAATAAAATATCTAATTTAAATTTTTTATAATAATAATAATAATAATAATAATAATAATAATAATAATAATAATAATAATAGTAATAATAATAATAATAATAATATTAATAATAATAATAATAATAAAACATAACAAAACATTAAAACATTTATTAAACATCAAATTGCTTGGATAATAATCAAGCTAATTAATGTTGACGACATCTTAAGGTCCATGGTTTTTGATACATAGTTTTATTATACACAATAGGTTTACCCATTGTTTGCAGTTTTGAAACCATTAAAGCCGGATAATAGAAACCCATAGGATCAAATAAAAATATCTTGCTAGGTTTCATATATATTGCTAGCCAATGTTCTCCACTGAGATGAGACGATTGAGTATTTATAGCTTGATTATTATGTAAATATGGAATTTTATCTAGAGGAAATATCCCTAAAAATTTATGTCCTAGTATTTGTTTTCCAATTCGATAGACCTGAACAGAACTACATCAATAGTATTAATAATACATGAAAAAAATTCGCCAAAATTTGAATTTTAAAAAAATGTTCCAAAAATTTGAATTCAAAAAAAAATCGCGCCAAAAACTCGAAAAAAAATTTCGAAAAAAAAATACACACAAAAATTTAATTAAAAAAATTAATACACAAAATTAATTAAGTTGATTACATCATTATGTAATCAAGATAATCCGAAATTTAATCTGCAATAATCCCCCCCCTCCCCCTATGTTTTTTTTATGTTCCAGTGTGCTCCTAACTACCTACTCCCAGTATTTGTAATAAGTGATATAATAAGTTTTTACACCATCTAACTATGTCAAGCAACTAGATTTGCCTCAACTAAGGTTTTCCACACACATTACAAAAGAAATAATCAAAAATACATTATATATGACGTAGCTACGATAGTTTTAAGCAATTATATTATATTTTGGTGCATTGGGGTTAATCTGATTCCAATTTTCTTCCCGCCTAACATTCTATAGAAGTTGTCTCTTTCAAATGTAAAAAGTGAAATTCAGTGAATATAATTTTTGAATAGAAGTGTTGCTATTATAAATTAATTTGTTTGTTATAATTATATATTCATATAAAAAACTATTTGGTGACTATTTTTATAAGGTGAGAATATTTATATATATTTTTGTGGTTGTTGTTTTTATTCTAATTTTCTAGGCATATAATAATTTGGATGGCCCGAAAAAGACAAACTAGCCAGGATATTCGAAATCTATTACTCCATGACAAATTATTATAAATTATCTATACACTTGTACCATTCAAACCAACAATGGTCATACAAACTAGTACGGTTCTGTTTGCAGTTATTTGAACCTCATTTTCAAATACTCCATATATTACAACATGCACCGGTTTAGTTGTAGCTTTCGCAAACTTTATATCTAATCGTAAATTTCCATTTTGAGGTAATTGACTCTGATTTAAATCAAAATTGGGTGCCAAAACAAATGTGAAGAATGGATATTTGCTTTTAAAATCATCAAGGGTTATACCATAATTAAGGTTTTTATCCAAATAACCCATATTTCTCATTATACTCTGCATGTATGTAGCACAATAATTGTCATTATCGAAATCTTGAGTATATGTTTCTCTATAATCCACTGTTTTTCGATAAAGTTAGCATGTTACTCCAAAATATTTGAAAATTGAGCTCGATGTTAAGTATGATCCATTATATTGAGATTCACTTTGAAATGTTACCAATATAAAGTTGGGCATTCTTCTATCTCCAAATATTTGTTCCTTATAAAAAGAAGCTGAACCTTTAGCAATAGCAAATTGAACAATTTCCTTTGTTTTCAATGGATATATTGCATGCTTAGAATTAAGCCCCAGTTGATGACCGGCAACTACAGAGGGCTCAATACGAACTCTTCTCACCAATAATTTTGCATCAACTAATGGAAAAATTGGTGCTGTGGTAGAACTTGTTAGTGATAAAGCAGACTCAGATCTTTTCAATCTAATGTGTACATTAACACCTGGGAGTAAATATTTCGGTTGATCCATAAAATCGAGTTGTAATGATCAGCACATGGTAAATAATTTCGAACTTTTAATCCACTTTTTCCTATCATCATCACTACCATAACCCATAGGAGTTAAACATGTATTTTTAGTATCGCTATTGTAATTTATAATAGTTTCTATTAAAGCTTTGCGAATATATGTACTGTTACCACCCTCAATTTTGATATTATTAAATCCAAGAACTGCATCTTTAAAAAAGTAAGAAACAAGAAATTGTTTGGTATTACATCACAAAGTTCACCCAACGGTTTTCTATCTTTATCTACAACTTTGATCTGAACAGTTTACAATGTATCGTTCAAATCTATATATTCATTTTGGGAACCATTAATATAAAATCCAATATCAGTTCTACTATCCATAATAGAATTCATCGGAAATACGTCTTCAAAGGCCCTCATTTCAATTACTGCTTGGTGAGATGGTCTATCAAATAAACAAAATTCAGATTTACCACAAATCATATTTGAAATAGAGTTCCATGGACTTTCATTCGTTTGTTTATATGTTTATAATGTCTTTTAAGTTTTTGAGCCGGTGTTGGCGCTTCAGGTTTTTGAAACATACCTGCAACACCCGGTAGAACTTTCCCCAACTCGGATAATGCATTTGATTTCAGAGATGGTAATATTTTCTGCTCATTCATTATCACATCTTTAGCGGTTTTCATACCAAAACTACCTATGCGTTTAAGAATAGGAAGTGCAAATCTACTAATTGTTCTCAACCATCCTGATCCATACTGTTTACCACTAAAATATGGTAATTCGTCACCACTTTGGCTACCACTATACATACTAATAATATCGTTATTGGCCATCTAATTTACGAAAATGTAATGTCTGACTTTTTGTATCTTTACTATCTTTAATATCTTCAATAAATTTAACGCTATCATCACGAATATTTATTTCTATATTGTTTATACATAAAGTTGATACCGGTGAGTATATGGGATTATTGATATTTATATTGAAAACCCAAACAGATTTCAATAGAGAAACCAAAGAATCACAAAAAATTATAGGATCGATGATGTTAGTATATATGAACATTTGTCGATGAAATTTTATTATTTTTGATTTGTGTACACCAAAAGCACTTGCCTTATATGTTTGCTTATCTAATCCCAATGTATTTGCCAAATGTTTATCAAATTTAACTTCACAAATGTTATTGTTCAGAACGAATTTGCATAATCCATCTTTAGCAAATTCAATAGTTTTAAATATATGTAAACAATTGAATGAAATATTTTTATGTAACTCTTCAAGTGTTTCAATATATAAATCTTCCACCTCATTAATATATGATACAGTTATTTTGATGTGTTCGGTCTTTACACTGTTCTCATCAAATGTTTTGAAACGTAATAAGTATTCAGTACCAGGAACAACAATGTTAAACTTATCACTACCCATTCGCTTGGCATTCTCAATACTCTCAAATTTTATTGTAAATGGACTAAAATCACAACTAACATTCACTCCATCTTTGAAAAACATGCCACTATTTTCATCTAAAATCTGATTCAGAATATGACAATATCAATCAATGCTATTGATTGAGAAAGTACCACTACATGTTTTGGGTACACGTTTCTTGTAACCGATTTTACAATGACTATAAAATGGGAATGTATTGTACACAAATGTAAAGTCTTCCAAAGCAACTTCCCAATTTTCATGTAAATAAATGGGATTTTGAAGATCAACCATAAATTTACTTGCTTGATTTTCCGGATGGATTAGTGGGCAACTATTGCTCGGTAAAATTGTATAGAAACTCATTTTACTAGGTCTTTTGATGATATCCATGAAGGTTTTTGATATCCATTCCATTTGACATAGTATTGTTTATCCTTACCCATTATTTTAGTTTTCAATATTTTCTGAATTCTGAACACTGAAATTTTTGATGAAAGGTGAAGCAGATATTTTACTAATTGTAACGTGATTACCAACTTTATATTTTGGTTTTGTAATAGTAACTTTTTTAGACCGTACTGATTTAGCTAATGTTTTCGAGCTGATATCCACGGGTCTCAAACCATTCAGACCTCGATGTGATGAATTATTATAACTAACAAGTATTTTCGGTAATGCATTTATCCATATTTTATTACCTTGATGCACGAAATATTTCTTCAATCTATCCCACAATGTCCGGTTAAATCTTTCAACATGGGCGGCTTTGTATAGAGAATGTACAGAATAATGATTTATTTTGAGACGATCAAGGATTTGCTTAACTTTACTATTGTAAAACTCATTGCCTAAAATAATAATAATAATAATAATAATAATAATAATAATAATAATAATAATAATAATGCCTAAATCGGTTTGCAAATTGTCTAGATGCCCATTTCTAAATAAATTATTAATTGCTTTAGATATTTCCTCTGCAGATTTTGTCTTGGTACACCGCGGGCAAAACGACTGAAAACATCATTACACGTTAAAATATATTTATAACCCTTGTTAATCTTCAAATACGGTATCATCTCCATCAAATCCATTTGCCATAAATCATTAATACTGAATGTCATATAAGCTCTAGTTGGAAATCTTTTGCGTTTCCTTTTTCGACTTTGGGACTCTTTTCTTTAACTTTGCCACTCCACCGAAACCTGCTTCGTCTTCTGGGTTCGTCCAAATCTTTTCCATTACAACAAGATGATTTAAATTTTAATTTACATTAGGTAATGATTGCCCCATCGTTTATTGTGATAATAATGATAATGCTAATGTTAACATTGCTCCGATAAAACGGCCTTGTTGTTTATATATGATTTTTTTCATTTGGTTACGATTTTTATTATTTACAAGCGATAGCAAAGGCTTACGATGTTTATTCAATACTAGTTTTTTAGATTTACTGATTTTAATTTTACCTCTGACTATTTTTAATAGAATTTTGAGTAAATCATCGACAACAATATTTGGAAATGATTATAAAATAGACATTCTTTTCATACTCGATGCCCTTAACAATGCATTAAAATATGAGAAGCTCCTATGATGTATTACAATTTTAACTTTTTTCTTACTCTTTTTAATAATGTTTTTCGAAATTAGATTCATTGCAGGGTAATTCTCGGTTATTAGGTTTTCAGATGCTGTATAACTGGTTTTTGGTGGAACTTTGTTTTTCTTTTTAATACTTTTTCTAAGTTTTTGGACATTTTTAAGCCTGGATTTCATAAACATCTTTTACATGTTAATGTTTTCAATTTTGTTTATAAACCATGGCACCTTCTTTATTGAAAATATCAGTTATTACCCGTAAATCGTCATTGCATTGTTGTGTGAAATCAAGAAATATATATCCATGTGGTGATTTTGTAGCATCTTGAAATGCACTGATGACAAAATTATGATTATTAGGGTATGTTTGTCGAAAAAGAAAATCAATAACTGTTGCATCTCTAGGATTCTTGAAAATAACTAAATATTGATTATTTAAATTCCTTGTTCGATGTGCGCCACCCTGATGAAATAGATTTTGAGTAATAAAGATCACAGTAACCCCAACATGCAGAATAATGGGATGCAAGAAACCTTTAGATGTCAATAAATTACAATATAGAATAAAGAATATTAAAATACAGTCAATTACGGTTACCATGGATATGGGACATTCTATTAATCTATACAACATGTCAACAAAATGTCTTTGTATGTTCAAGCCAGAATTATTTCCGCCACTGAGGCTTTTAAAATACAACCCAATGTGCGTTAACGTGATTGCTAGTGGGAAAATAGTCATATTAGGGTTGCGAAATCTAGAGTACAAACATATTGTTACTGACATACACAATGAAATCATGTGATTGGTCGATATCTGATTGGCTAATGATTGATTAAAACAACTTGCTTATTAGTTTTGTTTCATTTTTAAAATGGAAAATACTAAGCCGATGGTAAGTTCAGTAAAATCAAAGAACGAAATAAAAAATTATGGTAAATATATTATTTTTTATTAATATCATTGTTTACAGATAAATATCAAGAAGTAGTATTAGAGCGTTTGTTCTTCTTCTATCTTCAAATGTGAACAATTCTGAAAGAACAACCAGCATCAACGATACCAGATCTCGTATACACCGGGACAAATATTTGGATTTTCAATATAATCGATCAAGCTTTATGGGATGTTAAGTTAAATCGAACAATGAAGGATATGGAACTTGAATACACGTGTATTCTGGATTGCAGCTTTTGCGATTTCAGATACCAAAGATATGTGGAATGGTGCTTCGTCAAATCTGTTCAAAATGTTTGTTAATTTAAACTTTTTAGAATATACATATTTTATTGTTTATTTGGTTGTTTTGTTTTTTTAGTAATATTTTTAATAGTCTGAATTTAATAGTAGATATCTTTAAAATTGTTATAATATTAGTATTTGTTTGGTTTTAATAGTATTAACTTTTTAAATAGTAATAATATTAGTGATTACAATAATATAGTAATAACAATAATAATTTGGCACATTAAAACATATATAGAAATAATGATAATCGATGCACACATAAAATTCAATAACCATGCAATATTCATGCATGGTTCTGATTGTTTAATCAGTATCTTTCAAGGGTATAAAAGCTCGTCACCATATTATAATGATCATAAATCAAACATGACAAAGAAAATAGTGAGCTCTCCTATCAAAGTCCAACCAGTTCAGATGTTCCACAATTATAAAATATATTTTTTAAAGGAGCTTATATATATATGCAATTGGTAAATCCAGTCAAACTTCATCGAACTCAATTTCAATCTCTCGCTGAGACACTCTGAACGATAGATATCAAGGATATTGATACGGTTTTCAATACGATAAATTCGAATTTAAAATGCAATGAAAATGCATTCTTCACCAGTGAATATACCAGATATTATGATGCATTTGCAGAAATAGGTTTCAAAGAACAGGAAAACTGGTATTTAAAATAACAATACAAGGATATAAAGCTGATCAAAATGATGTGCTTTCTTCAATCTGGAAAATTGTTACTGCTAGACTTTCACAATTATTTTAATGAATATTTTAGTGTTTAATGCGGATGTTAATAAATGTATTTAAACAGATTTTGTTTTGTTTACAACATATTCTATAAACAAAATTATAATTAGTTTTAAAATTGTTTAAAAATGATGTCTGAAAAAGGTAAAATATAAAATATAAAATAATTAATTTATTTTTGTTTAGAATATTTAATAAACTTTTTGTTTGATAAACTCGAAGAAATGACCGGTGTAAAAATTAGAGATATGTTGACTCTAGTTGAAGCATTAGGTAAAGAAAATTCATTTTGTGATTCAGAATATCAGAGTGATGATGAAGAAATTATTAATAATGGAGATACTAAAATTATTAATAATGAAGATACTGAAAGAAACCCCAATTTTAGTTGAGCCTAACGAATCTAAGACTTGTGTTGACCATTTTATAGAAGATATAATGATAGAATATTGTGGTGATGAAGCATGTACATGTAATAATCAATAAATCTTTAAACATGTAAATTTTTATTAATAATTCAATAAATAACAAAGAATAATACATTTATTAAAATTTATGGTAAACTTTATTACAGATATATATGACAAATGTTCCAGTTAATAGTTTTAATGGAATAGTTTTTAATAGTTTTTAATGTAATATCTTCTACGATTTTCTCGGTACGGTTGACCATGAATTTTATGTTTTTAATGATATCATCATCATCTCCATTATTAGCAACCAGCTCATTCAACAAAGTTATAAAAAATCTAATTTCTTGCATTTTATCAAAATGTTTGGATGTGTAAGCTTATTTTTACAATATTCAACCAATCAGAATCATGCATGAATATTGGAAGTTGCAATGTCTTTATTTAAGAAAATATGTAAAAATATATAATGGAAATGTGAATATTGATGATTGAGATTGATTTATCCTTTTTTCATTAATTCTACGGTTTTCATTCAATTCGAATATTGATTTTCTTAATTTAGTTTTGATAATACCTATGGTCTGATTTAGATATAGAATCTCATCATATATTGTGTTACGAGCTCTTTAAAAAGTTTCTTATGTTAGTTTAAATCGGATTTCTAAGTTACTCATTCTTTCAGATAATCGATTGACTGGAGTTTTCAAATATCTAGGCCTATCTATCATATACAAAATATCCATCAACACGGTTGTATCAAGACATACGCATCTTGTTGAATTTTTACCTTGAACGGTTACAACAATTGAAGTAGTTAAAAATGCTAAGAACTAATATTATTATTAAAATTTCTTTAATCATTTTCAAAACTATATAGATTAATATTTATTGTTTATAGCTAAAGGTTTGTGTGTTTAACTTCTTATTGGTTTAAATTAGTATAAAACTAATTGTTACTTCAATTTTTATCAATAAAATAGATGTTATTGTACCGAGCACAGTTCAAGCAATGAACGAAATCGAACATTATGGTAATTTATTATTATTAATATTAGTATTATTATAAATTTTGTAGATTATTATTTTAAAGTTATCAAAGAACGTCTCGAGTTCTATTATCCAGATATACTTGAAATATTGACGGATAAGCCAGCATCAATGATTCCAAACTTGGTCTTTAATTATGCATCTATATGGATATTTTCCGTAATCAATGAGTTCCTATGGTACATCCAACAAAACAAAATGTTAAAGGATATGGAACCCGAAAATACATATGGTGTTGGATGTCATTGCTGCGCTGCCAGATATAGGAAGTATGTGGAATGGGCTTTGAATAAAGCTGTTCGACGATATTATAATAGTCGAATTATTTCTTTTTAATAAAAGTTTTTGTTGTTAATGAATTTGTTTTTATTATATATTAATTATAGTATAATAATAATAAAACATAGAATAAAAATTAAAAAATATTAATAATTAAAACACTACTTATAAAAATAAGTAGTAAATTTATATTAAATTTTTAAAAATACTATGACCTTGAGAAATTTTGAATGACCTTTAAATTACCTCGAGAAAATTTTTTATGAGTGGTCTTTGTCTCTATGACCTTGAAAAGTTTTAGCTGACCTTGAGAACTATGATGACTCATCCAATGACCGTGAAAGGTTTTGATGAGTCATGATCTTTGTTTTATTAACCTTGGAAATTTTGATGAGTCATGGTCTTTGTGTTTCAATGACATTGATAAATTATTTTGACTCATCCAATGACCTTGAATGAAGCATTGTCTTTGTCCTAAATTTTTTTTGTACTTTTAGGCTTAGAAAAAACGTTTTACCCCCCCCCCCCTCGATTGTGAACCAGCGGTGATATGATTTGACGGTGACACATTCGACTACTGTGGTAAAGTGCAAATAAAATTATTCTGTGTTGGGTTTGCGTATTTGATTCGAAAAGGACACGAGGAGTCAGAGGGAACCGACTTTCTATTATAATAACCCAACATTATTATAAATTGAACGTTTACTTACCACAAAATTACCAAATTTTTTATGATTCTATTGTTCATACACAAATGATATATTGTAATTTTATATTGTTAAGTTGCAACAAATGTCAAATGAGACATTCATTTTTGAACGGAGGTAGTATTTAATTATTATTTTATTTTTAAAAGATTTCTTTGAACTATCAAATTATAATTTAAATTTTAATCAAATTTATATAAATATCTTTACTGCGTTAAAATAAAATTAAAAAAAAATTAATTAGGTTGATTGTCTATTAAATAATGTATTTTAAAAGTTGAGTCTAATTTGCAACAACATAAATCAAACCACATTTAAAAGCTTTTTAACATTGAAACCACTTTTTTACAGTTTTCAGATTTGGTTCAATATCCAAACTTTATTCATAAATTCCAAAAACGTTTTTATAATGAGACCGCAAAATTCTGTGCATATATAATTCGACATAAATAAACTTGTTTAAAATATTTTAATTTCTCTATTTATAAATTTATACATGAAAACTGTTTTTTTATAAAGTCTCTAAAATCATGTACAAATCTCATTCCACAATAAATTTTTTGCGAAAAAAACTGAGACTAAATTTCACTCTACTATAGTATAAGACCTATATTTATTGTTAAAAAATAAAAACTTTTATTACAAATTAAAATTTAATTTTAAAATAAAAAATAAATTTTAAATTTTAATTTCAGAAAGTAAAAGTAATATTTTCATTATTTAAAGATTAAAGAAATAATTTTATTGTCTTTGTTTTGAAAATATTTTCTTGTAGTCGAAATTGATAACAAATAAAATTTCGGAATAGTTTATCATACAAGCACGTTTCTCCTTTTGTTCTAATTTTTAAAATAATAATCTTTTATTTCTCTTGCCTTTATAAAACACTAATATTAATAACAATAAATAGTAATAATAATAATGATAATAATAATAATAATAATAATAATAATAATAATAATAATAATAATAATAATAATAATAATAATAATAATAATAATAATAATAATAATAATAATAATAATAATAATAATAATAATAATAATAAAAATAATAATAATAATAGTAATATTAGCGTTTACATTATTTATTATTTAGAGTTTCGATGCAATTCAAATACCCTCACATCACAACATTGATATATTGTGTATTATTGATTTACAAGTGCAAAATTGTGGAACAAAGTTCAAATAATGTTTGATATGACATTATTGAAACCTTTAATGTCATTTTATGAAACACACTATTAATATTGATTTTTGAGTGATTTGTTGAAAACTTTAAAATAAAGTGTAACTGATGTTTACATGTAGTATTGTTGATACATTTAATGAAACCTGAAGACAGACACACCATAGTATTAAGTTTTGAGGGCTCAATAGTACGAAATTTGAAAAATATTTTTTAATTCAAAAGTTTGTCTTTTTATTACGTATGAAAACAAAAAAAATTGCTTGATGAAGCACAAAGAGAGAATTTATCTGTTTGGTGATCATTTTTAATTTATGATGGAAAGATTTTAGAGAAAAAGATCATCATAACCAAAAAAGATCAAAGTATGAGTTATAATAAATATGTAGAAAATTAGATTTCCTATAATAAAGCTATTTTACTTTATTATAAATTGAAACGCAAAGAAAACCTGTCGGTTGAAATATCATCACCAGCAAAACCTGCACAGAATCCTATGTCTGACAAGATAAAAGGTAAACATAATTAAAAAAAAATTATGTTGAAAACATTTTCTTTGTTTTAAAATAAATTCTTTGTTTTAATTTTGCATTGTGGCAAATTTCTTTGGTTAATGAACTTTGAAAACCTTGAATAAGATTCATAAAGTCTTTCCTCCAGCGAGTTCACAACTCACTATTTTAGTTATTGAATAATCCTTTAAGTGAACCTTATAGTAATTTAGGGGAGTTAATCACTTAGATATTTAAAAAAATATATCTTTAAGGAATATCTTTGAAGGAACATTTGGTTAAATTGCCATAAATTATGGTGAAAGGTTAAGGAATATTGAAAGGTTTGCTCACTATTGTAATAATGCTACAACACAAAGTTCAATTACGCTTAATTTGAGTAATTAAAGGGTGTTCATTATTAGGGAAGATCATTGCTTGAATATGCTTGTAGGATGGTTATGGTATTTATGGAAATTTAATCTTCTGTGATATCCATTTTATGAAAAATTGACAGAAATCTCTAATTATTTTACGGGATTCGAAGGTTTTATTTCCTTTTTTTATAAGTACCAAGATAGTTTTTTTTATAATCTAAATAATTTACTAATGATATTATTCTTATTTTAATTATTGAATGACATAATATTTACTAAAAATATTTGACCATGAATCTGTAAAGATATAGACGTTTTTTGAAATTTACGAATTTTTCGCACAGCCTTTTTCGAGTGATCGATATCTTTACTGATTCCTAGTCAAATAATTTTTAATAAATATAATTCCAATTGAAAATGAAAAAAAATCAATTAAAGGAAGTTCATATATTATAATGGGTGGTTACTAAATGCGCTCAAAGAAATATTTTTTGTGTTCTAATATTAAATGTCTCTCATATAAATAAAAGTTTGCTATAAAATTTATTAAATGAGATATAAAATTAAAAATGATGTGCTCTTAAATAAAATAAAATGTGCTAAATAATAAATAAAAATGAGAAACAAATTATTCTATTAAAATTTTATTTAGTATAATATTAAAGATTTATTTGAATGGAGTATTATTAAATGTACTCTAAAATATATTTTATTTGGATATAAAATATTTATTGTAAATTTCTTTTATTAATGAAGAGGTAAGTAGCTCTATTCGTCCAATAGGATCACAGCCAGCAAAACTATATGGGCTTCCATAAATCCATAAAGATGGTGTACCTATGAAACCTGTTTTTTCAATGGTTGGTACTGCCCAGTATAAAATAGCAAAGTTTTTAGGTAGATTATTAAAACCGTTAATGCGATCATAGTTTGAATGTAAGGATAGCTTTGAGTTTGTGTCTTGTATTGCACAGTTACAAAAATGAAGTATAAATGATGTTATGGTTTCGTTTGAAGTTTGCAGTTTGTTTACGAATGTACCACTGGTTGATACAATTGACTTTTGCTGTGCGTTGTGGGATGAAAATGATTCTGAACATCACATTTTGGATAGAAGGGCATTTCGTAAACTTCTTGAATTTGCTACTTCAAATGTCAATTTTCTTTTCAATAATGAATGGTATAAACAAATAGATGGAGCTTATTCATTACAACATTAAATTAATAAAAAATAATTTGTTTAAATTAAATGTTAATTCATAATATTTTTAGTTGGTTTTTATACCTGAAGAGGAAAGTTATGCTGTCGAAATATATCGTACGAAAAGTTTTTATTGGCGTTATCTTTTAATGAAATTTATTGTGTTTGTTTTGGCTTAGATCGTCTACCTCTAGGTCTTTCAGTGGGTTTAACTTGTGCAGGTGATTGTGTTTGAATGTAAATTAAAGTATCAGAAGCTGATTGTATCATTAGTTCATTATATATACGTGCCGGGCGACTTTCTTTGTGAATTTCTCCGATTAGAAAAGTTTTTGCCTCATTAGGAATGACGATAAATTTAAGTCACATACCTAGGCCAAAATGTTTGCACATATAATTCTTAAAGAAAACAGATGAAGAACAATTTCATTTTTCTAATTTTTTCATTTGAATCTTTTCCGAAGATCACATGCCAGATTGGAAAAAGAATGCTGTAATAGTATCAAAAGATTTATAATTTGATGACATGATTGAGTCACAATAGCGTTTGATAATTGAAATGCCAACAATCGCCGAATATTCTCTGCAATAGAAAAAAACTCATTTTTGCCTTTCTGAAATTATTGAAGTTGCTTTCAAATTTTTATGGTTGCATTATTTTAAAGTTTGCAGAAAGTTGGTTAACTGACGCTCACTAGGAACTTCAATATTTGAATTTTCAAGTTTATTCATCACCAGATTGGCGCAAATTAATTTAGGCTTCTTAGTTCCTAGCTTGAGCTGTTCAATAATAACTTCTTAAGTTTATATATTGATTCCGATTATTGGTTGAATATTCAAAATCTCAACACGAGTGTGTTCGGTAACTGTTTCAAAACGTATAACAGATTTATCACCACTTTTATACTAAAGATATATAACCTTAGCGCTTGCCGACATATCTTCCATTCAAGATTGAAGCGATAAACTTTACGCCCGGCTTCTGTGTCATAGTTCTTGTCAGATTACCAAAAATCGTTTAAATGAATCCAAACAAATTTCGGTTTTCAAATACTTGAATTGTAATCCATGTACCACTTTGTCTTGGTCTTTTGGTTATTCGGTCATCTTCGAAAGTAGGTAGTTAGTAGCACACTGTGCCTACACCCATTACATAATAATAGAGAGGTGTTTGCGACTGATTAAATTACGTCATTGCGTAATTTAATCTCGGATTATCTTGATTACATAATTATATAATCAAGATAATTAATTTTGTATGCCCACATTTTTTTAAATTCAAATTTTGGCACATTTTTTTGAATAAATTTTTACATCCTCAAAATTTTTTCCATCACACTATAGTCAGGTATTTTTGACTCTCGATAAAAAAGCATAAAATTAAAATTGGTTCAAATCGCCTACGATGGCCACAGAGAGTATTTTCATCCACAAATTTTTTTTAATCACACTATAGTCAGAGGGTATTTTCGACTCTCGATAAAAAAGCATAAAATTAAAATTTGCTCAAATGACCTAAGATGATCAGAGAAATTATTTTTCATCCACAAAATATTTTCAGTCGCACTATAGTCAGAGGGTATTTTTTGACTCTCGATAAAAAGCGTAAGATAAAAATTGGCTTGAATTGACTAGCGATAAAAATGCAAAAAATTAAAATTGATTCAAATCATCTACGATGGTCACAGAAGGTATTTTTCATCCACAAAATATTTTTTTTCGGTCGCTCTATAGTCAGGGGGTATTTTTTGACTCTCGATTAAAAAATGATAAGATTAAAATTGGCTCAAATCGCCTACAAGGGTCACAGAGGGTATTTTTCATCCACAAAATATTTTCGGTTGCACTATAGTCAGAGGGTATTTTTGACTCTCGATAAAAAAGTCTAAAATAAATATTGGCTCAAATCACCTACCGATAAAAAATTGTCAGGGGTATTTTAAAGGCTTTGTAAAAAGTAAATTAAAGGGCCTAAAGAAAATTTAAGTACATTAAGGTATGTTATAGTACATTAAGGTAAATTAAAGTCAATTAAAGGGTCCAAATTAAGTTGAAGTACATTAGGGTACATTAGAGTATATTAAAGTAAATTTAAGTACATTAGAGTACATTTAAGTAAATTGAGGTTCATAAAGTAAATTAAGGTACATTAAGGTAAATTAAAGGGTCTAAAGTAAATTAAAGTATAGTATATAAAAGTAAATTTAAGTACATTAGAGTACATTTAAGTAAATTAAGGTGCTTAGAGTAAAGTATGGTAAGTTAGGTAAGAATTTTTTAAAATTAAATAGAGGGTCAAAAGGTAAGTTACATAAGGTAAGAGTCGACAATATTGAATGATAACATTTTTTAAATAAAATTTTTAGTATAGTTTTATCGATCAATTTTTATACATATTTTTTAATGGTAAAATTTTTAACATAATTTTACAATGAAAATTTTTTATACTTGATTTTAAAATAGAATTTTTAGTATAAATTAATCGATGAATTTTTTATATATGATTTTTAAAGATAAAATTTTTAGTATAATTTGCAATTAAATTTTTATACATGTTTTTAATTGAAAAAATTTTTTAATGTAATCTTACAATCAAATTTTTTAATATAATTTTTACAATGAGTTTTATACATGTTAATAACGATAAAAATTTTTTCAAAGTAAGATGTGAAAAAAAAAATTAATATGAAATTTTCAGAATAATAATAATAATAACAATAATAAAAATAATAACAATAATAATAATAACAATAATAATAATAATAACAATAATAACAATAATAATAATAATAATAATAATAATAATAATAATAACAATAATAACAATAATAATAATAATAATAGTAATAATAATAATAGTAATAATAATAGTAATAATAATAATAATAGTAATAATAATAATAGTAATAATAATAATAATAACTGAGTACTGTACAACTTACTATATACACACTAGGCATTGAATAATTGAGTATCTTATTCATTGAAATTCCCTATTTAAATAATATTTACCCTTTGAACATCGATATTCAACCAACGTAACACACTTAAAAATAAAATAAAATTTTCTTTTAATCATTCCCCCCTTAAAATACTTGGTTATTCACACACTCACAATATGTTATCAATAACTAGTTACTGAACAAATCAATATCAAAAATTGTTTACTGACCAAGAAATTTTTAAATAAAATCACATAAAAATTTGAACAATCAAAAGAAATACAATTTCAATTACAAATTTTATTAACTTCTCCATTCTTTTATCGATCATTGATGTCTCCAAATTGTTTGGTTGCTTAGTTACCTTATTGTTATCAAGAAATCATTGAAGCCCAATCAAGTGTTGTATTTTCTCTGAATAAAAATTTATTGCTTTGTTTACAGTCTTGTATGTGATTTATTGAATTAATTTGTAAAACTTAGTTAAAAGACTTTGAAATTTTTCTACTATTTTTGTAATATTTTTAATTGCGTCCAACAATGAACAATTACTAAAAGTTATTGTTTTTTTAAAAATAAGACTTATCCTTAAATTATGATTATCATGTGATTAGATTTTGATTAAAGTTGTGAGAAATATTTTAAGTTGTTAAATTTTAAATAAAACTGCTTAATTTGTAAATAATGTTAGTTCTTTGAAGAAATTTTAAAATAAAACCTTCAGCAAATTAGTAAGAAAATAGTACTTATCAATTAAACAAAATCATTAAAATTCATCTCTCGACCAATCAAATCCCCTTAAAAATACTATAAATTCGCCTCTCAACCAATCATTTCTTTTTAAATGACAATAATCCCGGCTATATTCATTATTTTCATAATAATCACCGATATATATATATATATATTCAACCTAATAAATTTCTTGAAATCCAATTAAAATAAAATTGATCTCTTGACCAATCATTTCCCTTAAAAGATCATAAATTCTCTTCTTAACCAATCATTTCTCTTTAAATAACAATATTTCCACTCTCTCAAAAGATTTACACACATATTGATATCTATCTGAACAAAGCCCCTTAAAAATATTATAAATTTCTCCTCTATATTTTCCATTTAGAAAATATTTACCCTTTGAACACATTTATTCAACCAACTCAACCCACTTAAAAATGACAACAAACTTGTTCTTAATTGATTATTTCCTCTTAAAATATTATAAAATTTACTGTTAACCAATCATTTCCATTAAAATAACATTTTCCCCCACTGTACCAAAAATATACATATTATTTGTAAAAACCTACAAGGTAAAATTTCTTTAGAAATCTATATTAAACCGACTCTACTCCATAAAAATCCATCATTCGAATCATATTTACTATATGTATTCAACCAATCAAATTCCATTAAAATTATCATAAAAATCTGAATTTTACCAATAAAAATAAATTTTCTTTAAAGTATTACAAAATTGTTATCGATACAGAACATTTTCCATTTTAGTCTGGCAACAATTTCAAGCAATTAAAAAATTCATCAAAATTGATTATAATCGAATAAAACCTATGTTTTCCACATAAATTAAATTTTACTAAATTATTGTAAAATCACAAAATATATATTATATTGCCCAAATAATTAAAATTAATCATTAAATCAAGTATAAATTCAATAAAATTACCAGTCAACCTGTAGAGATAATAAAATGATTTTCATAAGTATACTGATAACCACACTGAGCATCCCCTTAAAAATCTCAAAATTATACTACTTTTGTGATTGATATCCATGAAATCAATAAAATTGAAAATGAAAGTAAATAATCTACCCCTTATCTCAAAAATATTTTATTCTTTCTAAGTTTCACTAAAATATTTTTTAAAATCAACTGAATTGATAAAAGTTTGGTTTAATTAACAATAAATTTTAATTAAATCTTGTCTCTGTGTATTCCAAAAGGTGATTGTAAGTTACTGTTAAATACATTAATCACTGCCCAATAAACCTCTGAAAAGCTTTACATACTTTCAACTTTTTAAAATAGATCATAAAATTATAAATAAATATCATTTACTATTAAAAATCTATCAGTCAAATTGGATTCTAATTGGTAAATAATTATTTTAAATATATGTTTCATAAACATTTTGTTCCTAAAATAAACTTTTATTTAAAATAATCCTAAAATCAAGTTAAATCTATTAAATTATCAAGAAATTATGTACTTCTTAAATTATAGATTTAACCTCATTTCTTCAATAATTTTTACAAAAATATAATAGTCGCCCACCAAATCCATTAAAATTCAACAAGTTTTGAAGGAAATCAAAATAATTTTTAAAACCTGAATTATTTAAAATCAATATTTTTGAAATTTAAAATAAAAATATTATGAATTTTCAATCTAGTTCAAAATAATACGGCCTCGCTTTTGGTACAATTCCCACAAATGAATCGGCATAGTAATAATATAAATATTATTAATATGAAATATAAATAATATAAAATTTTTTATTTTATTTATCATTAATTTCCTTTTGTTTGAGTCAATGGTTAAATTTTGAATTAACATGAATAAGCATTTTACTGATATAAATACTTTGATGTTTCGCCCTCACAGGGAGAGAATAATAAATTTTAATAGAAAATACTTAACAAATAATTGTTTCATTTATTTTTAGTGGGGAAATGACAGTTTATATTGTTTCATTTCCTGATAATTTCGATGCAGTTTCTCTGCAATATTTTTAAATATTTTACCATGTTATTATTAGTTTATTTCATGATATGCATAGATTTCAGTTTACAAATATATTTTTAATATAAGAGCGAATTTTCAAGGAATGAATGCACCAAATATATTCAATGTCAAACAATTCATAATGAACCAAAATTGGAATATTAAAGACTAAATGGTTATCGATTATAACATAAAATTCAGAAAATGAATAACAAAATTCAAAATAAAAGACGAAGTCATTCAGACAAAAGATAATAAGATATGGATACCGGTTGTCAAAATACAGATTTTCTTGAAAAATTCTTTAACAATAAATGGAAAAGAATTAAATTGGAACAGAAAAAGAGAAAAATTTAAATTTGTAAAGAAAGAAAAAAATTGATAAGTTTCAATTTTGCAGAGATATTCTAATAATATAAGTATTTAGATTTCAAATAGAAAAGTTGTGAAATTTTATTTATTTCAAGGACATCAAGAGCCAGATATTATGAAATGCAATTTTGTTTAAACGAGACCCAAAAATATCAAATAATTTGAGGGCCACGTTTAAAAATTAGAAATAAAATAATTAATTTTTTAATTTTATTAACGAAATGAATTCACAATTTTAATGTTTCTGACCTAGACTGGCTTGTACTTGAGCTGTTAGGCGAAAAATATTGAGTTTTTATCATATTGTCCAGATATTTCAAGATATTTTAATGGATATGAATAATTGTACCAAAGGTCATATGTCTTCTCCACATTCAGAATATACATTATTTGAGGCAATTGTAAAGCGGTGCCGTTAGGCCAGAAACCTCCATACAGATTGGGGCAGCCAGTTGCTGTAGTGAGAATACCGAAGAATCCTGCATCTGTATAACAATAAATGTTAACTATATTAATATAAAATCTCATTCCCCAGGAAGTTCCACTCATGGAGAAATAGTAGTAAGAAAGAGTTCGTAAATAAGTTGAATTCCAGGGATAAGAACTTTTAATATTAGACTTGATAAACCACGAAGTTATACTATCTGACGCAAGAACATTGAACTCAAGAATCACCGAGACTTGGTCATTGTAGTCAAAAGCGGTTAGTGTCATTATTAAAGGTTTGACATAATCCCATTCATCAAGGATTATGCTCCTGAAGTTCTGTAACTTGTTCGAATTATCTGCTGCTGTTTGTATGGAACTGTTTGTTGTTGACCAATAAAGATACGGATCCACTCCACTTACAGAGACCAATCTAAATAAAACCATTTTATTAAACAAATTACTGTAGCTCCTCCATTGCAACGTTGAGGTGACAATTGATGAAGGGGCCTGGGAAATGTAACAAATGTTATTTATAATAGCAAAGAAAACTCTTTTATTCATCGTTTGAAATCCACATTTGTACACATTTTTATCAATTGCATTTGTAAAACATGTAAAACTTGATAAAAAAATTACCAACAAAAGAATCATTCGAATTTTATTGAAATGTTATAATTAAAATTTGTAAAAAACGGAGAAAATTAATATAATATATTTATTAAATGATAACCAATGGGAATTACATTAACTTTTATATACATAATTTTATTATTATTAATTATGATGATAATAATAATAATAATAATAATAATAATAATAATAATAATAATAATAACTGTAATAATAATAATAATAATAATAAAAATATTAATAATAATAATAATAATAATAACAATATTAATAATAATAATAATAATAATAATATTAATAATAATAATAATAATAATAATAATAATAATAATAATAATAATAATAATAATAATAATAATAATAATAAGTAGGTAGATGTGTCCCATCTGGCCCACTTTTTGGTACCCCTCCCTAACAAAACCAAAAAAAACTAAAATATAATGTAAACACAAAAAATTACAATATAATGAATAAGAACAAGAATGTATATAGGTATACATTTATTAATTCAATGAACAGTTGGCTGAGCTGTTAGATGATCTGCTTGATAGGCTGTTTGATGTACTGTTGGATGTGCTGTTGGATAATCATGTGGAAAATTATTATTTTTATTCATTGTCAGTCTCAATCATATAATGACCGTATGTCAGGCTTACATTCTTTTTTACACATACCCTTTTATCCTCTTTGTTTGTTAGTGCAACCTTTGAAGTTTTAAAACCATGAAGTTGGTGATTGTTTGTACCAATACGAAATTGAGGTACAGAAAAGGTGGAGTTTTTCTCGTAACAGTCCTTATAAGATTTATGAGTTAACATTGTGTCCTTCAATGTGACTCCCTTAGCTTTTAGGCATTTTGATTTTCCTAGTAAACTATAGCATTTGGATCTAAGAAATACCCATTCATCATAACCTTCTCCCTTGCTTTCATCCTTAAATTTTCCAATGACCGAATCAAGTTTTTAGAATAAAGTGGATGAGTAGATGGATAATTAGATGTATCCGAAAGATTATCCTTAACCATTTCAGACAATAGAATATCTAGTTTACAATTTTTAATCTCCAAGAAGAAAGAGTCAGTATCTCCAGCGACTATATTAATCTTACAATTAAATTGTCGTCGGTATTTTTCCAAGTCCTTATACTGTAGCTCGTACATTCGAAGTTTGGACAAATCAAGTACCGATTGTCAAATATAACTCGGTCGATCTAAGCATACCGAGTCTGGATTTAACAAAGGAGCAATTAGATCATCAGAAATTTTGATACTTCTTTGAAAAGTTGATTTAGAAGCATATGTAATTATCTTCTTTTCTGTATTACATAATCTTAAATTTATTCTTTTTTTCAGGTTTTCGACAGTTTTACCATACAAACTATTATTTAGGAGCTTATAATAATTTTTATATAGCGTGTTTGTACTTTTTGCTCTTAACTCTGTATTGGTATCAATGTAGTTTTTAAAAATAGGAGACTGTTTGAATCTTACAGCTCGATTCACATAGGTAACCTTAACACCAAGAGACAAGTATAATTTTAGTAAACGCCAATGAATCACATAATTCTTTTTTGGTTAATGAGTCAATAACAATTTTTCAACCTTAGATCCCTCAGGTTTCATTTTCTCAGCAGCAATAGGAAAGTCGTCTAACTTATCGTGAAGATCAGAAGGAATTTTTAAGATTTGCTTCAAGAGTATCCCCATACGAAAAAGATTCAAGATTTAAAGAAAAACAATCTGACAATATTGAATCAAAACCATCATGTATCCAACTGAATTTGCCACAAGGTAAAGGTCGACTTAAAGCCCAACCGTATAAATTATTAATATCTATATAAAGCAACTCAGTGGTTTCATCAGTTTTTACAAAGTGTTTATTAACAAAAGTAAGACTTCCACGAATACCACCCTCATAGAAATTATAAATTTCCATGTCTTGCAATAGTTCAATGGGTTTATTTAAAGTTATTAAGGCAGAACTCAAAGACATTCCAGGAATCCCAAAATAATTTAAAGGCTCTAAACTATTATGAGCTATAGATTTCGCCCGAAATTGTTGGAAAAGGTCAGCTAAAAGAAAGCAATCGAGTTTCAAGTATATCATCATATAGTCAAGTAAATTTACACATTTAGTTTCAGTCCAAATTAATTGAGCTTTCTTATATTCAACTTCACTCACTCCTTCCCAGATTGGAGGCAGTTCATAAGTATTTTCAAGGACCTCTAAACTAGTGGCAACGTTGTACAGAAAAATACCTTTTTCCTTAACAATGGTACCAGTAAAAACAGATTTTGTTAATGGTAAACTAGTCAAAGTTTTCACAGCCCTAGCTAATGAGTCATTAACAAACTAGTAAGAGTCGATAAAACGTATTCTAAGCTTACCAACATATACCATAAGGGATAAGAACTTTTCTCTACTAATTGGAATACATGATAAGTTCCAATTTGGAAATTGATTTATTTCATACTTAAGGATATGATATAAGTCATACCCACGTAAATTATGAAACACTACAGGTAATAATTCTTTGATGCTCCTATTAACATTACAACTTTTACATTCAGGACCAATATATTTTCCTGTAAAATGGTCATGGTCTCTAACCGTATCTACTATGTTCTTATTACACAAATAACAATATTCACAATTATCAAATGAATATTCTTCGTCAAAAGTAAGTGGTAACATTAGCTTTTTCCCATTTTCTTTATAATATGGTAGCACAATGTTTGTTCCTATATCTGAAACCTTCTTCAAAAATTCATAAACGCAGTTTTGATCAATGAAATGATGGTAACTTGTCATACCAGTGAAGTTGTTGATTAATAAGAGTCCAGCAGAAATTGGCAAATGTTTTTGAAAATAAATGTCATCTTTTGGTAAAATAGATTCAAAATCTGCATAGATAACGAAAGGAGGTGTTATCGTTTTTGACCAGTTTTTGAACTCCAAATATTTATCTTTATTTTTTAGTAATGTATATAGCGTAGTACCTATCTGATTTTTCTTACATAACTCTTGGTGTTTTTCAAAGGATTTTGGCTTACGAAATCCATTTAAACAATTTTCACACCATTTGCCACGAATTCGAACATTACAATAATTGTTTTCATGACAATTCATCAAGCATTGTAAATTAGTTAGTGCTGTATAATGATATGTTTCACCCTTCTTTATCAATAATAAATAAATTAGATCCACTCCAGTTACCTTTGTTCGGTGAATTATATTTAAATATGGATGCTTCATTATACGTTCTTCTCTATCCTCAAAATTTTATTTATTATAAATCACAACATTAATTGCTAAACCAGGATTTTTCTTTTCAAAAGTTGGAATATCACACCGTTTCATTGGCATATCATTAGTATCGTATACCAAGTCATTCATATACGGTAAATATTTTCTTGGTCTATCTCTATGATTCTTGATTTTATCAGATTTTAATACAGCCAAAACACTATATATGAAACATAAATTATTGGTATTTTGTACGTTAACTATTGCTTTTTTAACCTATTAGAGCTTTAGGTGTTGGAATATAACTATGTCCAGATAACCTAGATATATTCGAAACTTTGGTTACCTTGAAATTTACTTCTATTATTCGGTTTATTTTCCAACTACTTCCTAATTCTGTTCGTTCAACAATCTTTTCATTTATTTTCTTTATACCCTCATCAAGAAAAGTTGTAGTCACTGAAACAGCGCGATTTGATATATTAACTACTTTGAGTTCCCCATCTTTTTCAAATTCTACTTGGACTCCAAATTGAACTTTTGAATGTTTCATTTCATTTAATTTTAATTTTTAATTTTTCCAAAAGAGAAGATGGAAGAACTATTTCCTTAACATTATATCTTCCGATGTTCACTTTTATAATTCGATGTGAGCGTAGTAAATCATATTCAATTTCTGGTTCAACAATAATGTCACTTAACCCTAGTCCAATTTGTAAATCATCTTTAATAAATATTTTTTCAAGTATTTCAGATTTTATGGTACTTTTTCGTTTCAAACTGTGTTTAAACAATGATTTTTTATTCGTATAAAATTGAGTCAAGTGATTTTTATGGTCATTATAAAATTTAAGGTACGGGTCCGAGGTTTTGGTCTGGCATACAGGACATATATAATAGTTATTCACTTGATAATATGGATTCATATCGAAACATGAAAAAAGTTAAATAATTCTGATTGTAATAACTAAAAATTCACATTTAACATTCACAGTAGAGATATTTTCAAGTTCGACATAATTTGTTTCATAAAATATTCTACCATCTATGTTTTCAATGTGAATATTTAAATCATCTAAATTAAAAATAATTAATAATTTAAATAAAAGTAAAAAATTACCATTTTTATATTCATTTCTTTCATTATTCGATCTTGAATCTTGAATATTAAAAGTATCTAACAGTTAATAATTTAGAAATCATTAAAAATTATCAAAAGATTACTTGTATCATATTTATCAATATGCAAAGTGTCTTGAAGGGTTGTCCTCTTTGACAATACTAAAAAAAGGTTAATAGTAAGTTATATTATACATACATACACTTACTTTTGGCAACAATACTACTTTTCGATTCTCCGAATTGTCTGAGGTGATGCCCGTATTGTTGTAAAAACATTGACTATCTACCAGATGTTATTGTGAGACATTCTGGACACACATAACCAAGGAAACCAGCATCATTTATCTTGAAATATGATGATGTAACAAGTTCACAGTAGAGAACATCTTCGTGACTGATAGCTACTCAAAATTTATATGTATAGCAATAATTCACTAAAAACAAATAGTAAATTAAATATACATAAAAAGTAAACTTACTTATGATAATATTTTAATAATAATTTAATTAATAATTGATTGTTTATACCTCAAGATCATTCGTTTATACTAATTAAAATCGATTGTTTATACTAAAAATTACATCCAAATTGAAATTTTTAATCAATTTAAATTGAATAAATTATAAATATGATGTTTGAAAATTAAATTTAATAACATAGCTTGCTATAGTTTCATGAAAATCATTAATATCAAGAAAATTACAAAATGAAAAATACTTATTGATTTATATCACATCGATTAATTTTTCAAAAAAAATATATATATTTATGCAATAAATTATTAGTTGATTCCCCACAGAAAAATAAAATAAATAAAATATAACTAATAGGTTTGAAAACGAAATTTTTAAAATCAAATTTAATAACACAGGCTGCTATAGTTACATGGAAAAGATTAATATCAATATAAATCAATGATATATGATGGTCACATCGGGAAATTAACTTTTTAATAAATTATTTTGAGTAAAGTACAAAATGAAAATACTTATTGATTTATTTCTCATCGATTAATTTTTCAAAAATACATACTTATGCAATAAGTTATTTTTTGATTCCCTACAAAGAAATTAATTGAATAACATGTAACTAAGATATTTGAAAACTAAATTTTTTGAAAATAAAATTTAATAACATAGGTTGCTATCGTTACGTGGAAAAGATTCATCCAAATAAATTAATTTTAATTAGAGAATCTTTTCGATTTTAAATTTTTATATAATTCTTTGTGTAGCAAGCGCCATCTTGATTTTCCAAAAAATGGAACAATTTCATTCAATCTGAATTCAATAACTTTGTGAGACGCCTAATATATTTTAAATTTAAGTTTTGTTTAAATCGATGATTGCACCTTCAATTTCAAAATTCTTTAGGAATTGCTGACCTATAAAAGTTTGAAATTTATATCACAAACAAGAAATCAACAAACAATTCATTCTCCAAATATTTTATAATTTTACTATACATATTTAAAATCTTTAAAATAAATTAAAAATTTATTTTATAATACAAACAAATATCAATTTATTAATTCTTTTATTATTTTCGATTATTAAATGGAACTCATTTTTTCCACTTAATTATTATATAAATGTGCTAAAAACGGAGATTTGTCACTAGATAATCTTTAATTATTTTAAATTTAAAATGTTTTTAAAAATTTAGATAAATTTATATATTTATTATTATTATTATTATCATTAATTTTTTATATTTTACTTTATTTCAAAGAATATGAAATGTGTTTTACTTGCATATGTATTTCACGAGGTTGCAACTAGTGTATATTAATATTTAAAAAACTCCATAAAATTATAATTAAAATTAAACTTAAAAAATTCTAAAAAATAAAATCGCAAAATTTACTACTGACAAATAAATAGTAGAATTATTTGTACAAATTTATGAAAGTATAAAATAAAATAATCAGTAAAAAATTGTCATTGAAAACGTTTTTAAATTTAACATTTGATCTATGATCCATTTTTCTCCTAGGTACAATACTAGTTTTCAAAATTTTGGTCGCAGTTCGAAGGACATTTGGGGTTCGAAACCGGAACACTAGAATGTTTTAGTATGTCAAATATCAAATAACTTTTATTTTAGTATAATTTTACTCAACTTTATTACTATTTATAAATGTTATTACTATAGGCTAACACCAAATTCATAAGCCTATCTGTGTTTTTAATAAAATCATCAATTCCATGATCATAAAACTCTGGTATTGATTGTAATGAGTGTAACATTTCTTTTTCTATTGTTATTACAGATAAATTGATTAATCTATCCTGGCTCATTGTATTCCGTGCATAATTTTTTACTCTTTTCAATATAGAAAATGATCTAGCCACTGAAGCAGTTGAAAATGGAATAGTACAAATTAAGTGCGCCAATTTATTTAATTCGCTTAGGGCATCTGTCAAATCAATTATCACCTCCAGAACCCCCCTCCTCCCTCCCCCTGCTGAGAGAAAGTTTTTCTAAGTCCAAAAGTACAAATTTTTCTGAGACAAAGACCATGACTCATTCAAGGTCATTCTAAAGTAGGTCAAGGTCATTGAATGACCCATCAAATTTTATAATATATATTTTTAACTTTATTTATTTTTATTTTATATACTTTATTTATTTGTTTTAATCAAGTCAATAATATTATTTATTTATTTTTAAATTATATTATTATTAAATTTAATTGTTTGTTTTAATCAAGTCAATTATTTTAATATTTTATTTTTAAATTATATTATCATTAAATTGTTTGTTTTAATAAAGTGAATATTGTTTTAATCAAGTCAATAATATTATTTATTTATTTTTATTTTATTTTATTTATTTTATATACTTTAATTTTTTGTTTTAATAAAGTCAATATTTTATAATTTATTTATTTTTTTATTTATATTATTTTTATTATTATTATTATTATTATTGTTATTATTATTATTATTATTATTATTATTATTATTATTATTTTTATTATTATTATTATTATTATTATTATTAGTATTACTGTTATTATTATTATTATGATTATTATTATGATTAATATTATTATTTTTATTATTATTATGATTTTTATTATTATTATTATTATTATTATTATTGTTATTATTATTATTATTATTATTGTTATTATTATTATTATTACTATTATTATTAATATTATATTATTTAAAAGTAAGTCAAGATTATTGGATGAGTCATCATATTTTCTCAAGGTCATCAAAAAATTTTAAAATACATATTATAAAATTTGATGAGTCATCCAATGACCGTGACCTACTTTAGAATGACCTTGAATGAGTCATGGTCTTTGTTTAAATGACCTTGAAATAATATGATGAGTCATTCAATGACCTTGAATGATTCATTGTCTTTGTCTCAGAAAAAATCTGTACTTTTGTACTTAGAAAATGTTTCTCTCAGCAGGGCGGAGGGGGAGTGGGTGTGCTGGAGGTGACACATCCCACTACTGTTATTTCAGCGGTTATTATCATTCATATGATGACTCACACAAGGGTTTGAATTAGGTATGTTATGAGAAACAGTAGAGTTATATTATACCTAGAAATTTGAAATAAAGATCTATTAGTATTTTGAGAAATAGACTTTTCAAAAATTTGACCATTCATTTAACAAAAATATCTTTGAATTGCTTCGTATATATAATATTACAATCATTTATTGTTAGATTTTTCTGAGTAAGTATAGAGTTTTGTATGCTCTTTTTAATGGTGATATTAAGACCTTCTAAAATTATGCCACGACAAGTCAAAATCTTCCAATAGTTAAATAAAATTACATCTTATAATTTATTCAAACATAATTTTAAAGATCAACACAGCCTTATAGAACAGTGGTTCTCAAAGTAGTTTTCCGTGGACCAGCATCGGTCCGCAACGTGAGTTGAATAGGAGGAAAATAATACCAGAATATTGTTAACTGTTTACCCCTCATAAAATAAATCATATGAAATATTACAACAAAACTATAAACGTAAAATTACAGAATGTGCAATTAAGGTTTAAAAAATAGTAAATGTGGCACTGGTCCATGGTGCTATAAAAATTTTCTACCGATCCGCCAAACGGAAAAGTTTGAGAACCACTGATATAGAACATCCTAAATCGAGGTCTTGTATCCATTGTGAAAAGTCTAAAGAATTAAAACTCTTTGTACACATTTAAAAATATTTTAAATATTTAATAAGGTTTGTGTACTATGTTTCATATTACAATCTATAAACTTTTGGAACGGGTAAACAAATATCTATCTAATGAAAAAAAATCAAATTATAAATGATGTAAAAATATATATCATTCAAAAGATCAAGATGGTGTGTGAGTAGATGAAATGGGATCCGCTAGACCAGGACTTTGCTGGCTCAGCCCCCAGCGCAAAAAAATAAAAGTAACAAATTTAAAATTTTGATAATAATTCACCAAGTTAGTATTTGAAAATACTAATTTACAAGTTCATCCGACTGTTGGGCCAGCACACAAATAGCCTTGAGAATTTTTTGATTGCATCAGTAATACAGCACAAAAACCCAGCACCAAGATAACTTAAAATACAATATACAATACCAACTAAACACTTTAAAAACTGAGAGAATATAAATAAATATAAAATCAAAAAACATAAAAGTAAAATAAAATAAATACAAAATGCATCAAGAACCGTACGAAATTTACATAAAAAAATAACATAATAACAAGAAAATTCGACCGTAAAATGACCATTTATATAAAATTAAAAATTAATGAATTAAATGAATAAAAATAAAATATTTTTGGCTGAATAAATTTAATTAAAAATGTTAAAAATAAATTACCAATTTTAATTAAGAAATTAATAAAAATTTAATTTAGATAGCACAAATAATTTCAAGGTCGAATGTTGTTTAATCGCAATAAAATTAACACGCAAGGTTAAGGCCAAATTATAGGTATATATACTGATGTGTTTTCACAAATTTTCAACTACTTTGCAGTATTAATTTCAACTAAAATTAAGTTGCACACTTTTTTATAATCTTGCTTTACAGTGTTATTTTCTACTACTTTGCAGCAATATTTTCAGATTATTAATCTGCAGTTATGTTATTTTGGTTTGGGTGCATCGATGCACGATTTAAAATTGTAGGTGTTTATCGATCAATTTGATTAAATGGCTTAGCGATTTAACAGTGTTTATATGAATGCAAAATATACAGTTTTATGCGTTGAGACTTTCGCCTTATTCATCTGGTAATTTAATTTTTTATTATTTCTTTTTCGGCTCACAGCCAAAACATATCGCAAGACAGTAAAATAAAACACACTAGCGAACTGTGTAAGTGCGTGTATAATCGCCAATAGTTTGTGCCCGTGAAGGCTCCGGCGTGAAAACGCAGGAACTGAAACGTCAATATTATCCGTATATAGGGGAAATTGGAAGGTAAAGGAGTAGTCCTTTGGCTGCTCCTTCATCATCCGTTTCCTGTAAAATTGACATAAATTTTTAACAACAATCAACTCAAAATATCTAACACCGAGTAGTCCAGTGGGAACTTATTAATTATGAAATGAACATACATAGATCTTAAGTACAAAGAGAGGGAATGGGTAGCGGGGAAAATTGCGAAATCGTTGCAACAGTTAAAATGAATAGCCATCGGAAAAAGATTAATCCGAACGACTAAAATCATGGAAAATAATTTTTTTAAATAATATTTAAGAATTAAATAAATTATGTTGAATTGAGACGGAAAATATGGGCAAATTTTCGCAAATTTTCGGAAATAATTGAAACTTTTATCATAAAACTATAAAATAAGGGCGGAACACTGCTCAAATTTTCCGAATCAACTAAAATACTTATCAAAAATAGCAAAGTAAAAGTAGAATACGGCTCAATAATTGATTGAATATCCGGATAAGACCGTAAAATTTTTCGAGTTAATTAAAACACTTATAGAAAATAGTAAAGTAAAAGTGAAATGTTGTTCAATTGTTAATATAATATTCTTATAAACTGTAGGATAAGGGCGGAACGCTGCTCAAATTTTCCGAATCAATAAAAATACTTTATCAAAAACTAAAGAATAAGGATAAAACCGTAAAATAAGGGTGGGACGCTGCTAAAATATTTCGAATTAACAAAAATACTTTATCGAAAACCGAAAAAATACAGATGGATTACGGCTAAATTTTTATATAAGAAAATATTTATTAAAGCTGAGGAATAAGGGCGAATCCTTACACAAAAATTCGTTAATAATATCGATAATAATTATAATATTTATAATAATAATAATAATAATAATAATAATAATAATAATAATAATAATAATAATAATTATAATAATAATAACAATAATAATAATAATAATAATAATAATAATCATGGTACTTGTAATAATAATGATAATAATTATGATAATAATAATAGTAATAATAATAATATTAGTAATAATAATGAATGTAAGGGTAATTATAGTAATTAGAATAATAATAAATGTAATAGTAGTAACAATTAATAAAGGAAATACATGTAATAGTAACAATGGTAATGCTAGTAATAATAATAGGGAACCTTGTAGTTATAATAGGGATAAGGGTAAGAGATATACTGTGTGAATATTTAACATAACTAAGGGTGTACATCCAATAGAATAATCATCAACACGGACGACGATAAGAAGGACTATGGGAATGGACCTAACAATAAATGATATGAGAGTATAGGTTAACATTTGAAAGAGATAGGAGAATAATGGGACCTAAGAATCGAAATCGATCACAGGCCTTCTATCGGCAGCTCGTTGGACCCATGGATCGTTCGGTCAATTATAGCATTAGCAATAGCGCTCACTTTTTGTGGACGATCTACCCATTCGAACACAGTTCCAACGTTGCTTAGCAACGGGTGCCGAGTGGTAAGCGAAAGATATTTGTATGAGGTTGTCTGGGTAACAACCATATAGTTTCAAAATATCAATACCCAGAAACCCACCATACAAATTTGGGGGCTCAGCCGGGATAGAAAGTGTTTTTCTTGGTAAAATCAAACGACACAAAAAAATAACAGGAAGTAAAAGCCAACTGAAAAGAGGAAATAACGAACACTTTGTTGGAATACCCTCAGCCGGGATAAAAATGATTGTTTTTGCAAAAGAGCAAACGAAACTGACAGATAAACAGATGACAGATGAACAAGAATGGAAACAGATGACAGTAAATGAAACCTGATAAAGAACGATGAAAAACGACCAACTCGACTACAAAATGGGAAAATATGTTAAGGAAACAAATGACTAGCCCACCAAGTACAAATTTGGGGCTCAGCTTCTTTAATGGGAAGAATCAAAGCAATAAAGTTAAAAAACAACTGAAAGTGACCAGAGGATACAAGATGCAAAAATCGAGTTATTAAACAGAAAATGTCCGGACAACATTTTGCCAAAAATAGAGCGTAATAGCAAACGATGGAAAACGATCAAATTGGCTACAAAATAAGAAAAACAGAGCAATGAAATAAATGACTAGATACCACATACAAATCTGGGAACAATAAGAAAAGAGAGATCAGCGGAAAACTACGGAAAACAATAGATTTGTCTACAAAACTAAATGAAACAAATGACTCGACCACCGATTACAAAGTTGGGAACTCAGCAATGAACAAAGTGAACAATATACAACATTTCTTTTAGAAACAATGACAAGCAAGAAAACGTTAGAACGATATTGGACAACTAATAATTCGTAAAAACATCAACGGAAAAATTCAAAACGAGTTAGCGGCTAGCAAACAGGAGAAGAGGAAATAAATAGAAAGAAATAAAACAAAAACTATGAAAAACGACCAACCTACCTACATGGAAAGCAAACTAACGAACGAAAGAAATACAGAAAGAAAAGATCAATGCGAAATAAGAAGCAAAAAACTTTGTTTGATCATTCGAAGCAGAGATCTAATAATTATTTTGCAACGGAAAACAAATGTCAAGGAAAATTAAGAAACTACCAATAATCTCAGGAGCACCTTCAACAGAGCATGAATGACGGTTCTAAATGGAAACAAATAACGATCAAAAACAATAAATGTTGGGACGGAATTGCACCGAAACGCAGATAGATAACAACTGGAAAATACTGAAAGAAACTTTGGAAAACGACCGGTTTGTCAACATGGAAAAAAGAAACTCAGAGTAGGTAATGGAAATCATCTTGTAAATATCATCCAAAACAGTAGAAGTAAGAATAAAAATATAAAATAAATAAAATAAAAATAATAAAAACAGGGAAAAAATGGAAATCACGAGGATTAAAGCGATTAGAAAAGGGGAAACCACAAAAATGCGGGTCGTGTAAATGTTGTGTAAATTAATTCCAGAACCATGTAAATAATAATTGGATAGGAACAGCGGTAAGAGTTCGTAAAAAAAAATTGGAAAATTAGAAATTGCCGGATTAATATTGTTTTGAAATAAGAAAGGATAATCAAGTCAGTTAAAATAATTTTAAACGTAATAAACGATTAATTGAAAGTAATTAAATTAAAGATCAAAATATTAACGGAAAAGGTTGCAACGATTTCGAACCCCTACCCCTATGAAATAAGAAATATTAGCGGAAGTAGCGAACGATCGATTGTGCGAATTTCAAAGGACATGAGACTAAGCAATGCCAAATTAGATATTAAATGTGACAGAGATAAACGATCAAGTCGGAGAAATTAACGAAAAGATAAGCAAGATGATGGAGAAACTTAGGCTTGGTTAAAAGGAAATTTTCTGTTGTAAATGAAATGAATAGGTAACAATGAGCGTAGAAGAATAAAATGATGATGCTTGTTATAAATGAAAATAAAGGATTGGAAATAATAATGAATTACGAAAATAATAGCCAGCAACCAGAGGAAAATGATGATTGAAAACGAGTACGATGAGTTGAGATTGATAATAATAATGAATGAGACAACAATAGCAACCGAAAGGTGTAAAACATACGGAAAAAGCCGAACAATTCATGAAAGCCGTTAAAAAATTTTGAGTGGACAAGTAAAATACAACTTAAACAGCGAAAGCTGAAAAATCACACATAAGGTACGGTAAAAGTTTCGATGCATCTCATTGATTTTTAGTATATTTTGTAATGTTATTTATATTATATTATTGGAAAATAAGATTGAAAAGTAAGATTTCAAACCGAGCTATCATAACGATAGTACGCTTACTCCGATGGAGAACTTTGATCAACCCGAGGAGAGGAAGGTAGTAGGATCCGTCGCAAATGTTGGGGAGTTTCTGGCGAGAGATTGATCACCTCTCTGGGGAACAAACCAACGCGATTACTACAATTTTCGAATTGGGAAAGTGAAGGGGAAACCGAAAATAAAATTAAAAATTGAAAAATGCGCATGATTTAGATACCGAAAGTTAGAAAGCTGAAAAGTTAGTAAAGGTACCTAGAGATATTTTTTCTCCAGCTGGTGGTGAGGCACCAGAGGACAGCTACGGACTGTCGAGTTCAGGATGTTATCAGCCAAGGAACTGGTAGCGCTGAACCGGTCGATACACAACACGGATCCCACACCAAGTATCGAGGCCCAAGCGGTAGGTGAGATGTGAACTAACCGGTAAATGGTTCAAACTCAAAAGGCCTACTATGGTCAGAATTCACCCAGCCAAATAGAGCTGGACCTCTGACGGGAGCGGGCGGATAGTAGACGAAGAATTACCGCACCCATAGATCGCTTCCTTTTCTTTTCACTATTCGGGAAATCAAGCAAGTAAATTTATGGTTGATTTTCCGGATGGATTAGTGGGCAACTATTACTCGGTAAAATTGTATAGAAACTCATTTTACTAGGTCTTTTGATGATATCCATGAGGGTTTTTGATATCCATGCCATTTGACATAGTATTGTTTATCCTTACCCACCATTTTAGTTTTCAA
Source organism: Schmidtea mediterranea (assembly GCA_022537955.1). NCBI lineage: Eukaryota > Metazoa > Platyhelminthes > Tricladida > Dugesiidae > Schmidtea > Schmidtea mediterranea. Next base: position 315,142,263 of record CM039679.1, on the reverse strand, counting down.
TATTTTCTGAATTCTGAACACTGTAGGTTTGGAAATAACTTGTAATTCCTGTTCATAGAATTTCCCTTGTATTAAATTGTTATCACTATCTTTAATAACATACATTACAGGACTCTGTTTAGTATTAATTTTAATAATTTGAAATACCTCATCACTTCAATTACTATCGAAATTTTTGATGAAAGGTGAAGCAGATATTTTACTAATTCTAACGTGATCACCAACTTTATATTTTGGTTTTGTAATAGGAAAGTTTTAGACTGTACTCGTGTTTTTGAACTGATATCTACGGGTCTCAAACCATTCAGACCTCGATGTGATGAATTATTATAACTAACAAGTATTTTCGGTAATACATTTATCCATATTTTATTACCTTGATGCACGAAATATTTCTTCAATCTATCCCTCAATGTCCGGTTAAATCTTTCAACATGTGCGGCTTTGTATTGAGAATGTACAGAATAATAATTTATTTTGAGACGATCCAGGATTTGCTTAACTTTACTATTGTAAAATTCCTTGCCTATAATAATAATAATAATAAAAATAATAATAATAATACCTAAATCGGTTTGCAAATTATCTGGATGCCCATTTTTAAACATTGAGTTAATTGCTTTAGATATTTCCTCAGCAGATTTTGTCTTTGTTGGTACACCGCGGGCAAAACGACTGAAAACATCGATACACGTTAAAATATATTTATAACCCTTGTTAATTTTCGAATACGGTATCATCTCCATCAAATCCATTTGCCATAAATCATTAATACCGAATGTCTTATAAGCTATTGTTGGAAATCTTTTCCGCATCGGTTTGTTTAAACTGTACGCAAGCTGATCTGACAACCACTTTTGCGTTTCCTTTTTCGACTTTGGGACTCTTTTCTTTAACTTTGCCACTCCACCGAAACCTGCTTCGTCTTCTGGGTTCGTCCAAATCTTCTCCATTACAACAAGATGATTTAAATTTTAATTTGACATTAGGTAATGATTGCCCCATCGTTTATTGTGATAATAATGATAATGCTAATGGTAACATTGCTCCAATAAAACCACCTTGTTGTTTATATATGATTTTTCTCATTTGCTGACGATTTTTATTATTTACTAGTGATAACAAAGGCTTACGATGTTTATTCAATACTAGTTTTTTAGAATTACTGATTTTAATTTTACCTCTGACTACTTTTAATAGAATTTTGAGTAAATCATCGACAACAAAAGTTGGAAATGATTGTAAAATAGACATTCTTTTCATACTCGAAGCATTTAACAATGCATTAAAATATGGGAAACTCCTATGATTTTTTACAATTTTATCTGTTTTCTTACTCTTTTTAATAATGTTTTTCGAAATAAGATTCATTGCAGGGTAATTCTTGGTTATTAGCTTTTTAGATGATGTATAACTGGTTTTTGGTGGAACTTTATTTATTGTCTTTTTAATACTTTGTCTAAGTTTTCGGATATTTTTAAGCCTGGATTTCATAAACATTTTTACATGTTAAAGTTTTCAACTTTGTTTATATACCATGGCACCTTCTTTATTGAAAATATCAGTTATTACCCGTAAATCGTCATTGCATTGTTGTGTGAAATCAAGAAATATATATCCATGTGGTGATTTTGTAGCATCTTGAAATGCACTGATGAGAAAATTACGATTATTAGGGTATGCCTGTCGAGCAAGAAAATCAATAACTGTTGCATCTCTAAGATTCTTGAAAATAACTAAATATTGAACATTTAAATTCCTTGTTCGATGGGCGCCACCCTGATGAAATAGATTTTGAGTAATAAAGATCACAGTAACACCAACATGTCTACTGATTTTTGTGAATAAATTATTAAAATCCTTTTCTTTATTAGCTTCCTGATACAAATCATCAATAATGATGACATCACCTTTCCTTAAACGACTTGACCAGTTTTAATCGAAACCCTTTACTATTTTCATGTTTTTCAATTTACAGAAATTATCTTGAGTTAATCCATGTTCTTCATCTGCACCCTTATGCCAATAAATCTTGTTGAATTTGGTTTGAAATAAATTAGATTTCAGTAATTTACACACAAACATAGTTTTACCACTACCACTTGGGCCAACGATTTGATATACCGCATCATTTCTTAATTCCATTATTAATTTGTATAATTATAGGTTTTTGTTTATATTATATGATTTAATGAACTCTTCCTAAAAATTATATATATAGCTTAATATTTCTTTATTGTTTAATTATGTTATCAAATATAAATTATAAAGGAACATTCGATGTATCAAAAATGACGTTTCCAAATGGTAAACCCCAGCAAATTGTAGATAGGAGTGGAAAATACCCTATAATATTTTTCAAATCAGGCAAATGCAGAATCATGGGATACAAGAAACCTTTAGATGTCAATAAATTACAATATAGAATAAAGGATCTTAAAATACAGTCAATTACAGTTACCATGGATATAGGACAATCTATCAATCTATACAACATGTCAACAAAATGTCTTTGTATGTTCGAACCAGAATTATTTCCTGCACTGAGGCTTTTAAAATACAACCCAATGTGTGTTAACGTGTTTGCTAGTGGCAAAATAGTTATATTAGGGGTGCGAAATCTAGAGTACAAAAATATTGTTTGTGATATACAAAATGAAATCATCGGATTGGTCGATATCTGATTGGCTAATGATTGATTAAAACAACTTGCTTATTCATTTTATTTCATTTTTAAAATGGAAAATACTTCAAGCACAAAATTAAGCAAAAAAGAGATCGAAAATTATGGTAAATTTATTATTTATTATTTATTAATATTAATATCTTTGTTTCCAGATAAATATCAGGCCGTATTACTGGAAAGGTTATTCTTCTTCTATCCTCAACTCAGAGCAATAGTCAAAGACCAGCCTGAATCAGTAATTCCAGATTTGGTCTATACAACCACCAACATATGGATTTTTAAAATAATTGATCAAGCTCTATGGGATATTAAACTTGACAGAAGACCAAAGGAGATGGAACCCTAATACCCTTGTATTCTGAATTGTAGCTGCTGCGATTTTCGATACCAGCGATATGTGGAATGGTGCCTGGCAAAATCAGTTAGAAATTCTTCGAAATACCAACTTTTTCGAAAATAAATGTATTTTATTTTGATTGTTTTGGTAGTTTTATTGTTGGTAATAAATGTTTTTGTATTTTATTTTTGTTTTGTTTTGTTAGTTTTATTTTGGTAATAATAATAAATGCTTTTGTATTTTATTTTTGTTGTTTTGTTAGTTTTATTTTGGTAATAATAGTAAATGTTTTTGATAGTAATAGTCTTATTTTGATGGTGGTAACAATAATAAAAATAGTAATTTTATTAGTATAGTAATAATAATAGTAATAATAATAGTAATATTAATAATAATAATAATAATAATAATAATAATAGTAATAATAATAGTAATAATAATAAAAATAATAATACATTTTATATAGATGATATGTGTAAAATCATAAAACTCAACTGGTTAATTTACATACAGTCACGCACTTAACATGCAATTATCATGCACTTATCATGCATGATTCTGATTAGTTAATCAGTATCTGTCAAGGGTATAAAAGTGTGTCACCACCTTATAGAGATCATAAATCAAACATGACCAAGAAAATAAGTGTCCAACCAGTTCAGATGTTCCACAATTATAAAATGTATTTTTTAAAGGAGCCTATCAATATGCAATTGGCAAATCCGGTCAAACTCAATAAGACTCAATTTCAATCTCTCGCTGGCACTCTCTCAATGTTAGATATCAAGGATATTGATAATACGTTCAAAAAGATCAATTCGAATTTAAAATGCAATGAAAATGCGTTCTTCACGAGTCAATATACCAGATATTATGATGCATTTACAGAAATTGGATTCAAAGAACAGGAAAACTGGTATATAACAATAACAATCCAAGGATATAAAGCAGATCAAAACGATGTGCTTTCTCCAATCTGGAAAATTGTTACTGCTAGACTTTCACAGTTATTTTAATGTATAGTGTTTAATAAATGTATTAATGTTTCTTTGTTATTCTATAAACAAAATTATAAGTAGTTTTAAAATAGTGTTAAAATGATGTCTGAAAAAGGTAAAATATAAAATATAAATAATTAATTAATTTTGGTTTAGAATATTTAATAAACTTTTTGTTTGATAAACTTGAAGAAATAACCGGTGTAAAAATTAGAGATATGTTGACTCTAGTTGAAGCATTGAGTAAAGAATCGGATTGCGAATCTGAATGTCAGAGTGATGAAATTGTTAATGATGGAGATACTGAAATTATTAATGATTCTGAAGAAATTATTAATGTTGAAGAAGCTACCGAAAAAGATGAGCCTACCGAATTTAAGAATTGTATTGATCATGTTATAGAAAATATTATGATAGAATCTTGTGGTGATGAAGAATGTACATGTAATAATCAATAAATCTTTAAAATATAGTTTTTTATTAATAAAAATAACAAAGAAATATTTATTAAAATCTATGATAAACCTTGTTACATAAATATAAAACAGATACTCCAGTGAATAGTTTTAATAAAAATTTGCAATTCTCGATATAAATATCAGAGCGTTTGGCTTCTGCGGCAACTTGAATAATAGCTGTCCATCCACCGTTTGATTCTACCCACGGATCAATTTTTGTTTCTATCACCTAAATAATAATAAATTAATAACAATATAAAGTAATATACCTCAATAGACCATTGGAAATAATTTTCATAGTCGGATCCAGATTTTAATATCATGTGTTTCATGTACATTAATCCTACTATTATTCGCATCCATTTATTATTTTCATCAAACATGTAACTAAATATTGATTGGAATGCCTTCTTTCTCTCCAATGGTGGCAAATTGAGAATTTTTTCATAATCGAATGGGATGTCTTCAACGATTTTCTCGGTACGGTTTACCATAAATTTCATGTTTTTAATGATTTCATCTTCTTCTCTATTATTAGAGACCAGCTCATTTAACAAAGTTATAAAAAATTTAGTTTCTGGCATTTTATAAAAATATATGAAAGTGTAAGCTTATTTATACTATATTCGACCAATCAGAATCATGTAATACTAAGAAAATATGTAAAAATATATAATGGAAATGACTATGATGATTTGTTGGCACTGTTAACTTCTTTCAAGTTGTTGCCACCACTGTTAACCAGTTGTTGTTGTTGTTGTTGTTGTAATTTCATTATACGATTGAACTGATCAGATGTTTTATTAGAATAAAATTTTATACTATATTGAACTTGATTCATCATTTTTTCATTAAGTTTACGATTTTCTTTCAATTCTAATACTGATTTTCTTAATTCATTTTTGATAGTATCAATGGTCTTATTTAGATATATAATATCATCATATAATTCGTTTTTAGCTCTTTTTAAAGTCTCATATGTATGTTCAAATCGGAATTCTAAATTACTCATTCTTTCAGATAATCTTTTGACTGGAGTTTTCAAATATCTAGGCCTATCTATCATATACAAAATATCCATCAATACAGCGGTATCAGGACATACACATCTTGTTGAATTTTTACCTTGAACGGTTACAACAATTGAGTTGACCATATTAAAAACTAATAATATTATTAAAATTTCTTTAATCATTTTCAAAACATTATAAATTAATATTTATTGTTTATAGCTAAAGATTTGTGTGTGTTTGTGTGTCTCTAAATTAGTATAAAAGTAATTGTTATTTCATTTTTTATCATTAAAATGGTTATACCGAGTGCAGTTCAAGCTATGAATGAAATTAAACATTATGGTAATTTATTATTACTATTATTATTATTACTTGCTTTTTAGATGATTATTTTAAAATTATTAAAGAAAGTCTGCAATTCTATTATCCAGAAATACATGGAATCATGGATAAGCCAGCATCAATAATTCCAGACTTGATATTCAATCATACATCAATATGGATATTTACTGTAATAGATGAGTTCCTATGGGATATCGAACAAAACAATTTGTCAAAAGATATGGAACCCGAATACCCTTGTGGTGATGGATGTCATTGCTGCGCTTCCCGATATCGGAAGTATGTGGAATGGGCTTTGAATAAAGCTCTTCGACAACACTACTATAGTAGAATTATCTCTTTATAATAAATTTATTGTATATGTCTTGGTTTTCATTATATAGTAATAATAAAAATAATAAAAATAATAATATTAATAATAATAATAATAGTAATAATAAGATTATTAATATTAATAATAATAATAAAATAATATACAACTATATACTACTTATAAAAATAAGTAGTAAATTAAAATTAAAAAATATTGAAAAATTATATGACCTTGACCTTTTTTAAATGACCTTGACCTACTTTTAAATGACCTTGAAAAATAATAATATTTAAAAAAAAATAAAAATAATAATAAAATAATTACAAAATATATACTACGTATAAAAGTAAGTAGACATATTATAATTGAAAAATGATTAAAAATTCCTTGACCTTGAAAAAATGTTGAATAACCTTGACCTACTTTTAAATGACCTTGACCTACTTTTGAATGACCTTGAAAAATAATAATAATAATAAAATAAATTTACAAATATATAATACTTATTTTTATAAGTAGTAAATTAAAATTTTAAAATGTTTAAAAATTCCGTAACCTTGACCTACTTTTGAATGACCTTGAAAAATTATGATGAGTCACCCAATGACCTTGAATGAGTCATGGTCTTGTTTAAATGACCTTGAAAAATATGACGAGTCATCCAATGACCTTGAATGAGTCATGGTCTTTGTTTAAGTGACCTTGAAAAATATGATGAGTCATCCAATGACCTTGAATGAGTCATGGTCCTTGTTTAAATGACCTTGAAATATTATGATGAGTTATCCAATGACCTTGAATAATAAAATTTTATTTTATTTTTAAATTCGATAACAGCGAGTATTTTTTGGAGGATACCAAATACGGATATGAGTCCGGATATTTGTGGATATCACATACGGATAATCCGAACCGTCAAACTCTAGTTTTTGCCATTTTTTTGTCGTCTAGTGAATTCTCAAATAAAAATAATTTGAACAACTTTTCTAATAAAGAATGGCTGAAAACCTTCTTTGGAAGGTCTTTGATGTTCTTAAAAAAGATATCTACCGATTTTTCACTATCATATTTTAACGCTGCAGAAAGATCTTTTATAATTTCATGCATTACTCGCTGATGCTTTCGATTGAATCTTTTGTTATAGTCTGGTCAAAAAGGTAACTCCTCGTTTGTCTTATATGTGAACTTCGTAGCAGTTTTGCTATTAGATAAAAGACAAACCAATAACATTTACCGATTGCTTTTTTACTCTTACTGGTAAAATATTTTTCACGGGCAACAAGGTATATACATTTCATTGGACTAGATTTTGTATACCGATTTTTAATTGAAATTGAAAATTTTGTAAACAATATTGTAAAAGTATATTATAATAGATGTTGAGTTATCATCTTGATTTTGTTCGGTAGGAACTGTTTGGTCTGACTCCACGTGCTCTTTAAATTGATGTAAATTTTTTGATTATTTTTAATTAATTATTTTATTTTTCCAATTTTTTTTATTTATTATGATTTTTTGAAAATAACTTAAACCCCACATAGAACAGGGCATATGCAAATGAAACTTTTAACAAACCAAGAAAAATTGCAGGATAGTTTAGCTATCAACTGTTATTTGTGCTAAATGCCCATTTTAGAAAAAGTGAAAGATCATGATCAATTTACAGGCAAATATTTAAGACCAACATGCGGTGTACGCAATCAACAATAAAACCCGAGAAATATTGCCTGTTGTATTTCATAACCTGAAAGGATGGGATCTTCATCATATATTGAAACATATCCTGAATTAGTTTCCTCATTGGGGTATCAGATACATTCAAATAAGCACTTCGAAAATTTTAACTTTAATAGTATAAATGGGCAAATTTACTGTATGATTTATTGGCTAAGTTCAATTATCAATAAATGAATTTGGTGTAATACCTGGACTATTATTAACAAAGGAATATTTCCTTAAGGATTTGCAACCAGTGAGGAGATTTGGGAAGTTGTTACAAATGAAGAGTATGACCTAGTGCTACAAATGTGGTGAGAAAAAAGTTGTGAAACTCTAATCGTTTATGTACAAATGTATTTGAAGCTTGATGTGTTTTTGCTTGCCGACTTTCTAAAACTTTGAGCAAAATCAAAATTACACAATGGATTTGAGCCTCTTTACCTTTTTGGAATCCCTGGAATGTCTTGGGCATCTGTGCTACTGACATTAAAAGAACCAGTGAAATTATAAATAAACATGAAAATGCATAATTTATTCAAGGGAAGGATCGGTGGTTTTCTCACATTTATAAATAAATACCACGCTGCTACAAAGGATGAAACAGAATTGCTTTATATAAATATAAATAACTTATACGGATGGAAATTCACAGTCTACCTTTCCTTCTATGACAATCAATACTCTGCAAGTCGTTTTATTGTACTATTTTAAACATTAGTATATGAAAGACTTTTGGATTGCGATAAAATATATGATTTACTTGGTGAAATAAAAACTCAGACGTGTACTGACATTTCTCCTGGTCTCAATTTAATTCATGTAAAAATAGCATATAAAATAATATTCGAATATTTTAATAAATTAAATTTATTTGATAATTATATGTTACTAAACCAAACAATGTCCGTTATTATTTCAGATGATTGTACTCAATATATGAAAGACTTTATAAACATAGAGTGTATGATGAAACCTAATGTAATATTTGCAATAATATCTCCTCTTAAGGCGCATGAACTACTTTTGGTGATCAAATAACACAGATGAACATTACAATATGAGTCCAGTGACTTCTGATTTAAACGTGGTCTCTCAACATTTTTGTTATAATAAACTCTCTAGTCCCATTAGTAGATAGAAGTGACAATGTAAAATATAAAAACGCTAAAAATTAAATACTGCAAACTCTTTAAAACTTAACTTGAATAATGTATGATATAAAGATTTTATCTTGCTTGATCCTAAGCCGGAACGCTCCAAAACGTCGTTCCAGTACTTCCTTTTTGGACAGGAACGCGCTCCGGAACTAAAGATGATTTCTGATAACGAGAATTGGCTGACATATTGATTTCATGTATTGTTAAAAATATTTATGCAATATTGTTTGAGTAACTAATAAGCGTATTTTATAATTTGTTAACTAATTTTTATTAAACGTTTCTATTGTAATAAACATATATATATATATATATATATATATACGTTTCCTTTCCTTTTTATGCTATATACAGCGCCGATCCTGGCGACGGGCGAAAATATGGGGAAATCTCCCCCCATCGTCAAATTTGGGACATGAGACCGCACAGAGCGGCCGCCTACCCAGGATCGGCCCTGTCTATATAATTATATATACACGTTCATGTAAAAAATATTAGCACAACACCACTGAAAGTAGGTTTATAGTCACTTCGTGACAAACCACACATTTACAAATATCAATTCATAAATTCACCGCATGTATGTTTGCATGGGTAAAAAAAACGTATAATCATGTTTATACATCAAACTTATGCTGTATTTAAACTGAAATTTACCTCAAAGTGACTATACGGCCTACTACTTACGGTTGAATGCTTAGTTGGTAGGTTGAAACGGTTGAAATGGTTTTAAGCTCGAGTTGCTTTTTCTGGTTAATAATTTCTCTGATTGAGTGGAAATTAAGTTGGAATGCCCGAAAAAACATATTGCTAAAATACCTTTTTAGGGAGTTGAGTTGCACGTTGGGGTTGTGAAAAACGTATTACAAATAATTTTATTTTACAAAATAATGTCTAAAACCGAAGAGTGTTCTAAAATGGATTTTAATTGTAAGCCCTTCAAACAAACATTAAAAACAAAAGCCGCATTTATTTCTCATCTGAAACGAAAAAAAACATTTTACACAAATAAAACCTTTGTATAGAAATAATTCAAAAACATGTGTTTAACGTGTTGGTATATTTCTAATTTCTGGATTTCAAGCACATTTCGAAAGGTGTTGAGGGCAGCTAAGAGTACCACCCGAATAAAAATTAAATTGAAAGAAAAATACACCAAGAAATTATTGAGCTTAAAGAAAAAGATAAATGTTTAGATATGAATTCTATTAGGGGAACAATACAAATGAGCTCTCCAAAAGCTTTTGGCATGCGTATTTAATGATGCCTTATATCCAGTGGTAAAATTGACTCAAAATCCACATAAATTAAGAATGGCGGTTCAATAGATTTTGCATAATTAGAAAATTTTAAATATTTATTTTTTGGCAACGTATAAACGGTAGTGCCTGTTTAATTTTTTATGCATAAGGAAACATATGTGTTAAATGCAGGTTTTAATCTAAAGCCATTAAGACAATGGGGAGACTAATGTACAGAGATTACGATATTGCAAGATGTAGTCGCTTGGCAGTTCTTTAATTTATCGAATTTACAAACAGCCGTATAGTGATAATTATCGCCGTCCACCAAAAGAAGTAAATAAATAGGAGTACAGTCAATAACCTTGGAGCGGTGAATTATATCTAAATGTGGATGATAGGGTATTTAATTTATATAATCATTTTGAGGAATTTAGACGGTTTTACTCTATACGCCAAGACATTTATAGCAAGGTTTAAGTCCTTGTTCTTTCTTTCGAACTTGGAAATATTACAGTCTCATAGGACAATTGTCAATGAGGTCAAATTCAATTCGTCCATATAATTCTCGTAAGAGTTAACTCTGTTTCTATGGGTGCGAACTACACTACGTTTTCAAAGGGCTAATATACTATATATAAAACAATGATGGCTATTGTTTTGAACATTAACTATAGCCTTTTTGCCATATAAAGACCTTGGTTTTGGGATATAACTATCGCCAGCTAGTCTATCTATGGGATAATATTTAGTTAATATAAAATCAATTTCTTTGATTTTAACAACCCACCATCCACTACCTAAATATGTGAAACGTTCTATTTTATTATTTAATCTAGTTATCCCATCAAGCAGATAATTATCCGAAAAACGTTCTGCCTTATTACTAAAATAGTTATCTTTAATTTCACCATCTTTTTCAAATTGGACAAAAATGGTGAATTGTATTTTAACCGACCCAATTTTGTTTATCTCTATTTTTAATTTATTAATTATTTTATCTGTTAGGGAGATTTGAATTAGATTTTGGCGTTCAACATCGAATCTAATACTTTTATGGGTTCCATTTAAATCCAATTTATCTCATGTTCATCATCAACTTCAATTGAACCCCCTATCTGATTATTATTATCATCATCATCATTGGTGAATTCCATTTTATTTTTTGTTGATTTATTATAGATTGATTCCAAGCTCATGAGTATGCAGAGACACCGCAGCTGTGGAAGAACACCGATCGACAGATCCAATTGTGATTTTTTATTGAATTGATTCAGATGGGTTGATGCTACTTGATTGCGGATGAGAATGTTTGCGTCAGAATTTACCCAGGCTTTTCCATTTAATTGTTCACTATGACCTGAACCCAACGCTGCCATCAAATATCCCAAAACTAGACCATCAAACATAAAGTTATGATATTCATGCATAGAGCATTCTTGAATATTTGTTGGGGTTTTATCAAGTGCAGTTTTAATACGACTTGGAACTGTAGCATTTAACATTTCAATCCAACGAAGAGTTTTTCCTGCTTCACTTTTATCGAATTGTGCAGCTTGAGGAGAAACAATATGAGATGTAATTCCAACTTGTGGTTTAACAGTAGACAAAGCTTCTCGAGCTGTGTTAGCCTCTTTAGTTAGACGAGTCACAACTCTACACGAAACATCGCATTGATATAGAGCGTGAGACAATTCATGTTTAAGAGCCTAGCTCTCTTGTTTCATAGTAAATTGTTGAAGCATCAAAGCATCTCATTCATACTGAAAAGATTTCAATAAAGTTGGAATGGATGTAAAACTGGGTGGTTTCGATTTCACGTGCATTAGAACTCTAATTTCAATCAGTTCATCTCCAGAAAACTGTACCCTAGTGACTGGATTTAGATAACTGGTTGTTGAGTATTTATCAATTAATCTTCTTTCATAAGCATGTCCTGAAAATCTATTAAGAACTGGAACTTCAGGAATTTCATTAGAAATCGAACACATTAATAAAATTTTTAAGAATCTTTTAACAGTTTAGAGCCAAAATAAACACATTTTTATTTTAAATTACAAATTATCACTTTAATCACAAATTCATTTTTAAAACTGTCCATTTACCATTTACATTTAAAAAATCATTTAAAATTTACAATTATTTTAAACTACTATCACTCAATTACAAAATAAACAAATTTCAAAATAAAAGTCTTTTTTTTATTTCATTTTAATTAACAATTCTATTTTTATTTTTCCCGGCCTTAATTTTAATTATTGTTGTTAATTGGAGAAAAGACTCAAATTTTGAATCCATTCTCCAGTTTACTAAACTACACGGGGCTAAGGGAACAGACTAACCAAATTCTCAACAATCATCATCGCTAATAATGATTTCAAAAATTTTAATTTTAGAGGGAATATTTGCAGCAGGTCTTTAATTATTATTATGTGTTGTATTATTATTAATATGTCTCGAGGTATTATTTCGTTTATTATTATTATTATTATTAATATTATATTGTAATATATTCTATGTAATATACAATGTTAATAATTAATAATATACTTTTGTATTATTATGTGTAGTATTATTATTATTGTTATTATTATTGTTGTTATTATTATTGTTATTATTATTATTATTATTAATAGTAAATAATTAAATAAATTTGGCAACAATTTAATTAACAGATAAAGCCAATAAAAAAGTTTTCGTAAGAATATATTTCGACAGCATAACTGTCATCTTCAAGTACACAATACCAAATAAAAATATTATGAATTAACATTTAATTTAAACAAATTATATTTTATTAATTTAATTTTGTTGGATTGTGTTCTGATCTAGCTTATCAATTTACATGTAATGTGTGTAATGCCACATACATTGGAGACACTTCCCGTCATCTCTGTACTCGAGTTCTAGAGCATTGTTGTTTGAAGGGTTTCACTAATATTAGTGAGCATAATAGAGGCTGAAAAAGTGAAATTGAAATGTCTGATTTTAGAATTTTTTTGAAAAGTTTTAATAATTATTGGGAACGCGGGATATGTGAAGAACTGCTGATAAGGTCATTGGATCCAAAGATTAATATGCAAAGTGCTGTGACTACGAATGTTTTTAAATTTTTTAAATAGTTTAGGTATGTTAAATCATGTTTCGGTATTGTTTTTTTTAATTGAATTTTTAAATTACATTATTTTTGAAATTATAATACAAATAAAAAATATAATATTTATATAAATAAAATTTTAAATTAGTTAAAAGTTATGTGAATAAATTTTTTAAACATTTATTTATAACAAAATTAAATTAATAAAATTAAATGTTAATTCATAATATTTTTAGTTGGTTTTGTGTACCTGAAGATGACAGTTATGCTGTCGAAAAATGTCGTACGAAAAGTTTTTTATTGGCGTTATCTGTTAATTATTATTATTATTTCGTTTATTAATTTTTCTAAAAAGAGATTTTTTATTTAGATTAAATTGATTTAATAGGGTAGTGTGCTTCTTATAAAATTCTAAATACTTGATATCTTAGGCAGTCTCGCATTTGTGGCATATGAAAAATTTGATGCCAAAGAATTTATGGCCATAGTATCGCTTCATTTCAACGTGACATTTTACCGAATTACCTGTTGAAGCGATGCAATATTTCGAATATAATTGGCCTGATAAAATATATATTTAAATCTTATCATTAAAATTTAATTATTTTAATTATCGATAAATATAACTTTTCAATAATTATAACTTGTCAATAAATATAAGTTTTCAATCAATATAATTTTTCCATCAATTATAACTTTTTCAATAAATATCACAAGTTTTATGTTTTCAATAAATTTTTCATAAATTATGGAAATTATTAATATTTGTTTTTATTTAATATAAATGGATTAAATAATAATAAATGTTAATAATAATATTAAAATAATAATAATAATAATAATTCTTAAAATATATTATAAAAATAATAAAAAACTAACATTTATCTGTATCATCGCTATCCCTAGAAAAAGCATTATCCACAGAAATATGGGCATCATCATCATCTACAGAAATGTGGGTATCATCATGAAGGTTTGCAAACAAATCTACTAAAACGTTTTTATTATATAGAAAAATAAAATTAAAATTTACCCAGATCATCATTGATAATAATAACATCATCATCTTCGCAATCGTCGATAACGATAACTTCATTTTCTAAAATAATTATTATTAAATGAACCAAAATTAATTTAAAATTTACCTATTTCTAGTTCGTTGACTCCATCGATCTGATTCTGCCTTTCTGTTATTAAAAGCAAGTCTAAAATAATAAATAATAAAAGAAAAAAAATTTTAAATCCTTAACGGTTTCACAAATCAAAAGACTTCTTAAAATATATTTTCTGCTGCCATATTGAAATTTTTGAATTAATTGTAAGAATGTATGTGTTTTCTGTGTAAATTACATACAGTCTTGAGTGTGTATGCATGTTACTAATCACGCACTTATCATGCACTGGCTTTGTTAAAATTTATTAAATATTAATTAAACAAATAATAATAATAATAATAATAACAATAATAATAATAATAATAATAATAATAATAATAATAATAATAATAATAAAACATGACAAAACATTAATACATTTATTAATCATCAAATCGCTTGGATAATAACCAAGTTAAAAAATAGGATCAAATACAAATATCTTGCTACGTTTCATATATATTGCTCACCAATGTTCTTCACCGAGATGAGACGATTGAGTATTGACGATTATGGCTTGATTATTAAGTAAATATGGAATTTTCTCAAGAGGAAAAACTCCTAAAAATTCATGTCCTAGTATTTGTTTTCCAATTTGATAGACCTGAACAGAACTACATCAATAAAAATAATAATAATACATAAAAGTACTCCGTTCAAACTAGTACTGTTCTGCATGCAGTTATTTGAACTTCATTATCAAATACTCTATACCGGTTCAGTTGTAGCTTTAGCAAACTTTATATTTAATCTTAAATTTTCATTTTGAGGTAATTGACTTTGATTTCAATCGAAATCGGGTGCCAAAACAAATGTAAAGAATGGATATTTGCTTTTAAAATCATCAAGAGTGATACCACAATTAAAGTTTTTATCCAAATAACCCATATTGAGATTTACTTTGAAATGTTACAAATATAAAGTTGGGCATTCTTCTATCTCCAAATATTTGTTCCTTATAGAAAGAAGCTTAACCTTTAGCAATGGCGAGTTGAACAATTTCCTTTGTTTTCAATGGATATATTGCATGCTTAGAATAAAGCCCCATTTGATGACCGGTTATTACAGAAGGATCAACACGAACTCTTCTTGCCAATAATTTTGCATCGACTAATTGAAGAATTGGTGCTGTGGTATCACTTGTTAGTGATAAAGCAGATTCAGATCTTTTCAATCTAATGTGTACATTAACACCAGGGAGTAAATATTTCGGTTGATCCATAATCTCGAGTTGCAATGATGAGCACATGGTAAATAATTTAGAACTCTTAATCCACTTTTCTCTATCGTCATCACTACCATAACCCATAGGATTTAAACATGTATTTTGAGTATCGCTATTGTAATTTATAATAGTTTCTATTAGAGCTTTGTGAATATATGTACTGTTACCACCCTCAATCTTGATATTATTCAATCCAAGAACTGCATCTTTAAAAAGTGTATTAAACACGAAATTGTTTGGTATAACATCACAAGGTTCACCCCACGGTTTTCTATCTTTATCTACAACTTTGACCTGAACAGTTAACAATGTATCGTTCAAATCTAGATATTCAGTTTGGGAACCATTAATATAAAATTCAATAAATGTTCTACTATAAATAATAGAATTCATTGGAACTACTTCTTCAAAGACACCCATTTTAATAACTGCCTGGGGAGATGGTCTATCAAATAAACACAATTCAGATTTACCACAAATCATTTTTGAAATATAGTTCCATGTCCTTTCATTCGTTTGTTTATATATTTATGACGTCTTTTACATTTAGAGCTGGTGCCGGTGCTTGTTTTGGAAGCATACCTGCAACACCCGGTAGAACTTTCCTTAACTCGGATAATGATTTGATTTCAGAGATGGTAATATTTTCTGTTCATTCATTATCACATCTTTAGCAGTTTTCATACCAAAAGTACCAATGCGTTTAAGAATAGGAAGTGCAAATCTACCAAGAGTTCTTAACCATCCTGATCTGTTCTGTTTATCAATAAAATATGGTAATTTGCTACCACTTTGGCTACCACTATACATACTAAATGTAATGTGAAATGAGTTTTTGTATCTTTAATATCTTTAATATCTTCAATAAATTTAACGCTATCATCACGAATATTTATTTCTGTATTGTTTATAAATGAAGTTGATACCGGTAAGTACATGGGATTATCGATATTTATATTGACAACTTCATCCTGATCATGTTTATCAACCCAAACAGATTTTACTAGAGGAACCAAAGAATCACCAACAATTATACGATCGATGATGTTAGTATATATGAACATTTGTCTATGCCCTATATGTTTGCTTATCTAATCTCAATGTATTAGCCAAATTTATATCAAATGTAACTTCACAAATGTTATTTTTCAGAACGAATCTACATAATCCATCTTTAACAGTTTCAATAGTTTTAAAAATATGTAAACAATTGAATGAAATATATTTATGTAACTCTTCAAGTGTTTCAATATATAAATCATTAGTAAACGTAAATGTATATTCCACCCCATTAATATACGATACAGATATTTTGATGTGTTCATTCACAGGCCCGACATGGAACAACAATGTTAAGCTTATGACTACCCATTCGCTTGGCATCATCAATAATTTCAAATTTTATTTTAAATGGACTAAAATTACAACTAAAACTCAATCCATCTTTGAAAAAAATTCAACTATTTCATCTAAAATTTGATTCGGAATATGACAATATCGTTCAATATTATTGATTGAGAAAATACCACTAGATGTTTTGGGAACACGCTTCTTGTAATTGATTTACATTGACTATAAAATTGAAAATGTACTGTACACAAATGTAAAGTCTTGCAAAGCAACTTCCCAATTTCCATGTAAATACATAGGATTTTGAAGATTAACCATAAATTTACTCGCTTGATTTTCCGGATGGATTAGTGGGCAACTATTGCTAGGTAAAATTGTATAGAAACTCATTTTACTAGGTCTTTTGATGATATCCACGAGGGTTTTGATATCCATGCCATTTGACATAGTATTGTTTATCCTTACCCACCATTTTAGTTTTCAATATTTTCTGAATTCTGAACACTGTAGGTTTGGAAATAACTTGTAATTCCTGTTCATAGAATTTCCCTTGTATTACATTGTTATCACTATCTTTAATAACATACATTACAGGACTCTGTTTAGTATTAATTTTAGTAATTTGAAATACCTCATCACTCCAATTACTATCGAAATTTTTGATGAAAGGTGGAGCAGATATTTTACTAATTCTAACGTGATCACCAACTTTATATTTTGGTTTTGTAATAGGAACTTTTTTAGACCGTACTCGTGTTTTCGAGCTGATATCTACGGGTCTCAAACCATTCAGACCTCGATGTGATGAATTATTATAACTAACAAGTATTTTCGGTAATACATTTATCCATATTTTATAACCTTGATGCACGAAATATTTCTTCAATCTATCCCTCAATGTCCGGTTAAATCTTTCAACATGAGCGGCTTTGTATTGAGAATGTACAGAATAATGATTTATTTTGAGCCGATCCAGGATTTGCTTAACTTTACTATTGTAAAATTCCTTACCTATAATAATAATAATAATAATAATAATTATAATAATAATAATAATAATAATAATAATAATAATACCTAAATCGGTTTGCAAATTGTCTGGATGTCCATTTTTAAACATTGAGTTAATTGCTTTAGATATTTCCTCTGCAGATTTTGTCTTTGTTGGTAGACCGCGGGCAAAACGACTGAAAACATCGATACACGTTAAAATATATTTATAACCCTTGTTAATTTTCGAATACGGTATCATCTCCATCAAATCCATTTGCCATAAATCATTAATACCGAATGTCTTATAAGCTCTCGTTGGAAATCTTTTCCGCATCGGTTTGTTTAAACTGTACGCAAGCTGATCTGACAACCACTTTTGCGTTTCCTTTTTCGAATTTGGGACTCTTTTCTTTAACTTTGCCACTCCACCGAAACCTGCCTCGTCTTCTGGGTTCGTCCAAATCTTCTCCATTACAACAAGATGATTTAAATTTTAATTTAACATTAGGTAATGATTGACCCATCGTTTATTGTGATAATAATGATAATGCTAATGGTAACATTGCTCCGATAAAACCACCTTGTTGTTTATATATGATTTTTCTCATTTGCTTACGATTTTTATTATTTACTAGTGATAACAAAGGCTTACGATGTTTATTCAATACTAGTTTTTTAGAATTACTGATTTTAATTTTACCTCTGACTACTTTTAATAAAATTTTGAGTAAATCATCGACAACAAAAGTTGGAAATGATTGTAAAATAGACATTCTTTTCATACTCGAAGCCTTTAACAATGCATTAAAATATGGGAAACTCCTATGATTTTTTACAATTTTAACTTTTTTCTTACTCTTTTTAATAATGTTTTTCGAAATAACATTCATTGCAGGGTAATTCTCGGTTATTAGCTTTTTAGATGATGTATAACTGGTTTTTGGTGGAACTTTATTTATTGTCTTTTTAATACTTTGTCTAAGTTTTCGGATATTTTTAAGCCTGGATTTCATAAACATTTTTACATGTTAAAGTTTTCAACTTTGTTTATATACCATGGCACCTTCTTTATTGAAAATATCTGTTTTTACCCTTAAATCATCATTGCATTGTTGTGTGAAATCAAGAAATATTTATCCATGTGGTGATTTTGTAGCATCTTGAAATGCACTGATGAGAAAATTACGATTATTAGGGTATGCTTGTCGAGCAAGAAAATCAATAACTGTTGCATCTCTAAGATTCTTGAAAATAACTAAATATTGAACATTTAAATTCCTTGTTCGATGTGCACCACCCTGGTGAAATAGATTTTGAGTAATAAAAATCACAGTAAAACCAACATGTCTACTGATTTTTGTGAATAAATTATTAAAATCCTTTTCTTTATTAGCTTCCTGATACAAATCATCAATAATGATGACATCACCTTTCCTTTTATATCCGTGCCATTGATATAGTATTGTTTATCCGTACCCACCATTTTAGTTTTCAATATTTTCTGAATTCTGAACACTGTACGTTTGAAAAGTACCTGTTCATAGAATTTCCCCTGAATTATATTGTTGTCACTGTCTTTAATAACAAACATTATAGGACTCTGTTTATAAATTTTAGTAATTCAAAATACCTCATCACTCCAATTACTATCGAAATTTTTGATGAACGGAGAAGCAGATATTTTACTAATTCTAACATGATCATCAACTTTGATTTTGTAATTTTCACAACTTTTTTAGAACGTACTGATTTAACTAATGTTTTTTGAGCTCATATCTAGGAGTCTCAAACCATTCAGACCTCGATGTGAAGAATTATTATAACTAACAAGTATTTTCGGTAATACATTTATCCATATTTTTTTTCCTTGATGCACGAAATATTTCTTCAATCTATCCCTCAATGTCCGGTTAAATCTTTCAACATGAGCAGCTTTGTATTGAGAACGTACAGAATAATGATTTATTTTGAAACGATCCAGGGTTTGCTTAACTTTACTATTGTAAAACTCCTTGCCTATCATAGTAATATAAATAATAATAATAATAATACTTAAATCAGTTTGCAAATTGTGAGGATGCCCATTTTTAAATAAACTATTAATTGATTTAGATATTTTGTCTGCAGATTTTGTCTTTGTTGGTACACCGCGGGCAAAACGACTGAAAACATCAATACAGGTTAAAATATATTTATAACCCTTGTTAATCTTCAAATACAGTATCATTTCCATCAAATCCATTTGCCATAAATAATTAATACCGAATGTCTTATAAGCTCTTGTTGGAAAAAAAAATGTACGCAAGCTGATCTGACAACCACTTTTGTGTTTCCTTTTTCGAATTTGGAACTCTTTTCTTTAACTTTGCCACTCCACCAAATCCTGCTTCTGAAATTAGGAAATGATTGCTCCACCGTTTATTGTAATCCATCAAATAATGATATTGCTACCTGTAATATAGCGCCGATAAAACCACCTTGTTGTTTATATATGATTTTTCTCATTTGCTTACGATTTTTATTATTTACTAGGAATAACAAAGGTTTTCAATGTTTATTCAACACTAATGTTTAAATTTACTTATTTTTTAATTGTACCTCTGACTACATTAAGTAGGATTTTGAGTAAATCATCGAAAACAAAATTGAAATGATTGTAAAATAGACATTCATACTCGATGCCTTTAACAATGCATTAAAATATGGGAAACTCCTATGATTTTTTACAATTTTAACTCTGTTCTTTTTATTACTCCTTTTAATAGGGTTTTTCGAAATTAAATTCATTGAGGAAATTCTCGGTTATTAGTTCTTTAGATGGTGAATAACTAGTTTTTGGTGGAACTTTTACAGTCTTTATTTTCTTTTTATTACTTTGTCTACTTTTTCGTACATTTTAAGCCTAGATTTCATAAACAGTATTATATATTAATATTTCCAACTTTGTTTATATACCATGGCACCTTCTTTATTGAAAATATCTGTTTTTACCCGTAAATCGTCATTGCATTATTTTTGAAATCAAGAAATATATATCCATGTGGTGATTTTGTAGCATCTTGAAATTTACTGATAAGAAAATTACGATTATTAGGGTATGTTTGTCGAACAAGAAAATCAAAAACTGTTGCATCTCTAGGATTCTTGAAAATAACTAAAATATTGAACATTTAAATTCCTTGTTCGATGTGCACCACCCTGATGATATAGATTTTGAGTAATAAAGATCACAGTAACACCAACATGTCTACTGATTTTTGTGAATAAATTATTAAAATCCTTTTCTTTATTAGCTTCCTGATACAAATCATCAATAATGATGACATCACCTTTCCTTAAACGACTTGACCAGTTTTTATCGAAACCCTTTACTATTTTAATGTTTTTCAATTTACAGAAATTATCTTGAGTTAATCCATGTTCTTAATCTTCACTCCTATGCCAATAAATCTTGTTAAATTTTGTTTAGAATAAATTATATTTCAGTAACTTACACAAAAACATAGTTTTACCACTACCACTTGGGCTAACGATTTGATATACCGCATCATTTCTTAATTCCATTATTAATTTGTATAATTATAGTTTTTTGTTTATATTTTACAATTTAATGAACTCTTTCTAAAAATCATATATATAGATTAATATTTCATTATTGTTTAATTATGTTATCAAATATAAATTATAAATGAACTTTCGACCTGTCAAAAATGACGTATCCGAATGGTAAACCCCAGCAAATTGTTGATAGGAGTGATTTCAAATCCGGCAAATGCAGAATCATGGGGTGCAAGAAACCTTTAGATGTCAATAAATTACAATATAGAATAAAGAATATTAAAATACAGTCAATTACGGTTACCATGGATATGGGACATTCTATCAATCTTCAACATGTCAACAAAATGTCTTTGTATGTTCGAGCCAGAATTATTTCCTTCACTGGGGCTTTTAAAATACAACCCAATGTGTGTTTACGTGTTTGTCAGTGGGAAAATAGTCATATTGAGGCTGCGAAATTTAGAGTACAAAAATATTGTTACAGACATACACAATGAAATCTCGGGATCGGTCGATATATGATTGGCTAATGAGTGATTAAAACAATTTGCTTATTCATTTTTAGAATGGAAAATATGTATGCTTTGCCGAAGAAAATTAACAGTCGATATGGTAAATTTATTATTTATTTATTTTCTTTTCTTATTATTATTATATTTTGAAGAATATGAACCAATGATAATTGAATGAATCATAGTTTATTATCATCAAATGAAGGAGATTTTAATGAATCAAGAGCCATACATTCAACAACAATTCTGATTGGTTAATCAGTATCTTTCAAGGGTATAAAAGCTTGTCACCACATTATAAAGATCATAAATCAAACATGACCAATTAAATAATGAGCTCTGCAATCAATGTCCAACCAGTTCAGATGTTCCACAATTATAAAATGTAATTTTTAACGGAACCTATCAATATGCATATGGTAAATCCAGTCAAACTCAATCGAATTCAATTTCAATCTCTCGCAGCGACAATCTCAATGATAGATATCAAAGATATTGATACGGTTTTCAATAAGATCAATTCGAATTTAAAATGTAATGTAAATGCATTCTTTACCAGTTAATAAACCAGATATTATGATGCATTTACAGAAATAGGTTTAAAAGAACAGGAAAACTGGTATTTAACAATATCAATACAAGAATATAAAGCTGATCAAAATTATATGCTTTCTCCAATATGAAAAATTGTTACTGCTAGACTTTTACAATTATTTTAATGTATATTTTAGTGTTTAATGTGAATGTTAATAAATGTATTTAAACAGATTTTGTTTTCTTTACAACATATTCTATAAAAACTTATAATTAGTTTTAAAATTGTTTAAAAATGATGTCTGAAAAAAGTAAAATATAAAATATAAAATAATTAATTAATTTTCGTTTAGAATATTTAATAAACATTTTGTTAAATAAATTCGAAGAAAGAACCGGTGTAAAAACTAGAGATATGTTGACTCTAGTTGAAGCATTGGGTAAAATTAATTCATGTTGTTATTCAGAATGTCATAGTGATGATGATGACGAAATTGTTAGTGATGATGATGATGAAATTGTTATTGAGGAAGATACTGAAATTATAAATAAAGAAGATACTGAAATTATTAATGATTAAGATACCCAATTTTAATTGAGCCTAACGAAATTAATACTGTGTTGATCATGTTATAAAACATATAATGATAGAATATTGTGGTGATGAAGCATGTACATGTAATAATCAATAAATCTTTAAAAATGTAGTTTTTTATTAATAATTCAGTTAATAACAAGGAGTAATACATTTATTAAAATTTATGGTAAACTTTATTACAGATATATATGATCAATGCTCCAGTTAATAGTTTTAATAAAACTTTGCAATTTGAAATATAAATATCTGAACATTTGGCTTCTTTGATAACTTGAATAATTGTTATTCATCTACCGTTTGTTTTTACCCATAGATCAATTTTTGTTTCTATTACCTAAATAATGATAAAAATTAAAATAATAAAATAAGGTAATATACCTCTATAGACCATTGGAAATAATTTTTATGGTCGGATCCGGATTTTAATATCATGTGTTTCATATACATTAATTCTACTATTATTCGCATCTATTTATTATTTTCATCAAACATATCACTAAATATCAATTGGAATGAATTTTTCTTTTTCTTCAAGGTTGGCAAATTGAGAATAGGCTCAAGTGGGATATCTTCTACGATTTTCTCGGTACGATTGACCATGAATTTTATGTTTTTAATGACATCATTCATCTCCATTTTTAGCAACCAGCTCATTCAACAAAGTTATAAAATATCTAGTTTCTGTCATTTTATAAAAATATTTAGAGGTATAAGCTTATTTATGCTATATGTAATCAATGAGAATTATGCATAGATATTGCATTTAAGTTGCAATGTCTTTATTTAAGAAAATATGTAAAAATACATAATGGAAATGTGAATATTGATGATTTGTTGTCACTGTTAACAGGTTGTATTGGCTATTGAACTTCTTTTATTATACGATTAAACTGATCAGTTGTTTTCTTAGAATAACATTTTATACTATATTGAACTTGATTTATCATTTTTTTCATTAGGTTTACGATTTTCATTCAAATCAAATATTGATTTTCTTAATTCATTTTTGATAATACCTATGGACCGATTTAGATATAGCATATCATCATATATTGCGTTCCGAGCTCTTTTTAAAGTTTCATAAAATGTTGTGTGTGTTTAACTTCTCATTGGTTTAAATTAGTATAAAACTAATTGTTATTTCAATTTTTATCACAAAAATAGAGGTTATTGTACCAAGCGCAGTTCAAGCTATGAACGAAATTGAACATTATGGCAATTTATTATTATTATTAGTATTATGATAAGTTTTGTAGATGATTATTTTAAAGTTATCAAAAAACGTCTGTACTTTTATTATCCAGATATAAATGAAATATTGAAGGATAAGCTAGCATCAATGATTCCAGACTTGGTCTTTAATTATACATCTATATGAATATTTTCCGTAATCGATGAGTTCCTATGGTACATCAAACAAAACAAAATGTTAAAGGATATGTAACCCAAAAATCCATGTGGTGTTGGATGTTATTGCTGCGCTGTCCGATATCGGAAGTATGTGGAATTGGCTTTGAATAAAGCTCTTCGACAATATTACTTTACTCGAATTATTTCTTTTTAATAAAAATATTTGTTGTTAATGAATTTTTTTTATTATATAATCATAATAATAATAATAATAATAATTATTATTATTATTATTATTATTATTATTTTATTATTATTATTATTATAATAAAGATAATAATAATTTGGATGACCTTGAGAAAAATTATATTACCATTTCTATCTACAATCTCACTAATGATGGATCCTGTAACTGAATTGATTGCAGTAGGTAGTTAAGCGGACACTTCGACCACACACCTTTGCATAATAAAATAGGTGGGGTTTTGCGACGGATTAAATCACGTTATGATGTAGTTAATATCAATTACGTAATTTCGTAACCAAGATAATTGATTTTTTGTGTATTTTTTTTGAATTTATTTTAGATTTTTTTGGCGCATTATTTGAATTTATTGATTTTAATTTTTTTCAAAATATTAATTTGGTATTAATTTTTAAAAAAAGTAATTTTAGTTTTCGAATTTTTATTGTACTTTTTAATATTATTTTAAGTTTGAAATTTATTTTAGATTTTTATTTTTAATTTTAATCCAGTACAATTCTCAATAGTATACTAGTTTCAAGCTAATGGTTCTCATCAGTACTATGGCAGGAGGTGCTCAGATTTCTCTGTGCGTCAGGTAAGCGTAAAAACAGTGTCAAATTAACACTGTTATACACTTATCCTGATGCACTGTACATCAGAGAACTGGACATCATCTATATCGATCAAGTCTTCAGGATTTTCTATATGAGTGATCGGATCAAGAACATTTGATTCTGTTTCATTCTCAGTTTCATTCGTTTCACGATCATTTATAAAATCTGTTATGTTTATATGGCCGTATGTAAAACTTGTATTTTAACCACTCAAACCCTTTTATCATCCCTATTTCTAAGTGCTACTTTGCTATTTTTAAAACTATAAAGTTGGTGATTTTTGTTCCTATTCTAAATTGAGGCAATGAAAAGGTAGAGTTTTTCTCATAACCCTTCTTATACGATTTATGTGTTTGCTCAGTATCCTTTAACGTTACTCCCTTAGCTTTTAAACAAGATGATTTACCTAACAAGCTGTAACATTAAGGTCGGAGAAATACCAAATCTTCATAACCTTCTCCCTTACTTTTGTCCTTAAATTTGCCAATGACCGAATCAAGTTTTTTAGAATAAAGTGGATGATTAGCAGGATAATTAGAAGTATCCAAAAGATTGTCTTTGACCATTTCAGACAAAAGAATATCTAGTTTACAATTTTTGATTTTTAAGAATAAAGAGTCTGTATCACCAGCAACTATATTAATCTCACAATTAAATTGTTGACGATATTTTTCCAAGTCCATATATACTGAAGCTCATAAATTCTAAGTTTTGACAAGTCAAGCACCGATTGTCCAATATAACTCGGTCGATTTAAACATATTGAATCCGGATTTAACAACGCAGCAATCAGGTCATCGTCATATTTTATCGATTTTTTAAAGGTATGCTTTGAGGTATACGTCACAAATTTTTTATCCGTTGTACAGAGACGCGGATTCATTCTCTTTTCAAATTTTCAACTGTTTTCCCATACAAGCTATTATTTAAGACCTTATAATTAATTTTATCTAATGTATTTTTACTTTTGGATCAAAGTTTAGTGTTTATGTCGATGTACTTTTAAAAGATAGTCGACTGTTTGAATTTAACTGCTCGATTAAGTTGTGTGACTTTACATCAAGAGACAAGTATAATTTTAATAATTGCATGTGAATCACATAATTAATTTTAGGATAGTGGGTCAGCAACAACTTTTCAACCTTTGAACCCTCATGTTTCTTTTTCTCGGCAGCAATAGGAAAGTCATCCAAAGCATCATCAAGCTTAGAAGGAATTTCAAGATCAATTTCAAGAATATACCCATACGACAAAGATTCAAGATTCAAAGTCGAACAATCAGATAATATTTAATAAAATCCATCAAGTATCCAACTAAGTTCACCACAAGGTAATGGCTGACTTAAAGCCCTACCATATAAATTATTAATATCTACATAAAACAACTCTGTGTTTTGTCAGTTTTAACAAAGTGCTTATTTACAAAAGTAAGACCTCTTCTAATAC
The DNA here is from genome assembly GCA_022537955.1 of Schmidtea mediterranea. Classification (NCBI taxonomy): domain Eukaryota; kingdom Metazoa; phylum Platyhelminthes; order Tricladida; family Dugesiidae; genus Schmidtea; species Schmidtea mediterranea. Next base: position 315,115,318 of record CM039679.1, on the reverse strand, counting down.
CTCTCTCATAAAAGCTAAACATTTCATTTTCAGTAATTAATTCAATCGGATCATTCAACAACATTAAAGCAGAAGACCAAGACATTCCAGGAATACCGAAATAATTAAAAGGCTCTAATCTATTGTGAGCTATCGATTTAGCTCGAAATTATTGATAAAAGTCAGCCAAAAGAAAACCATCTAGTTTAAAATAAACTTTCATGTAATCAAGTTAAGTCCTAAAATTGGTTTCATCCCAAATTATCTGAGCTTTTTCATGTTCAGCTTCAATTACTCGTTTCCAAATCTGTGATTATCTATAAGTGTCATGAAGAAATTCTAAACTAGTGGCAAAGTTGACCCGAAAGATCCCCTTTTCATCAATTATAGTTCTGGAAAAACCAGATCGTGTTAGTGGTAAAGTAGACAAGGTTTTCACTGATTTTGCTAAAGAGTCTTTTACGAATTGATATGAATCAATAAATCTCACACTTATTTTTCCCAGGTGGGCAATTAATGAAATAAATTTTTCGATGTTATTGGGATACATACTAAAGCCAAATTTTTAAATTTACTTAAGCCATATTTTAATATGTGGTGCATATCGTAACCCTTTAAGTTATGGGAAACGATTGGTAAAACTTTATTAATTTTTCTATTAATATTGCAATCATTGCAAGCAGCATCCAGTATTCCCCATTAAAGTGGTCATGATCTCTCGCTGTGTCAACAATATCTTACAAGCAAAGGTAACATTTTGTACAATTGTTAACCTGGTTTTGCTATAACACAATTAACTGTTTCATAGGCTGCCTTACCATTTTATAATAATATGGTAAAACCTTATATTTCGCTATATATTTTCTACTGCCTTGAGAAATTGTTCCACACAATCTTCGCCTATAAATTCTTTGTATATTTTACTCCCATCAAAATTAATTATTAATAAAAGCCCACCAGAAATAGGTAAATGTATTTGGTAGTGCACGTCGTCCTTTGGTAAAACAAATTCGAAATCTGCATATATATTATATGATGGAGTTACGGTTTGGAACCAGTAAGTGAATTTAATGAACTTATTTTCAGAGTAAGTATATAAAGTTGTCTCTAACTGGTTTCTCTTACATAATATTTCATGTTTTTCTAATGCTTTCTTGTATTTAAATCAATTTAAACATCTTTTACACCATATACCTTCTATTCTTTCTATAGTTGTATTTTTACTTCTACAATTTATTAATCTATTGAGTGATGTTATTCATACATAATGATAATTTTCTCCTTTATTTAACAATAAAAAATTAACTATTGTTCCTTCTGTAACTTTGGATCTGTGAATTATGTTTAAAAACGGAAGTTTTAGAACAAATTCATCGTGTTCACGTTTTTCCTTTTCGTTATAACTAAATACGTTTATTATAAGTCCAAATAAGAGATCCAACTCTTAGAGAAAATATTGATAAAAATATTGTCAAGCTAGCAATGAAGGCTAAAATAGTTCTTGGAGGAGAGTTACCAATGGAAACGACTTCCTTCGAGACCTCTGGTCGAGTTGTTGGAGTGCGAAGCCTGACCATCTTGGAAGCGTCAGCGACTGTTCCTGAAAAATATTTAAAAATTAAAGTTTTCAACAAGGATGATATTTGGGGTGTTGATTTAATCAAAACCGTTAATCCTAAAAAGAATAAAAATTATAAATATATTTTAATAATTATGGACTTGTACACCCGATATGTTTGGGCTATTTCATTAAAAACTACCACACCAAATGCAATCCAATATGCATTTGAATTTTTATTTGAACAAAACCCAAATAGAATTCCTAAATAATTATATGTTGATAATGTTGTACAATTTTATAATGAAATATTTCAAGAATTTAAACAAGAAAATAATATTAAAATCAACATAGCTTTAGGACAAAGTCCGATTAATTCACCAAATTCAAAATCAAATCCTATACTTAAAAGATTCAATAGAACATTAAAAGATTGTATTTTTAAAAAATTTACAGAACATGGAAATAGAATTTGGATAGATGTATTACCAAAATTAATTAATAAATATAATAATGAATTATAAAAATCATGTTTTAATTTTTAATACTTAAACAAAACCTGAATCTTTAAAACTTACAGATGTTTTATCTGTTGATTTAGAAATTTTTGTTGGTTCAGGTTTTGTTGCTAAAGCTTTTTCAAGTAATGAAGCAGATTTATCATTTATTTTTTTAACCACCAATTCTTCAACCATACCATCTTCCCTATATGGATCTAAAAATATTCCTTCTTCTTTAAATTTTAAATTTTTTTTTATTTCTAAATTCAAATTGAATAACCATTTTTATTTCTAAAAATGACAAAAGATGAAATCAAAGAAATAGATTAAAATCAATCATAAACAACAATTCAACAAAAGTAATAAGTTGGAATGGTAGAAGAATATATGTTACAAAAGAAAAAATTAAAGAAATTAAAGAACATGAAGGAGGAGCGGAGACCTCTGGTCGACCAAAGGAAGCGACTTCTGATGGAACTCTTCCACTAGCTGCTTTGTTACCATTAAGTTTTGGATTAATAACAGCTGCAGCAGGTGCAACCTCTGGAATAACCAATGCTGTTAAAAATATTAAGAAATCAAGAAAAATGGACGCAGAAACTAAATTCATAGAATCACACGGATGTTCTTTAGAATCACACTTCTATATTATAATATTGGATAAAATTCAAAAAGCAATCATAAAATATTTAAAAGTTATTGTGGAAAACGATTTAACAAAAAAATTGTTAAAAACTATAGGAAAACATGATTTAGAACTGGAAATTGATGGAAAAGGAATTTTCTTAAATCTATTTCCTAAAAATGGCTAACCATGAAATCCTACCAATATGGTAAAGGACAAAATAAAATTTAACCATAATGAAATATTAACAAATTCTTTTAGAATGTTAATTGTTGGAGATTCAGATTCTGGAAAAAGTTTCCTACTTTTAAATATGTTATTGTATCCAAATTATTTAAATTATAATAATTTAATAATTTTCAGCAATACAATTCAACAACCAGAATTTCAATTATTATATTATGGATTAAAAAATAACTTGACTAAAAAAACAATCCTAAATATTTTTGATAGTCAAGATAGAATACCAGAGGATATAAAAATTTCTGATTTTTGTGAATCATATGCTGAAGTTACAATGAGAAATAGATTTCAAGATATAGTTCCTTGTCAAGATTTAAGCAAAACTAAAATAAATTTAATTGCATTTGATGATTGTATGGGGGATAAAAATCAAGCAATAATGGAATCTTATTTTGTATTTTTTTGTATTTTTTGAATTAAAAAAACGTGACCAGGATAATATTTATAATGATTTATTTTCAACAATGATGGAAAAAGAAGAATTTAACAAATTTCGAAATCATTGGAACATGCATTATAATTATATTGTCTTGAATACAAAAACAAAAGAAATTCATAAAAAAATAATCTAGAAAATGGATCAATATTCAACAGTGATAGTTCCCAATTTAAATTATTTTGAAAATGACGATTATTTATTTAAAAATTAGAAAAAGCAAATGATTTATGGAATAAAAATATTATTAATCAAAACAAAGCATTACAACAAGATTTCTTTGATAATAAACAACAACAATTACCAATTATTAACACAATTAATTCATTAAATAAACCTCTGGAGAAATCAAATCTTGAGAAACCAGAAACATTATCAAAATCAACAATGGCTTAATCAAAGATAAAAAAATTTAAATTAAATGTAAATTCATATTTATTTCACAAAGTAATTTTGGAAATTTTAAATTTATTGTAAGTAGTGGGATACCGGCCCTCTAGCTCAACGGCCATCTAGCTCAAATTACCCACCCCAGAAAAAAAATTTTTTTCAAAGTTTAAAAGTAGTATTTTTTAAGAACAAAGACAATGACTTATTCAAGGTCATTTAAACACAGACCATAACTCATTCAAGGTCATTGAATGAGTCATCAAATTTTCTCAAGGTCATATTATTTTAAAACATTTTTACTTTTTAATTTAATACTTATAAAAATAAGCAGTATATATTTTGTAAATTTATTTTATTATTATTATAACTTTTATTAATATTATTATTATTAATATTATTATTATTAACATTATTAAAATTATTATTATTAAAAATATAAATATTATTAGTATTATTATTAATATTATTATTATTATTATTATTATTATCATTATTATTATTAGTATTATTTTTATTAATATTATTTTTTCTTCTTATTCTTCTTATTATTATTTTTATTATTATTATCATTATTTTTATTTTTAATATTCTTATTTTTATTATTAATAGTATTATTTTTATTTTTATTATTATTGTTATTATTATTATTATTATTATTATTTTTATTATTATTATTATTATTATTATTATTATTTTTACTATAATTTTTATTTTTATTATTATTAGTTTTATTAATATTTTTATTATTATAATTATTATTATTATTATTATTATTATTATTATTATTATTATAAATATTCTTATTATTATTATTAAAAGTATTATTTTTTTATTATTATTATTTTTATTATTATTTTTAATAATATTGTCAAAGTCATTGGGTGACTCATTATAATTTTTCAAGGTCATTCAAAGGTAGATCAAGGTCATTCAAAAGTAGGTCAAGGTTATCGGAATGACTCATCATATTTTTTCAAGGTCATTCAAAAATTCTCAAGGTCATAGTATTTTTACACATTTTAAAATATAAACTATCTACTTATTTTTATAAGTAGTATAAATTTTGTAAGTTTATATTATTATTAATATTATTATTATTTTTTATTATTCAATTATTACTAAAAAATCTTTTATGATTATTATTATTATTATTATCATTATAATTATTTTTATTATTCATATTTTTATTATTAATAGTATTATTTTTATTTTTATTTTTATTGTTATTATTATTATTTATATTATTATATTTATTATTATTATTATTTTTATTATTATTATTATTATTATTATTATTATTATTATTAAAAATTTATTATTATTATAATTATTAATATTTATTTTATTTTTATTATAATTTTTATTTTTATTATTATTATTATTATTAATATTTTTATTATTATTATTATTATTATTATTATTATTATTATCATTATAAATATTCTTATTATTATTATTAAAAGTATTATTTTTTTATTATTATTATTTTTATTATTATTTTTATTAATATTATTGTTATTATATTTTATTTATCATAGTTTTTATTATTTTTATTATTAATATTATTATTATTATTATTTTTAATAATATTGTCAAAGTCATTGGGTGACTCATTATAATTTTTCAAGGTCATTCAAAGGTAGATCAAGGTCATTCAAAAGTAGGTCAAGGTTATCGGATGACTCATCATATTTTTTCAAGGTCATTCAAAAATTCTCAAGGTCATAGTATTTTTACACATTTTAAAATATAAACTATCTACTTATTTTTATAAGTAGTATAAATTTTGTAAATTTATATTATTATTAATATTATTATTATTTTTTATTATTCAATTATTACTAAAAAATCTTTAATGATTATTATTATTATTATTATCATTATAATTATTTTTATTATTCATATTTTTATTATTAATAGTATTATTTTTATTTTTATTATTATTGTTATAATTATTATTTATATTATTATATTTATTATTATTATTATTTTTATTATTATTATTATTATTATTATTATTATTATTATTAAAAATTTTATTATTATTATAATTATTAATATTTATTTTATTTTTATTATAATTTTTATTTTTATTATTATTATTATTATTAATATTTTTATTATTATTATTATTATTATTATTATTATTATTATTAATATTCTTATTTTTATTTTTATTATTGTTAAAAGTATTATTTTTGTTATTGATATTATAATTATTATTGTTATCATTATTTTTATTACTATTATTATTATTATCATTATTATTATTATCATTATTATTTACTACTTTTTTTTATAAGTAGTATAAGTTTTGTAAATTTATTTTATTATTATTATTATTATTATTCTTTATTATTCAATTAATACTTAAAAAATCTTTTATTATTATTATTTTTATTATTATTATTATTATTTATATTTATTATTTTTATTATTATTTTTATTATTATTATTATAAATATTATCATTTTTATTATTATTATTATTATTAATAGTATTATTTTATTATTATTATTATTAATATTATTATTATTAATCATATTATTATTTTTATTATTATTATTATTATCATTATTATTATTATCATTATTATTATTATTATCATTATTATTAAGAATTTCATTATTCTTATTATTATTTTTATTATTATTATTAGAAATATTATCATTTTATTATTATTAATATTATTATTAATAGTATTATTTGATTATTATTAATATTATTATTATTATTATAATTAATATTATTTTTATTATAATTATTATTATTATCATTATTATTATTATCATTATTATCATTATTATTATTATCATTATTAATATTTTTATTTTTATTATTATTATTATTATAAATATTATTTTTGTTATTGATATTATAATTATTATTGTTATCATTATTTTTATTACTATTATTATTATTATCATTATTATTATTATCATTATTATTTACTACTTATTTTTATAAGTAGTATAAGTTTTGTAAATTTATTTTATAATTATTATTATTATTATTCTTTGTTATTCAATTAATACTTAAAAAATCTTTTATTATTATTATTTTTATTATTATTATTAATATTTTTATTATTATTATTATTATTATTATTATTACTATTTTATTAATAATATTATTATTAATAATAGTATTATTTTTATTATTATTAATAATAATATAGTATTTATTAAAAATATTTTTATTATTATTATCATTTTTATAATTTTTATTATTCTCATTATTAGTTTTAGTATTATTTTTATCAAAAATATTATTATTTTTTATTATTTATTATTTTTATTAATATTTTATTATTATTTATTAGTTATTCTATTTTATTATTATTATATTTATTATTATTGTTATTATTATTATTATTATTACTTTTATTATTATTATTATTATTAATATTATTATTATTATTATTATTAATTTTATCATCATTTTTTATTATTATTAATATTATTATTATTATTATTATTATTATTACTTTTATTTTAATTATTATTATTATTATTATTATTATTATTATTATTATTATTATTTTTTATTATTATTATTATTATTATTATTATTATTATTATTATTATTATTATTATTATTATTATTATTATTATTATTATTATTATTATTATTTTTGTCAAAGACTTTATATGACTTACCATATTTTTTCAGGTCATTCAAAAATTCTCAATGTCATAGTATTTTTAAACATTTTTTAATATAAATTTATTACTTATTTTTATAATAATTGTTTTTAAAATCATTATTTTATTTTTATTATTATTTTTACTGTTATTGTTACAATTTAATGTAATTTACTACTTATTTTTATAATTAATGTTTTAATATTTTTAAAATTTAATTTTATTATTATTATTTTTAAGGTCATTGGATGAGTCATAATATTTTTCAAGGTCATATAATATAAGGTCAAGGTCATATTATTTTTAAACATTTTGTCTTTGATATACTACTTATTTTCATAAGTAATGTTTTAATGTTTTTTAATTTTTATTCTATTATTATTATTATTTATATCACTATAAATATGATTACACGTTTTTATTATTATAATTTTCATTATTATTTTATATAAATTTTCAACAAAATATATAAAATTAATAATAATAAAATATATAAAAATAAGTAGTATAGTATATTATACTATACTACTTATTTTTATAATTAATGTTTATATATTTTTTAATTTTAATTTTATTATTATTATAATTTTCTCAAGGTCATGGTATTTTTAAACATTTTTCAACATAAATTTTCTACTTATATTTATAAGTATTGTTTTAAATATTATTATTTTATTATTATTATTGTTTTTACTAATATTATTACAAGTTAATATAATTTACTACTTATTTTTATAAGTAATGTTTTAATATTTTTAAAATTTAATTTTATTATTATTATTTTTAAGGTCATTGGATGAGTCATAATATTTTTCAAGGTCATATAATAGAAGGTCAAGGTCATATTATTTTTAAACATTTTTACTTTGATATACTACTTATTTTCATAAGTAATGTTTTAATGTTTTTTAATTTTTATTCTATTATTATTATTATTATTATCACTATAAATATGATTACACGTTTTTATTATTATAATTTTCATTATTATTTTATATAAATTTTCAACAAAATATATAAAATTAATATTGAATAGAAAAAGTTTGATCAATTGTGGTTCATAGTAGACAGGGATAGAACAATTGTAAATGTTTGTGAAAAGTTTAAGAAAAATTCTATATTTTTAAGAAAATATGTGCAAATAAATATCAAAACTAATTATGGCTCAAATGTGTGTGTTAAACCATCGATATGTTACAGTGTTTATGGAAAAACTTAAATAAAAAAATGTTTTATTTTTCAAAATTTTATGAAATATTTATTTTATGGCTAATAATGTCTATATGTTAAATGATAAAAATAGTTCAATATTTATGTAAAGTTTGAGATTGTTAAAAAAAATGTAAATAATTTATGGTACACACGTGTTTTTTGAATGAAATATGGGTGTTTGTTTTACCGATATAAGAAAAACTATGGACAATTTTTAAGAAAATACACTTAATTTATGATTATCATGGAATTAGAATTTGATTAAAGTTGTGAGAAAGTTGTTAAATTTGAGACCTTAAAATAAGACCTTCAGCAAATTGGTAAGAAAATAGTAGTTATTGAGTAATACTTATTAAAATTACCAAAGTTTTATAATTTTTGACAAGTCTTGATAGATCTTTAATAAAATTTGTTAGTACTTTGAATAAGAATTTTTTAAAAAAAAAAGTTTCAACACAGTAGCAAATCTTAAAGAAACCAGTACTTATCAGTTAATTAAATTAACTAAGTTGTAAAATAATTGAAAAACTTTGTTAGATTTTTTAAAATTTTAAGATTGTTAGGTACTTGTTGAATGAAAATTAATGTATTTTATCAACAGCTCATAGCTTTTAATCGTACAATTTCTCTTCATTCCTGGAAATAATTGTAAATATTTAAATTATTCAGAAAATTGTCAATAACAACATAAGTAATGGGTAACATAAATTTTTTAAATACTAATCAATTTTAATTTTTAATTAAATTACAAATATAATAATAAAATCAAATAAATACTTGAATACATGAATCGAACAATTTCTTAGAACTGAACACGTATCGTATATTTTATTCAGATTCCAATAATATCATTAAAATTAACCAAAATCTTATTGTTATATTTTGATAACCCTTAAGTCAATGAAAATGTATCGATTTCACTAAGTATCCATCTTTTGACATTGATATCCAACCGAATAAATCATCCTAAAAATAAGATTCCCCCTCTTGACCTATCGTTTCCCCCTAAAATAATATAAAATTTACTCTCAACAAATCATTTCTCTTTAAATGACAATAATCCCAGCTATATTCATTATTTTCATAAAAATCACCGACTTATATCGATATTCAACTGAATAAATTTCTTGAAATCCCCTTAAAATAAATTCATCTCTTGACCAATTTTTTACCATCAAATAACACTTTCTCCTACTTTACCATATTCATTATTTTTTTATAAAAATCACCTATTAAATAACGATACTTAACCAACTTAACCCCTTAAAAATATCAACAAATCTGTTCTTAATCGATTATTTCCCCTTAAAAAATCATAAATTCTCTTCTTAGCCAATTGTTTTCCCCTAAAATAAAATTTACTCTCAACCGATCATTTCTCTTTAAATGACAATAATCTCAGCTATATTCATTATTTTCATAAAAATCACCGACTTATATCGATATTCAACCGAATAAATTTCTTGAAATCCCCTTAAAATAAAATTCCTCTCTTGACCAATCAAATTACCTTAAGATTATCATAAATTCTCTTCTTAGCCAATTGTTTTACCCTAAAATAAAATTTACTCTCAACCAATCATTTCTCTTTAAATGACAATAATCTCAGCTATATTCATTATTTTCATAAAAATCACCGATTTATATCGATTTTCAACCGAATAAATTTCTTGAAATCGCCTTACAATAGAATTCATCTAGTGACCAATCATTTCCCCTTAAAAGATCATAAATTCTCTTCTTAACAAATCATTTCTCTTTATTTGACAATATTTCCACTCTCTCAAAAGATTTACATACATATTGATATCTATCTGAACAAATCCCCTAAAAATATTATAAATTCCTCATCTATATTTTCCATTTAGAAAATATTTACCCTTTAAACACAGATATTCAACCAACTCAACCCCTTAAAAATGACAACAAACTTGTTCTTAATCGATTATTTCCTTAAAATATCATAAAATTTACTCTTAACGAATCATTTCCATAGAAATAACATTTCCCCCCACTGCACCAATAATATACATATTTTTTAAAAACCTACAAGGTAAAGTTTCTTTAGAAATCTATGTTTAACCGACTCTACTCCTTAAAAATCCATCATTCGAATCATATTTACTATATGTATTCAACCAATCAAATTCCCTTAAAATTATCATAAAAATTTGAATTTTACCAATAAAAATAAATTTTCTTTAAGGTATTACAAAATTGTTATCAATACCCATCATTTTCCATCGAAAATCACCACAATTTTGTTCTGGCAACAATTTCAAGCAATTAAAAAATTCATCAAAAATGACTTAAATCGAATAAAATATATGTTTTCCACATAAATTAAATTATAGTAAAATCACAAAATATATATCATGTTGCTCATTAAAATTAATCAGTAAATCAAGTATAAATTCAATAAATATTACCAGTCAACCATTAGAGATAATTCAATGATTTTCATAAGTATACTGATAACCACACTGAGTATCCCTTTAAAAATCTCTAAATTATACTACTTTTGTGATTGATATCCATGAAATCAATATTAGAATTGAAAATGAAAGTAATTATTGACCTCTTTTTTTTACACCGTAAAATCAATTAAAATTTTAGGTTTCACTAAAATATTTTTAAAAATTAACTGATTTAATCAACTATTTAAATAGAACATAAAATTATAATTAAAATATCATTTACTATTCAAAATCTATCAGTCAAATTGAATTCTAATTGGTAAATAATTATCCTAAATAGATGTTTCATAAACATTTTGATCCTAAATTTATTCATTTTTTATTTTTTATTTTTTTTATTTAAAATAATCCTAAAATCAAGTCAAATCTAATAAATTAAGATAAAATTAATTGTTTCTAAAATTATAGCTTTACCCAAATTTCTTCAATAATTTCATTAAAAACATAATCAAAAATTAAATCCATTAAAATTCAAAAGAAAACCATAAAATTCACAAAGATGATTAAAATTTACTAAAATAAATACCTCGTAAAACTAGATATTACTTAAATTATTATAAAATTTCACTAAAAGCTCTAATTGATTTACATAGCCTAAAATTATTTTATTTTTGTAGAGTACAACATAATCTATTGAAAGATGTAATTTATTTAGTTAAATTTTCATTGAAAATAACAAGTCAACAAATGGAATTTTAATTAGTAGAGATTATATTTTCAGTGAAGAAGTAATATTGGTGAGAGAGTACATTAAGTGACTAAAATCGTTGAAATTACTGAAAACAGTGGGATAGCTAAAGATATCTACTAAATAGATGAAATATCAATTGATATATTAAAAACTTACAAGGGTAATATACTTTGAATGGAGAAAATATACATCGAAGAGAAAAATATTTGTTGAAGAGGAAAAAACATTCATTGAATAAGGAAAACATTAATAGAAGAGAGAAAATATTCATTAAAGAGGAAAGCAATCATTAAAGTGAATAATATGAATTGAAGCTAAAAAATATTCAGTGAATCGAGAATTGCTTATAATAATTAGTCGGTAAAATTTCTCAATGATGAGATGAAATATCAATTAAATATTGTGAAATACTTGAAATAAATCGAGTCAGAATTATTCAATGATCAACAAATATACTTAAAAGATGAAAATATTTACAAAAAATCAATTTTACTTTAAGAGTGGATTAATTACTATTATATTAAATTAAAAATTATTAAAAATTGAGTAGATTTCATCGGTTAATTATATTTAAATAGGGATATATATTTTTTGATGGATACATATGCGCGGAAGAATAGTTATTAAAAACAATAACCGCGCGCGCGTATACTAATTCGGCGAATATAGGCGAATGGGTGGTTTTACCAACGCATCTTTTAGATTGTCAAAGGCTTGTTGTTGCTCATTTCCCCAAGCAAATTTTACTCCTTTATTTTCTAGGACAGTCAATGGAAATGCTATCTCGGAAAAATTTCTAATAAATTTACGGTAATACCCCGTCAAAACTAAGAATCCTTTGATTTGTTTGACGTTCGTTGGCAGGGGAAAGTTTCTCACTTTCTCTGTGTTAGCTGGATCTGGTTTTACACAATCATGAGATATCACATGTCCCACGTAAATCACTTCTTGCTCTGCCCATTTACATTTACTGAATTTCACTTTGAGATTAGCCATTATTAATCTTTTAAAAATGTCCTCTAGATGTTCTAGATGTTTATCTAAGTCTTCCGAAAATATGATAATATCATCAATATACACAATCGCATGATGTGCATCCATCAACATTATATTCATCGTCCTCTGAAAAGTTGGAGGTGCTCCTTTTAATCTGAATGGCATTACCAAATACTCGAAGTGATCATCAGCTGTAGAAAAGCCTGTCATCGGTATCGAATTTTCACTCATTTTAATTTGGTAAAAACTTTTTGTGCATCCATCACCGTGAAAAGTCTCGAATTTTTCATTTTATCATTTATATAGTCTAACAGTGACAGCGGGTGATTATCACTTACAGTCTATTCATTTAATTTACGGTAATCATTACATAATCTTACTGACCCGTCCCTTTTAGCTACAACCACAAGCGGTGAAGAATAAGGAGATTTACTTAATCTAATTATATTATACTTTTGCATTAATTTAATTTGTTTATTTACTGGTTCCTGTAAGCTTTGTGGGATTCTATACGGTCTGATTTTAATAGGCTTAGTTTCAGTTAAATTAATTTCATGTTAAAATATTTACTTGGCCTAAGTCATATTCATGTTTTGCAAAACCTTGGTCATATTTCCGCTGTAATTGGTTTACCTTGATATTATCCCTTCTCGTGAGGGCTTTACTATCACAATTTGGAGCATCATAGTACTCGATATCTGGATCTCTTTCCTCTTCATGTACTGACATTACTTGTGCAACTTTCTCTTTAGGGTGTTTTAGTTTCACAATTTTCCCCACTCGTGTATCTGGATACAATCTCAGCGTTTTATTATCCATATTCGTTATTCTGATTGGGATTCTCCCTTCCCGTATCGTTACTAGATTTTGTGTAATGGGAGTATTATATTTACTCGCAAATTCCGCTTTTGGTTCGAAAATAACATCTCCTTCCATTTCTTGATGAGTTGCCACAAAACAAACTGTTTCTGTCCGCGGTAGTATAGTGACCACCCTGTCTAGGAAAGCCACTTCTATATTATATGATTTCCTTTTCCTTCCCGTTAATTTTACTAACTCATCTGTTGCACAATCAAATACAATGTATTTCAACTTTTTGAGTATATCCAAACCCACAATGCATTCTGCCATGCATTCTCTGGTGACTTTTATGTCATGCCTGAACCTTTGGTCACAAAGTCTCAATTCACAGTCTAATATTCCAATGACATTGATTGCTTAACCATTACCTCCTGTCGCTGTTGTCAAGGTGGGAACAATTGCTTGCAGCTCGGTTTCATTTAACAGGTTTGCCTCTATCATTGTCAAATCTGATCCTGAGTCGATCAGTGCATGGACTGTATGTCTATTGACTTTTGTTTTGATTGTTGGTTTATTTGCCAAATTTCCTGTGGCTACCATACATATAGATGAAATTCCCAATACGTTTGCTCTGAATCTCTTGGCTTCAAGCTCGGTTCTTTCTGCTTCTGGCTGACTTTGTTCGTCATAACTTTGTTTCAATTTCTCCAAAGTGCTGAACGGGTATACTGGTACTTTTTCCGTAGTTTTCATTCCCAGTGTGGGCATTGTATTGTATTGTCTTTCACGTTTTGGCCATGGTGAAAATGGAGTTTTTTCCAAATCTGTTTTATCATCATTGCGATATAGAATCTCTTGCTCGACTTTCCTCGGTATGATCCATTTGTTGGCCTCATACGGGGGTCTAAACGTTTTAGCAAAGTTCTGTTTTCTCCTCTTTCTCCGCTAAGAAGGGTTATGTAGAAATTTACAGCTTTCAAAATTTTGAAAATTCGGTTTTTTGTTGTCTGGTTTTGATGAGTTGTAATCTGGGGCTGTATTGCCCTCTATGTTACCTCCCTCGTCAGAATTGTCATCGTCTTGATGACTATAATCCTCGTCCCACTCTCTCACTATTTCATGCTTGATTAAAGTTCTCTGCTTCATCATTTTAATTTCCTTGTTATGATGTCGGAATACTGCGAAATCTGCACATAATGGGCACATTCTCAATAATATCTTCCAAGACCATCCTCCAATCTCGAAGATACTATACGTGGATAATAGTTGTGATGCAATGATTTTTAGTATCATAAATATTGCATATATTCCTGAACACCCTGCTACAAAGATTCCAAAAGTGGTAAATCTTCCCAGATTTTCCTTATTACATTTGATGCTGCTTGTCTGTAATGATATGGTCCGAATAATAAATTATAATCCGGTTTTCCATCATAGTGCTTGTAGATCCTGGTTATTATTTCTGTGACCCCTTGATCACGCACTTGTGAAAAAGCAATAGCTCTCCTGGCTTCCTCTATGTCTTCTGAAGTATATACCCCACCCTTGGAAAATTCGTTTAGTGGTGTGAATTCTACTTTTGATGACAATTTGATAGCTTGAAGTATTTTTACTAGCTTTGATGGTGGTTTACGATCTGGTAATGTTATCCAGTGATTGTTTATCTTGTAAAGTGGTGACATTGCCGGATTACACGTTGATTTCTGGGGTTCTTCCCCTTCTTTTAAGATTCTATGCGTCACAGGTGCCATGAAACGTAGCTTACCTTCGTATAGTACTGGGAGTTCCAGAGTGCATTTATCATACTGGGCAATTTCTACTTCAACTATCTTGCATTGATAACTGTAGATAGCCTCACCTTTGATCCTGCCGAATTTTCCATGTTCCATCAACATTGGCATTATTAGATCTGGATTTGCCACAGAAATTGCTTATCTATTTCGTATTATTTCTCTGTTCAGCCGACAATCGTTCAATACTACCTCTTGGTACATTTCTTGCATTTGCCTTTGCAAATAATGATACAAGAAATCAATTTTGTTGTTCACGTATTTTATATTTTTCACATCTGACGTATGCATCTTTTCCGCTGCTGGTATATAAGTAGATAGATATGTCACCGCTAGACCATGTCACCGCTGGACCACATACCCCCTCCCCCCACCCCCCGGCAAAAAATTTTTTGGCGTTAAGTCCAAAAGTACAAATTTTTTAAAAGTACAAAAAATTTTTAAACAAAGACAATGACTCATCCAAGGTCATTGAAACAAAGACCATGACTCATCAAAAACTTTTAAACAAAGACCATGTCTGATTCAAGGTCATAGGATGACTCATCATATTTTTTCAAGGTCATTGAAACAAAGACCATGACTCATACAATTTTTTTTTCAAAATTTTTTCTATGTTTAAAAGTACACGATTTCCTATGTCACCGCTGGACGAAAAAAGATAGAATATTTTTCGAAATTTTTTCAAAACTTTTTCTATGTTGAAAAGTACATATATTTTCAAGGTCATTCAAAAATTTTTTCAAAAATTTTTCTATGTTTAAAAGTACACGATTTCCTATGTCACCGCTAAACCAAAAAAGATAGAATATTTTTCGAAATTTTTTCAAAATTTTTTCTATATTGAAAAGTACATATATTTTTCAAGGTCATTCAAAAGTAGGTCAAGGTCATTCAAAAAATTTTCAAGGTCATGGAATTTTTAAACATTTTTCAATTATAATATATCTACTTACTTTTATAAGTAGTATATATTTTGTAAATTTAATTTTATTATTATTTTTTATAAATATTATTATTTTTATAAATATTATTATTATTATATATTGAAAACCGAGACATATACAACAAATTTATTATAAAGAGACAATTCTACTATAGTAGTATTGTCTAAGAGCTTTATTCAAAGCCCATTCCACATACTTCCGATATCGGGCGGCGCAGCAATGACATCCATCACCACAAGGGTATTCGGGTTCCATATCTTTTGACAAATTGTTTTGTTCGATATCCCATAGGAACTCATCTATTACAGTAAATATCCATATTGATGTATGATTGAATATCAAGTCTGGAATTATTGATGCCGGCTTATCCATGATTCCATATATTTCTGGATAATAGAATTGCAGACGTTCTTTAATAACTTTAAAATAATCATCTAAAAAACAAGTAATAATATTAATAATAGTAATAATAAATTACCGTAATGTTAATTTTCAATCATAGCTTGAACTGAGCTCGGTACAACCATTTTAATGATAAAAAATGAAATAACAATTACTTTTATACTAATTTAGAGACACACACACACAAATTTTTAGTTATAAACAATAAATATTAATTTATAATGTTTTGAAAATGATTAAAGAAATTTTAATAATATTATTAGTTTTTAATATGGTCAACTCAATTGTTGTAACCGTTCAAGGTAAAAATTCAACAAGATGTGTATGTCCTGATACCGCTGTATTGATGGATATTTTGTATATGATAGATAGGCCTAGATATTTGAAAACTCCAGTCAAAAGATTATCTGAAAGAATGAGTAATTTAGAATTTCGATTTGAACATACATATGAGACTTTAAAAAGAGCTAAAAACGAATTATATGATGATATTATATATCTAAATAAGACCATTGGTACTATAAAAAATGAATTAAGAAAATCAGTATTAGAATTGAAAGAAAATCGTAAACTTAATGAAAAAATGATGAATCAAGTTCAATATAGTATAAAATTTTATTCTAATAAAACAACTGATCAGTTCAATCGTATAATGAAATTACAACAACAACCGGTTAACAGTGGTGGCAACAGCTTGAAAGAAGTTAACAGTGCCAACAAATCATCATGGTCATTTCCATTATATATTTTTATATATTTTTCTTAGTATTACATGATTCTGATTGGTCGAATATAGTATAAATAAGCTTACACTTTCATATATTTTTATAAAATGCCAGAAACTAAATTTTTTTATAACTTTGTTGAATGAGCTGGTCTCTAATAATAGAGAAGAAGATGAAATCATTAAAAACATGAAATTTATGGTAAACCGTACCGAGAAAATCGTTGAAGACATCCCATTCGATTATGAAAAAATTCTCAATTTGCCACCATTGGAGAGAAAGAAGGCATTCCAATCATTATTTAGTTACATGTTCGATGAAAATAATAAATGGATACGGATAATAGTAGGATTAATGTATATGAAACACATGATATTAAAATCTGGATCCGACTATGAAAATTATTTCCAATGGTCTATAGAGGTATATTACTTTATATTGTTATTAATTTATTATTATTTAGGTGATAGAAACAAAAATTGATCCGTGGGTAGAATCAAACGGTGGATGGACAGCTATTATTCAAGTTGCCGCAGAAGCCAAACGCTCTGATATTTATATCGAGAATTGCAAATTTTTATTAAAACTATTCACTGGAGTATCTGTTTTATATTTATGTAACAAAGTTTATCGTAGATTTTAATAAATATTTCTTTGTTATTATTATTAATAAAAAACTACATTTTTAAAGATTTATTGATTATTACATGTACATTCTTCATCACCACAAGATTCTATCATAATATTTTCTATAACATGATCAATACAATTCTTAAATTCGGTAGGCTCATCTTTAATAATTTCGGTAGCTTCTTCAACATCATTAATATTTTCTTCAGTATCTTCAGTATCCTCAATAATTTCTTCAGAATCATTAATAATTTCAGTATCTCCATCATTAATAATTTCGTTACTCTGACATTCTGAACTCGAATCTTCTTTACTCAATGCTTCAACTAGAGTCAACATATCTCTAATTTTTACACCGGTTATTTCTTCAAGTTTATCAAACAAAAAGTTTATTAAATATTCTAAACGAAAATGTATTAATTATTTTATATTTTATATTTTACCTTTTTCAGACATCATTTTAAAACTTTTTTAAAACTACTTATAATTTTGTTTATAGAATAACAAAGAAACATTAATACATTTATTAAACACTGAAATTAAAATAACTGTGAAAGTCTAGCAGTAACAATTTTCCAGATTGGAGAAAGCACATCATTTTGACTAGCTTTATATCCTTGGATTGTTATTGTTAAATACCAGTTTTCCTGTTCTTTGAAACCTATTTCTGTAAATGCATCATAATATTTGGTATATTGACTCGTGAAGAAAGCATTTTCATTGCATTTTAAATTGGAATTGATCTTTTTGAACGTATTTTCAATATCCTTGATATCTAACATTGAGAGAGTGCCAGCGAGAGATTGAAATTGAGTCTTATTGAGTTTGACCGGATTTGCCAATTGCATATTAATAGGCTCCTTTAAAAAATACATTTTATAATTGTGGAACATCTGAACTGGTTGGACGCTTATTTTCTTGGTCATATTTGATTTATGATTTTTATAAGGTGGTGACGCACTTTTATACCCTTGACAGATACTGATTAACCCATCAGAATCATGCATGTTAAGTGCATGATAATTGCATGTTAAGTGCGTGACTTTATGTAAATTAACCCGTTGAGTTTTATGATTTTACACATATCATCTATATAAAATGTATTATTATTATTATTGTTATTGTTACTATTATTATTATTATTATTATTATTATTATTATTATTATTATTATTATTATTATTATTATTATTACTACTATTATTATTACTATACTAATAAAATTACTATTATTACCAAAACTAACAAAAATAAAACTATTACTATTATTACTATTATTACCAAAACAATAAAAATAAAACTATTATTACCAACAATAAAACAAAACAAAAAATAAAATTCAAAACATTTATTTTCGAAAAAGTTGGTATTTAGACGAATTTCGTATGGAATTTGTCAGATTCCATTCGACATAGCGCTGATATCGGAAATCACAGCAGCTACACCCCAGAATGCAGGGGTATTCAGTTTCCATCTCCTTGACCGTTCGGTTTATTTCATTGTCCCAAAGGGCTTGTTTAATCAGATTTGAAATATCGATTCGTGTTTCATTATATATAACTGTTGATGCATTGAAGGTTCTTGATTCTTCAAAATCTCCTTTATTTGAGGATAGTAATAAATAATACGCTCGATTATCATTGGAGCATATTTGTCTAAATAAAATATAAAAAATGAAATAAAAATGATAAATTTACCGTATTCAGCGATATTTTTCTTTGTCATAGCATACATAATATTTTCCATTTTAGAAATGAAATAAAATGAATAAGCAATTTGTTTTAATCAATCATTAGCCAATCAGATATCGACCAATCCGGTGATTTCATTTTGTATGTCACAAACAATATTTTTGTACTCTAGATTTCGCACCCCTAATATGACTATTTTGCCACTAGCAAACACGTTAACACACATTGGGTTGTATTTTAAAAGCCTCAATGCAGGAAATAATTCTGGCTCGAACATACAAAGACATTTTGTTGACATGTTGTATAGATTGATAGAATGTCCCATATCCATGGTAACTGTAATTGACTGTATTTTAAGATCCTTTATTTTATATTGTAATTTATTGACATCTCAAGGTTTCTTACATCCCATGATTCTGCATTTGCCTGATTTGAAAAATATTATAGGGTATTTTCCACTCCTATCTACAATTTACTGGGGTTTACCATTTGGAAACGTCATTTTTGATACATCGAATGTTCCTTTATAATTTATATTTGATAACATAATTAAAGAATAATGAAATATTAAGCTATATATATGAGTTTTTAGGAAGAGTTCATTAAATCATATAATATAAACAAAAACCTATAATTATACAAATTAATAATGGACTTAAGAAATGATGCTGTATATCAAATCGTCGGCCCAAGTGGTAGTGGTAAAACTATGTTTGTATGTAAATTACTGAAATCTAATTTATTTCAAACCAAATTCAACAAGATTTATTGGCATAAGGGTGCAGATGAAGAACATGTATTAACTCAGGATAATTTCTGTAAATTGAAAAAAACTGGTCAAGTCGTTTAAGGAAAGGTGATGTCATCATTATTGATGATTTGTATCAGGAAGCTAATAAAGAAAAGGATTTTAATAATTTATTCACAAAAATCAGTAGACATGTTGGTGTTACTGTGATCTTTATTACTCAAAATCTATTTCACCAGGGTGGTGCACATCGAACAAGGAATTTAAATGTTCAATATTTAGTTATTTTCAAGAATCTTAGAGATGCAACAGTTATTGATTTTCTTGCTCGACAAGCATACCCTAATAATCGTAATTTTCTCATCAGTGCATTTCAAGATGCTACAAAATCACCACATGGATAAATATTTCTTGATTTCACACAACAATGCAATGATGATTTAAGGGTAAAAACAGATATTTTCAATAAAGAAGGTGCCATGGTATATAAACAAAGTTGAAAACTTTAACATGTAAAAATGTTTATGAAATCCAGGCTTAAAAATATCCGAAAACTTAGACAAAGTATTAAAAAGACAATAAATAAAGTTCCACCAAAAACCAGTTATACATCATCTAAAAAGCTAATAACCGAGAATTACCCTGCAATGAATGTTATTTCGAAAAACATTATTAAAAAAGAGTAAGAAAAAAGTTAAAATTGTAAAAAATCATAGGAGTTCCCATATTTTAATGCATTGTTAAAGGCTTCGAGTATGAAAAGAATGTCTATTTTACAATCATTTCCAACTTTTGTTGTCGATGATTACTCAAAATTTTATTAAAAGTAGTCAGAGGTAAAATTAAAATCAGTAATTCTAAAAAACTAGTATTGAATAAACATCGTAAGCCTTTGTTATCACTAGTAAATAATAAAAATCGTAAGCAAATGAGAAAAATCATATATAAACAACAAGGTGGTTTATCGGAGCAATGTTACCATTAGCATTATCATTATTATCACAATAAACGATGGGTCAATCATTACCTAATGTTAAATTAAAATTAAATCATCTTGTTGTAATGGAGAAGATTTGGACGAACCCAGAAGACGAGGCAGGTTTCGGTGGAGTGGCAAAGTTAAAGAAAAGAGTCCCAAATTCGAAAAAGGAAACGCAAAAGTGGTTGTCAGATCAGCTTGCGTACAGTTTAAACAAACCGATGCGGAAAAGATTTCCAACGAGAGCTTATAAGACATTCGGTATTAATGATTTATGGCAAATGGATTTGATGGAGATGATACCGTATTCGAAAATTAACAAGGGTTATAAATATATTTTAACGTGTATCGATGTTTTCAGTCGTTTGCCCGCGGTCTACCAACAAAGACAAAATCTGCAGAGGAAATATCTAAAGCAATTAACTCAATGTTTAAAAATGGACATCCAGACAATTTGCAAACCGATTTAGGTATTATATTATTATTATTATTATTATTATTATTATTATAATTATTATTATTATTATTATTATAGGTAAGGAATTTTACAATAGTAAAGTTAAGCAAATCCTGGATCGGCTCAAAATAAATCATTATTCTGTACATTCTCAATACAAAGCCGCTCATGTTGAAAGATTTAACCGGACATTGAGGGATAGATTGAAGAAATATTTCGTGCATCAAGGTTATAAAATATGGATAAATGTATTACCGAAAATACTTGTTAGTTATAATAATTCATCACATCGAGGTCTGAATGGTTTGAGACCCGTAGATATCAGCTCGAAAACACGAGTACGGTCTAAAAAAGTTCCTATTACAAAACCAAAATATAAAGTTGGTGATCACGTTAGAATTAGTAAAATATCTGCTCCACCTTTCATCAAAAATTTCGATAGTAATTGGAGTGATGAGGTATTTCAAATTACTAAAATTAATACTAAACAGAGTCCTGTAATGTATGTTATTAAAGATAGTGATAACAATGTAATACAAGGGAAATTCTATGAACAGGAATTACAAGTTATTTCCAAACCTACAGTGTTCAGAATTCAGAAAATATTGAAAACTAAAATGGTGGGTAAGGATAAACAATACTATGTCAAATGGCATGGATATCAAAAACCCTCGTGGATATCATCAAAAGACCTAGTAAAATGAGTTTCTATACAATTTTACCTAGCAATAGTTGCCCACTAATCCATCCGGAAAATCAAGCGAGTAAATTTATGGTTAATCTTCAAAATCCTATGTATTTACATGGAAATTGGGAAGTTGCTTTGCAAGACTTTACATTTGTGTACAATACATTCCCATTTTATAGTCATTGTAAAATCGGATTCAAGAAGCGTGTTCCCAAAACCTGTAGTGGTATTTTCACAATCAATAATATTGAACGATATTGTCATATTCCGAATCAGATTTTAGATGAAAATAGTGGCATGTTTTTCAAAGATGGATTGAATGTTAGTTGTGATTTTAGCCCATTTACAATAAAGTTTGAAAGTATTGAGGATGCCAAGCGAATGGGTAGTGATAAGCTTAACATCATTGTTCCTGGTACTGAATACCAAATACGTTTTAAAACATTTATTGATGTCGGTCCTGTGAATGAAAACATCAAAATATCCGTATCATATATTAATGAGGTGGAAGATATATTTACATTTACTAATGATTTATATATTGAAACCCTTGAAGAATTACATAAATATATTTCATTCAATTGTTTACATATATTTAAAACTTTTGAATTTCTTAAAGATGGAATATGTAAATTCAGTCTGAATAATAATATTTGTGAAGTTACATTTGATAAAAATTTGGCTAATACATTGGGATTAGATAAGCAAACATATCGGGCAAGTGCTTTTGGTGTACGCAAACCAAAACTAATAAAACTTCATAGGCAAATTTTCATATATACTAACATCATCGATCCTATAATTGTTGGCGATTCTTTGGTTCCTCTATTGAAATCTGTTTGGGTTGATAAACATGACCAGGATGAAGTTGTCAATATAAATATCGATAATCCCATGTACTTACCGGTATCAACATCATGTATAAACAATATAGAAATAAATATTCGTGATGATAGTGGTAAATTTATTGAATTTAGTAAAGATACAAAAACTCATTTGACATTACATTTTCGTAAATTAGATGGCCAATAACGAAATTATTAGTATGTATAGTGGTAGCCAAAGTGGTGGTGAATTACCATATTTTATTGGTAAACAGTATGGATCAGGATGGTTGAGAACAATTGGTAGATTTGCACTTCCTATTCTTAAACGCCTTGGTCGTTTTGGTATGAAAACTGCTAAAGATGTGATAATGAATGAGCAGAAAATATTACCATCTCTGAAATCAAATGCATTATCAGAGTTAGGGAAAGTTACAGGTATGTTTGAAAAACCCGAAGCACCAGCTCAAAAGCGTAAAAGACATCATAAACATATAAACAAACGAATGAAAGGCCATGGAACTATATTTCAAAAATGATTTGTGGTAAATCTGAATTGTGCTTATTTGATAGACCATCTCCCCAGGCGGTAATTGAAATGGGGGCCTTTGAAGATGTATCCCGATGAATCTATTATGGATAGTAGAACTGATATTGAATTTTATATAAGTGGTTCCCAAACTGAATATCTAAGATTTTGAAAACGATACATTGTTAACTGTTCAGGTCAAAGTTTTGTAGATAAAGATAGAAAAACCGTGGGTGAACTTGTGATGTTATACCAAGACAATTTCTTGTTTCATACGCTTTTTAAAGATGGCAGTTCTCGGATTTTAATAATATCAAGATTGAGGGTGGTAAAGTACATATATTCACAAAGCTCTAATAGAAAACTTTATAAATTACAAATAGCGATACTAATAAAATACATGTTTAACTCCTATGGGTTTATGGTAGGGTGATGACGATAGGAAAAAGTGGATCAAGGATCGAAATTTTTACCATGTGCCATCATTAACTCGATTTTTATGGTCAACAAAATATTTACTCCCAGGTGTTAATGGACATTAGATTGAATGATCTGATTCGGCATTATCACTAACCAATGCTTACCACATCACCAATTCTTCAATTACGTTGATTTGCTAAATTATGGGTGAGAAGAGTTTCGTGTTGAGCCTTCTGTATTGCCGGTGCAATCATGGGGCTAATTCTAAGCATGCATATAATCCATTGAAAACAAGAAATTGTTCAATTTGCTATTGCTAAAGGTTCAGCTTCTTTCTATAAGGAACAATAGTTTGGAGATAGAAGAATGCCCACTTTATATTGTAACATTTCAAAGTGAATTTCAAATATAAGGATCATACTTAACATCTGTGCTCAAATTTTCAAAAACTTTGGTGTAACATCGCTAACTTTACGAAAAAATAGTGATTATAAGACATATACTCAAGATTTCGAAAATGATAATTATGTGCTACAATATATGCAGAGTATAGTGAGAAATATGGTTATTTGGGATAAAACCTAATTGTGTATAACTCTTGAAAGAATTTTAAAGCAAATTATCCCATTCTTACATTTGTTTTGGCCCCGATTTGATTTAATCAGAGTCAATTACTCAAAATGGACAATTTACGATTAGATATAAAGTTTTCTAAAGCTACAACTGAACCGGTACATGTTGTAATATATGGCGTATTTGAAAACGAGGTTTCAATAACTGCAAACAGAACAAGTGTTGGTTTGAACAGAACATTGTTGGTTTGTAACGAACATTATTAGTTTTGAAATGTTGGTATACAATGTATAGATAATATAGGATAATTTGTCATGGAGTAAGTTTTTCATGTATTATTAATATTATTGATGTAGTTCTTGTTTCAGGTCTATCGAATTGAAAACAGATACTAGCTGAATTTTTAGGGATTTCCTCTTGATAAAATTCCATATTACTTATATATCAAGCCCATAATCGTCATACTACATCGTTCATCTTTGGTGGAAGAACATTGGTTGGCAATATATAATGAAACCTAGCAAGATAATTTGTATTTGAATCCTATTGGGTTTGTATTATCCGGCTTTAATGGTTCGAACTTCCAAACAAATGGGTAAACCTATTGTCTATAAAATAAAATATGTATCAAACCATGGACATTAACATGTGTCCAACATTGTTTATGCTTGGTTATTATCCAAGCGATTTGATGTATAATAATGTATTAATGTTATTTGTTAATCGTTTTTAACTATTAAACATTGTTATTTATTATTATTTTTTATTATTATTATATTATTATTATTTAAATTAATTTTATCATTACTATTATTACTATTATTATCATATTATTATATTTTTATTATTATTTTATTATTATTATTAAATATTATTATATGTGTTTAATTAATTAATGTTAACAAAGACATTGCATGATAAGTGGCGTGATCACAAACGACCAGTGCATTATAAGTGCGTGATCATCCACATGATAAGTGCATGCAACAGCAAAATTGAATAAAGAAAACACATGCACTCAATGTATGTATGTGATTTACAAAGAAAACACATTACAACAAAAGTATGTAATGTGAATTACAAAGAACGCCATGCAGTCACAGTGTAGACTGCATTGTTTTACAACGAAAACACACTACACACAAAAAACTGCATGCATAAAAATCTTCTCACCTATATGCTGTGTATTGCTTAATGTGATTGGCTATAATCCTGAAAATATTTATTCTCTTTATAAAATTGCAATATCCAAAGTTGTCACAATTATGTCAAATTTCAAATTTTCCAATATAAAATGAGAAAAACATATTCTTAAACAATTATAGCGAGGGAAAAACGGTAAATTTTTATTTTATTATTTCTTTATTTATTTATTAATTAAGGTACATTAATTGGTATGAATGTCCACCGAAAAAGATTACGAAGTTATATAATCGTTTTAGGATAGTTGTAAATTTATTTATTAATTATTAATTTATTATTATTTTGTTTTAGAAAGTTATTGCAACACCGACCGGAAATCATTGTTATCAGTGATAGCGAAGAAGAATCGATCATGATAATTTTTTATTTTATTTTATTATTTTTAAAACCATTTTAGTAGATTTGGAGGAGATGAAAATGCCCACAATTATGCCCCCGTTTCTGGGGAAGATAGGCTCTAACAGAATGATGAATACTGATAAATGTAAAGTTTTTTATTTATTTTTATTTATTTTTAATATAATGTTTATTATTTATTTAACATTTGTTTTTATTTAATCCTTTGGGATTAAATAATAATAAATTGAATAATTGATAAAAACTTTTATGTAAACTTTTTATTAAAACTTTTATTGAAAAATTAAATTGAATACTTTTATTGAAAATTTTATTGAAAAATATATTGAATACTTTATTGTAAACTTTTATTAAAAACTTTTATTGAAAAATATATTGAATACTTTTATTGAAAATTTTATTGAAAAATATATGAAATACTTTATTGAAAACTTTTATTGAATACTTTTATGAATAAATATACTTGAATACTTTATCGAAAACTTTTAATTGAAAAATTAATTGAAATTTTATTGAATAGCTTTAATTGAAAATTATTGAATCTTTTATTGAATAACTTTTAATTGAAAAATTATTGAATACTTAATTGAAAACTTTACTGAAAAAATTATATTGAAAACTTATTTAAATTTATTATTTTTAAACAGGCAAATTATATCCAATAGTACTGTCATCTCTTCAGCGTGTCATTCTTTTAGAATGCCATGCTGAATGAAGCGATACTATGGACAAAAATTTTATGGGCATCAAGTTTTTTATTGCCCTAAATGCGAGACTGCCCAGGATGTAAAATATTTAGTTTTATATAAGGATCCTCTTCCCATTAAATCATTCACTTTAATAAAAAGGCTCTTCTAAAGACGGAAAATAATGAAAAAGAAAAAATAATAACAGAAAAAATAATAAATAGTAAAAATAATGATAATGACAATTATGACAATAATGACAATAATAATAATAATAATAGTCGAAGACGTAATAACAACAATAATACATCGAAACACAATAAAAATATAAAATAATAATAATAATATGTCGAAGCGTAATAACAACAATAATACGTCGAAACTACAATAAAAATAATAATAATAATAACTAATAATAATAATTAATAATATTGGTCGAGACGTAATAACAACAATAATACATCGAAACATATAATAATAGTAATATAAAATAATAATATCGAAACATAATAACGACCTGCTGCAATACCCATGTGTCCCTCTAACTTAAAAGGGTTGAAATCATCATTAGCGATGATGGAAGAAATTATCATTAGTGGATGATGGAAAGAAATCAATCATTAACGATAATCAAATAGGGGGGGGAGGTTCGATCAATATCGAATAATGAACCCGAAATAAGGTCAAGATTTAAATGGACTCATTAAAGTATTAGATTTGATGTAGAACGTCAGAATCTATACAAATCTCATTAACAAATAAAAATAGTTAAATAGATTAAAATATGAAATTAACAAATGGGTCGGTTAAAAATACAATTCACCATTTTTGTCCAAATTTTGAAAAAGATGTGAAATAAAAGACAACTTCTTTAGTAATAAGGCAGAACTTTTTCCGGATAATTTTCTGCTTGATGGTATTACTAAATTAAATAATAAAATAGAAAGATTCAGATATTTAGGGAGCGGATGCGGGTTTTAAAAATCCAAAGGAATTCGATTTTAATATTTAAGCAATTTATTTTCCTATAAATAGACCTAGCTGGCCAGTTATACTTCCCAACACCGAAATCCTTATATGGCAAAAAAAAGCTATAGTTAACGTCAAAAACATGACCATCACTGTTTTATATATAGTAATATTAAGCCCTTTTAAAACGAAGTGTAGTTCGCACCCATAGAACAGAGTTCTTCTTATGAGAATTATTTGGAACAAATTAAATTGACGGCCCATTGACGATTGTCCTATGAGACCCTCTGTAATATTCCCAAGTTCGAAAGAAAAGAACAAGGCCTTAATCTGGCTATAATTTTTACTTTTAACGAAAAACCTGTCTAAAACTCTAAGATGAATATAAACTATATCCCCCATATCCGCATTTAGATATAATTCAACCGCTCCAAGTTACTGACGGTACATCCTTATTTATTTACTTCTTTGGAGGACGGTGATAATATCACTATACAGCTGTTTTTTGATTTAAATAAATTAATGAAACTTAAAATAAATTAATGCGACTACATCTTGCAATGTGCAAATCTCTGTTCATTGGTGTCCGCATTGTCTACGGCTTTAGATTAAAAAACCTGCATTTGACGCAAACGTGCCTTGTGCAAAGTAAAAATCAAACAGGCACTACCCTTTATACTTTGCCTAAAAATAAATATTTAAATTTACAAATTTTCCGCCAAAATCCATTAACCCCGCCCTTCGTAATTTTATGCGATTTTGAGTCAATTTTACACTGGATATAAGGCATCATCAAATTCATATGCCTGATACGCAGCAGGTCCTATTATTATTAACAACTACACAACCAAAACAATATTTTAATTGTTGGCGATGATTGCGTTTGGCGTTTTTAAAAAAGATTGATGAAATCGCTCTTTCGATTGTCTTGCCATATTATGAGGTTCATTGTCAAAAACCTAATAAGGACCACTATCTTTCCAAGGAGGACCGAGAGTTCAAGGATTGTCGCACATGTTTATCTGTGTAAAACAAGTGTTTATTTAGGGATAAGTTTAAGAACATTGTCCATTTCTTCAGTGTAAGTATTTAAGGGCTGCTTTGTATGAAGTGTAATGTTTCTCGACGAATCCAGAACAATTACCTGTGTTTTTCAACAATTGAGTGGATATGATCTCCATCATATTTTAAAGATGGTCTAAATAATTTTTCTCTTGGAATTAAATATTATTCGACACTACCGGAAAATTTATCTCCCTATCGAATACATTATAAATTGCCTGTTCTTTTTATAGACAGCATGGCATTGTTAATTCATCTTTAGCAAAGTGGTTAGACACTTACGATTTGCCTTTAACTGGGATTCTGTTTTTTGAATGGTGCAATTGTTAGAGCCAAAGGCCATTTTCCTTATGCTTTGCGAAATTTCTTTTGAGGTTCTTGAATCGACGAATGAATTGCCTCTATTGCGGTTCTGTATTCTGTTGAAATGAATACTGCTACAGCCCAACAAATTTAGACACAGCAAAATTGCGAGACAATGCTAGATTACAATGGCTAACATACTTAAAAATTACGACGTCATTCCTTCTTTGCAGATTATTTTCAGGCAATTTCGCGCAAAAGCTAATTGCTTATAATACTCTTAGAACCTCTTAATTTTATGGAATTTCCTGGTAATGTCATGGGCGTCAGCTCTCATGACATTACAGGAACGCCATAGAAACTGTTTGCAGGACATGGAAATGTTAATTCCTGAAGGGAGGAATACGGGGTTGGGTTAACATTTGTTAAAAACATATATGTGCAAGTTCTGAGAATACAGAACTCTTGGTATATAGATATAAATAATTGTATGGTGGGCATACCATATCTTCCGATGCAATTGTGTTTGGGTGTATGATGGTTTGGATGATGTATTGAATGAGTGTAATGACTGTTGCGATATTGAAATCCTTCCGCATATGGATATTATATGGAAGTTGATATGATATCCCTGATTATTTACTATAATTTTTGGAATGATTTCCGATTGGTCCGAAAAGATGAGTATAATTCTAAGTGAGAAGTGATGCTCACGCATTGGCCAAAGAAACCATGTTCTTCATTGGCGACTTGCTCACGCTTATCTTTCTTCTCTCGGTGTGAATTTGTTAAAGTTCATCGCGCAATTAAATTCAAGCAAGCACCTATATTTTCATGCATACATAGACAAAAACACAAAATTAAGAGGCGCTCAAAGTACTAGCGAGCTATATAGGGACTTGTTTAAACTTTATATAATATTGTAACGGAAAGTCCAGTCGAAAACCTAAAAAACGGATGAATTTGAAGGCTATGTAATTCTTGATGAAAAGATGATTGTATATGCCTCAAACCGACTTTCAGAAATCTATCTAATTGATGATAACTGATTTGCTACTCATCTGAATAAGGATTTCGATATGTTTAAGCAGGCCCTAGTTTATCGGACAAACAGTTTCTAGACCTGTCTAAACTTAGAATTTGAACTACAATATAAAGAGCTAGCGAAATATATGCGATGAATTTTATGTGAAATAAATATCGTTGCCGCGACACGGATTCGTTTTTTCCTTGAGGTTAAAGCAGTTGTAAGCTAGAACACTTTTTTGGCCGGCAAATGATAGAGACAGCCTTTTAGATACATCGAATTACGACCCAGCACACCCTTATACTCGAGAAATTAGATTCCGTTACGGAAAATTTAAAGATGAAATAAAGGTCTCGGGTATAAGGAGTGGGTTCTTAAGACCCAAGTGCTATAGTCTTTTAGGACAAAAGATTCGATGAGAGCTAAGGGGTGAAGTTGTGGGGACAGAGATTGATCACCAGTCATATTTAGACTGTTTTGAAAAATGACACTAATATTTACGGTGCCTCAACTAGGATAGGGACGCGGAACCACCAATTATTCACATTTAAAAATAATAAAATTGCGGCTTACCAATAACGGACGATTAAGCGTATATTGGGTGGGGAAAAAATACCAAGTCTCGCATTTGGGGCACCTATTTAGGATTTATGTCATTGATAAGTATCTCCAAGCTATCAAGGAACTCAACAGTCCAAGCTATGTCGCTCCTGCTCATATTTCAGTCGAGACTTGACGAGTACTTTTATCTGATTAATTTTTAAATAATGTTATTTCGATTTAGTAGTTATTAATTTGTGTTGATAATATTATTTAGAGTTTTTATTTTAATAATTTTTTATGGAAAATTGAGAGAGAAAAAGAATGGAGAAAACTATTAACAATTTTTGAATAATAAGTTAATTTGTTGTTTTTATTGTTAATAATATTTATTTTTGTTTTAGTTTTATTTGGTTAATAATATGTTTATTGTTTTTATTAATAAGAAGTAATAATAGTAAATAATAAATATTTGGTAATAATTTGTTTTTTTATTAATAATAGTAATAATAATAATAGTAATATTAAATAATAATGTGTTTTATTTGTTTTTATAATATATTGTAATTTAATATTTATTATAATAATAATATATTAATAATTATAATTTATTATTAATTAAATATTAGTAATTAATATAGAGTTTAAAATATAATAATATTTAATAATAGTAATATAATAATAATTATAATTAATCTTAATTAATAATAATAAATAATATATAAATATATTTATATATATATATTTATCTATACTTGGTAATAATAATAAAAATAATAATTAAAATATATATATATATATACTACTATAAAAGTAAGTAGTACAATAATAAAATAATAATCAATAGTAATATTTATAAATAAAAAAATATATAATTATAAATTATATATTTTACTACTTATAAATATGAATAAGTAGTTACAATAATCATAATAAAATTAATATAATATATTTTAAAATAATAAAAATAATAATATTTTTAAAATAATAATATTTAAAAATAATAATAAAATTAAATTTAGCAAAAATATAGGTACTACTTATAAAGTAAGTATAGATATATTTATATATTGAAAAATTATAAAAAATCCGTGACCTTGAAAAAAATTTGATACTTTTCAACTAGAAAAATTTTAGAATAAAAAATTCGAAAAATTCCTATCTTTT